>JAHHFK020003965.1:600000-943864 GCA_024533555.2 Aedes koreicus
AAAAAGACGGATTTAGACTGCATTCTGGGCATAAATTCTATGACGCTACGCCTCGGCGGGATATCTTAAGCAAGGTTCAGGTTCGTTATCGCTGATTACTAAGTTTCATACCAAACTTGAGGTCATAAATAAATTAAACCCAGTCTGGAATTTCTTCTTAAATATTTATTAAAAATTCAGTTATTTCGAATTTTGAAACACTGAACTGAGGTCCTAGAATGATCTATTTATTCAACACCGGAATCTGCTCAATGTTCCGAGATTGTTATATGTAGCTTATCTAAACCAGTGTACAGTGTGTCTCAAAGAGATCAGTCTGGCACGAGCGGTGTCACAAACTCAGCAGAGTGTCAGCGAAAAGTATCAAAAGAAAAACAAAATCCAAGATCAACATTAAGACAGGAAAACCACTCCGGATAAAAGAAGCGAAATTGCTTAGCTAATTTACTGTTTTTGCTTCCCCATCACTGGGTGTGTAGATTGTGTAGGTGATCGTACGACTCGCTTCGCGTGTCTAAGGTGAAGTGTGTTCGGATAAACAACACCGCATAGCAGGTGTGGTTCGTGATCTTATGATCGGTCGGCGGTTGTGGGGTTGACATGTGGTTGATATATTGTTATTGGCTGCAGACAGATCAGCACTCGACGATTCGTTAAATGGACAAAATTTGTTGAACTGACAAAAACAATGCAGGTAAGAACAATGGTGTCAATTTACTTGAAACCTCCGTTTAGATGTGGCGATGAGCACACACTTATTTCTGTTTCAGATGAGCTCTCCGATCCAAACATGGCGGACAAATGCTTGAATCAAAATCACACATCCATCATGTCCGGATTCCGAATCCCGCGACCGTATCGAGCCGCGCTCACCGTAGTCTCATTGTGATGCCAAGCAAACCCCGCACGGCGGTCAGTGGATTGTCGCGAAATTTGTTTGGGGCTATTTTTAATTGTTTTGAAATGAATCGAAAGCAGGGAAAAATTCGCTAGGATTTAATCTTGCTCCGCACGTAGCTTTGGCTGCCCGTCTTGCGAGCGGAGGTAAATTTAAGAGGTTGATTTCTTTTCTTTTGCCTTAGCTGCTCGGTTTGGCGGAGATCAAACTCTCGGGGTTGTAGTTGAGTGGTGGTCGAACAGTTAAGCGTCGTTGTTTTGCGAAGTGCAATGTAGTGATGATGCATCAATGAGAGGCAAGGGAAAGAGTAATTTGCAAGCTATATATCACTTGTTTGCCTCAGGAGTTTTTGTTTCTTTTGTTTGGTCAGAGGGAATCAGAGTGGGTTGCGTATGGATAGTGAAAAGGTTTTGTTGAAATTCAACATGCAAATGGTGAATTGAGGGTTTTATTAGCACCGTTCGGCATAGGTCGAAGTGCTATAAAATATTGCGTTTAAAGCGTTTAAAGTTCTATAGTGCATAGATAAAGGAGAATGTGTTGATTTGTTCCATTTAGCTGTGTTGATTTGTTTCATCGTTGCTTGGATCCATGGGTGGGATGGAAACTTTAGGCCGAGGGCTACAACCACGCTGGAAGATTCTGTGATAAACAAGACAACAACTTGGCAGTTCAAAACTTAGGAATTCTCCAGAATTGTGTGATAAAAAGTTCAACTGAGGTGTTGACTGAGATTAATTCAACCATAATTCAACATATTGCCGAAATAAACTGTAGTTGGTACATTTATTAAAAATGCACTCGTTTGTTGGAAAAGATTTGCTGAGAAATATTGTGAAGGAGAAAACAATCACATATTAAAAGCAATATCGATTTTTTATCACTTTATACCTGAAAAAAAATGCGCCCAAACACTATTAGTACTTTTGATTGTCATAAAAAAAATGGTTCAGCTAGTAAATTTTCTATAAATTAAAAATTCCTCGCGTTTAAAGACAAATTTCTTAACGAAAAATCTTTAATAGGTAACAGATGACAGATTTAGACTAACATCAGCATGTCCCAATATTTAGCAATGAGAATTACTAACTATGATTAAGCGAATACTAGCGAAAAAAAACTGATTCCAAATCAATCGTCCTTACCTTCCAAAAAGGCCAATGACTTTTTATTTCTGACTCGCGTTTCCGGAAAACGCAAAAGTACAATTTATTATTCCAAGAACTCGTTTGCATCCCGGCAAACAACCATCGGTCTCTATTTGTCGAATGCAATTTATTATTGCTTCAAGAAGACGAATCACGTTGCGATGTCTTCTTCTCACGCTACCGGACCGGGTGTCTCTCTCCCTCCCGATTTCAACCAAACCCAGACACCCAGCCGCTTCGATATCCCTCATATGTGATCCATCAATGTTGTAAAGTACAACCCCACATTCGGGGAGATTCATGCAATTTCGCAAAAGCAAAACAATGCACACTAAACATCCCCATCCCTCAAATAGTTTTTCTTCTCGGTTTGCATCCATCGTAAGCCATAAAATCGATTAAAATTTCCCTACTAAAAACCCGAGTACCGAAGAGCAAGAGACTGCGAAAATATAGGTTACGGATAATTTATTTATTTTGGCTCACTATCTCTGGCTTGTGGCCGTGTTCTCGGTGCTTCTCGTTCACGTGCACACGATCAAACATACACACAAACACACAGCAGCATAGAATCCCTGGACACCATCATCGTCGTCAACGTTGTCGGTGCCGTCTTTCCCGGATGGTCGTCCAATTCGTATACACACAACACTCGGAGGAATCGCACATGCACCGTTTCGTCCTATCTTCAGCTGACCACACCACCGTGCCGCCATCCCCGCCGTCGCTGCTCGATTCACTCATCTCCTTGTCAAAAAGCAAAAACGGCAAGAGGTCGTAAAATCTCTCACTCAAACAAACACGAATTTTCGCTACGCTCATCACTTTTCATAAACTCCGCAACATTTACTCATTCACTTCTGTCTTGCTGTTTACTCGTACTGATTCACTTGTTTATCCCTGCGACGGAAGGATTCCGACACCGCTCGATCCACACCAGGACCGTTCAAATCCGCATCGAACTCACCCGTCTCACCCGATCGGCAAACCAGTGAAACTTTTCTCACACTCGCTCACTTCGCATTCACTCAGCCAACTCACCCTGCGAAGAGGAAAGCGCAAGACATTCGCTACATCAATTATTCTTCTTGGATTCACTCTTTTATGGTTAATTTCATTTTTAAAAATAACCTATCAAGCTAATAAATTTACTTGTTTTCGGTTGACAGGCAATCTGCATCCGTCTCCAATGGTCAGTTGTGGCTCGAAAAAGTAGGCACAAGGTTCCTCAATGAAACTGTTTGAACAAGGGATTTAAAAGTTGGAAAAATCCTTGTTCAGGTGACTGTACACGTGAGAGGGAACGACACACTGCCCGAGAAAACACTTTTATCCACTATCTACACGCGTAGGTATTCTTCAAAGAACGGTTCGCGAATAGATTGAGCTTCGCAGTAGGCTAGCACTTGACAGCGTTGTCGTTGCGCGCCGATGGAGAAATGAATACTGATGATGGGTAGATACCTACTAGCGAGAAAGGCACAAGCACCAGGAGCTAGTGTACATTCACCGTGGTCAAGCAGGCAAGCGGGAAGCAGAAAAGTTCTCTCTTCCTTGCGTAGTTGCTCTCGAGTACAGCGTGACAACCAACAACAACAACTATGGCTACTGTTTCTCACGACGATGGGTCTCAGGTTTCAGCTGGTGGTGTGTGTCAACCGCAGGGTGGCCACACAATCTTAATTTAAAAATTCCCGCATTTTTCCCGAATTTTTCCCGCATTTTTGCCTAATTTTCCCGACTGGGAAAATGAGTTAATATAAATTGGATTAATAGATATTTTTGAAGTTTTTGAGGAAATTGTTCAATCGGAAATTCTAATTTGTTTCATTTAGGCAAAATGACGGATAGCAGCCGCAAATCGAGCTTCTTGTGTATTACGTAACCTGCTTTGGTCTCTCATTTTGCAAACGAGAACAAAAATCGCTCTATATATTATCGTTTCAGTTGAAACCCGAATTTATCGACTAGCGACAATCGATTTTACTGTCGATTCATACGTTGTACCTAATGTCGGAAGTAGCGCGTTGTATAGCGCATCAGATACGTTATACAACGCTTTACTTTCGACATAAAGTATAACGTACAGAATGAGAGTAAAATTGATTGTCGCTAGTCGATAAATTCGGTTTTCAACTGAAACCTTAATAAGTCATTGATCTTTCAAGTTTCTAGATGCATAAACATCGAAGAAAAATAGTAAAGCATTCGAGGTTTTCGAGTACAAAATGATGCACGTACGTTGCGTGCATATTGTATCAAGGACTTCGTGAACGTCGTTGACAGTTCGTAGACAATTCTCTGAGCTACCAAACTATTTTCAGTTTAGTTCACCACCGGACACTTTTCCTCGCTCCATCGTCGCATTTTCGTGCGACAGGAGGAGAACCTTTGGCAGCTCCTTCTTGGGATGACCAATCAGTTCTAGCCAAAATTTGTCCAAATGCTTTTCCTTTCTCTGGAATCCGGCAAGAACCGTCTTTGAAGACGGCATTAAGCATAGCTGCCCAAATTCTTTATCTACGAACGTTTCCAGGCACTGCTCCATATGTTTTTGAGCTATGTCCGTGAAGTGAGTTATAACATCAGGGTTAATGAAGATGACGTAACGCGTTGAAAGGTATGTTAATGAAAATTTGTTGAGTAGCATCTTCAAAAAAACACAGTAAAAAGATCGACAGTCGTTGCGGAATGCCAAAACGTCTTTATCGGAAATTTTTGAAAATTCTCTCGCTCTCTTGATTGCCGATTTAGAGGCAAAACCGATTTCCACATTAAAGTCTGGCAGAAGATTGCTCTCCGTCAATTCTTGTTCAATTAATGATTTTGCTTTGACTGTCAGATGCTCGGGCTTAACCATTTTCTCCATAGCGGCTCTAACTAGTCCCGTCAAATCGTCAAAAAGAAACGAAGCCAAAGGAGATTCGGTCTGCGAAAAGACTCGACAATTGCTGCAAAATTTCAGCTTTGGTCCCAGCATCTTATCGTCTACCGCATCAGCCACACCAGCGAACACTTTTGATCGGAATACCGACGGAAAGCTCCGTTTGAAATTCGGATGACTTTCCTTTTGGTTTCTTTCTTCCTGCTTTCTTCCACAAATCTTCTCAAATGGGGCAATATTTGCAGCGCTTTTCTAACAACTTGTTAATTTCCCGACCAACGAACTTCGCAGAATTTAACTTAACAAAAAACTAATGAACCTGAAAAAACACGATTTAACATTATTTTAATCTAAAGCTCTCCAAAGGTAATTCTAGTGATCAAAAATATCGTCATGCATCAATTGGTTGACATTTGAAAAATGCACAACTCATTTTTAAAAAGCTTTTGTTTCTAAAAAAATATCTGATGCATTTGGTGTCTTTGTTATTGCTGTAAGGTGACTGACACAATAGGTTTTTGTCCACAACAGTGACAAATATTTGTCTATTATACAAATAGACTGAGACTTTATGTGATTTCAAAAATGACAGCAATGTCACCACCCTCAGGTTGGCGGAACTCTTACCATACCTTACCAATCAGACCAAGGCCGGTGTGGTCTCTGCTGTACACAGAAGTTGTCTCCATTGTATTCGGTCCATTGCTGTACTTCGCCAGCCTCGCTGTCTGCGGAGGGTCCGCAGGTCGCCTTCTACTTGATCGATCCACCTTGCTCGTTGCGCGCCTCTTCTTCTTGTACCCGTCGGTTCGTTTTCGAGAACCATTTTCACAGGGCTGTCGTCCGACATTCTTACGACATGCCCAGCCCATCGTAGTCGACCGATTTTTGCGATGTGTACGATGGGAGGTTCTCCCAGCAACTGATGCAATTCGTGGTTCATTCGCCTCCTCCACGTTCCGTCTTCCATCTGCACTCCACCGTAGATCGTACGCAGCACCTTCCGTTCAAAGACACCAAGGGCGCGTTGGTCCTCCACTAGCAATGTCCATGTTTCGTGGCCGTAGAGAACTACCGGTCTAATTAATGTCTTGTAGATGGTCAACTTTGTAGTTCGGCGAACTTTGTTCGATCTTAGCGTCCTTCGGAGTCCAAAGTAGGCACGATTGCCAGCCATAATGCGCCTTTGTATTTCTCTGCTGGTGTCGTTATCGGCGGTCACCAATGAGCCCAGATACACGAATTCGTCTACTACCTCGATTTCATCACCGTCGATCTGAACTCGTGGTAGGAGGCTAACATTGTCTTCTCGTGAGCCTCTTCCCTTCATGTATTTTGTTTTCAACGCATTAATCACAAGCCCAATCCTACCAGCTTCAGCCTTAAGTCTGATGTACGTTTCCGCCATCGTCTCAAAGTTACGTGCTACGATATCAACGTCGTCGGCGAAGCCAAATAGTTGGACAGACTTCCTGAAGATCGTGCCACTCGTGTCTATTCCAGCTCTTCAAATCACACCCTCCAATGCAATGTTAAACAACAAACACGACAATCCATCACCTTGCCGTAACCCTCTCCGAGATTCGAAGGGACTCGAGAGTGTCCCAGATACTCGAACGACACACATCACTCGATCCATCGTTGCTTTGATCAACCGCGTCAGTATTTCCGGAAATCCATATTCGTGCATGATCTGCCATAGATGGTCTCGATCGATTGTATCATACGCTGATTTGAAATCGATGAAAAGATGATGTGTGGGCACGTTGTATTCGCGACATTTCTGCAGCACTTGCCGAATCGCGAAAATCTGGTCCGTGGTAGCGTGGGCCCCCATGAATCCCGCTTGGTATTGCCCCACGAACGGAACTCGTGTAGCATATAAAAGGAAAAAATATTGTAAAAACTTGCAAAGTTAATGTTTGCACTAAAATTTACAGTAATACATACAATAGCGATGCTTCAGTCAAAAGGATCACCTAAGGAGGTCCAGTCTACTAAAATCAAAACAAACAAACGTAAGTCATGTGCGAAACCTCACCTGTCACAGCCGTGTAGCCAGATCTTCTAAGCGGTACGTTTTTGAACAGGCTGAACAAAGCCAGCAGAAAATGATCCACATGCCAATCTGTTACTCTTAGTCCCTCCTTGAAGGAATTGTGTACGCCGCAGCTAACGATATTGAGAACTTCAAAGCCAGGGCTGGCTCGCAGATCCCTGATTTACCCAGTCAATTCTTTGAACGCCTGACAGTTGACAGCCGGGCACATCCATAGAGCACAAAGCGTCTTCTTCAGCAATGTTGGATTTGCAGAAAAACACTGTTTCATTCCGTTAATGAGATCATTGGACCGAGTAGATGACAAAACACTACTCAAAAATTTGAAAAAGGTGTGAGTGTGGTTCCTTCCATATGACAAAAATTCCCGATGGATTTTGAAATTCCCGACTTTTTCCCGCATATTTCCCGATGATTTCGAATTCCCGCATTTTTCCCGCATTTCCCGATTTTCCCGAGTCTGTGGCCACCCTGAAATATTCATTAACAGTCCCTCAAATAGTGCTACGGAACGATTTCAGATTCTGAAAAGAGTTGTTATTTTTTGGAAACTATGATCTTCAAACCAGACGAGGATTCACACTCCTTTACAGTCTTAAGAGATTTCACTGCCGTTTTCTCCGACTACACGCGTAAAAGGACATTTAGTGAATCCTTATGCTATTTGCGTTGTTACAGAATATTTGCATTCTCCGCATTTCAAAATACAAGAAAATGATTGTCTCTGTGCTGCGATTTGCTGCGTTTTATGTTAACCTATTATTCGAAATTTTGCAGCTACAAAATCTTAACCGTTTATCGAACAGTGACAAAAAGTTCCTTCATTTTTAAAATTGCGCTGTCTGGGATACTCTCGATAGGCAACGATGGATGAATGATTTGAACTCCACATGGCAATGAAATGCGCACTGGTTTGCGTTCAAATATCGTTGCACTCCAACGTATTTCTTATAAATGGTGGACAAAGTTATAACGACGTGTGAAATCGCCTACGACAGAAGATTGGCTTAGTGTTGTGCATGGCGCTTACAAGTCTTGAAAATCATAACATTTAGTCTTCCGTCTATTTTATTAACTCTAATTTAATGTTAACACAAATATTTCAGAATACATTAAAATGAACTCAACACTCAATATTTTTTTAAATTTAGTCTTAAAATAGTTACGGTTAGTAAGGATTACGTCATACGTAAAATCCATTATTTTTAAGAGTGTATTGATAGGTGAGTATTCAGTTCAAAATAGTTCACCACACCATCGTTCGGACCAAGCCTATATTTTGGTCAAATTATGTTATCTCTCACAACGGCTTTCCCTTTTGCGAATAACGCGGCTGTAAAAACAATTTCCAAAGAATTTATTGTTCAATGTACAATGTACGCTGAGTCTCGATCTAAGCTGCAAACTAAGCAAAACTTTAATTTGTTAGAGACTCAAACTGATGGCTGAATTTTTTGACGAAATTGAGCCAAAAACTATTCAATTTTATTCATTAAAGCAGAGCAGCCGTGTAGTGTTTGATCGTTTATTGATAACATTCTCTGTACAGGAAAGTTTAAAAATACGGCAAAAGCAACAAAGACATAAGTTTATCACTTCACTCAGGATAAACGGCTTCATTTCACGAAGTTTTATATAAACATGACTCGTTTTCTTTGTTAAGTATGGATCACGGAGATAGAAATTCAAAGAATTTTAGCATTATAGCATGTAGGAAAACTCATCGTGCCAACTGTCAAAATTTTAGTGTAGGTACCATAATAGTTTTAAGATTTATGTGTACGTACCACATAAGTTATAATTCCAAATAAGTGTTAAGAAGAGGTAAAGGTATATTTATTGCACTTGGTTGTTTGGAGATAACGGAATCATTGTGTATACACAGTTTAAAATAAACATTTAAGTTTCTGCGTTATCTAATGCCCATAAAGGGAATGTTAGATTTGGCATAAATTAATGGCATATTTTATGTTAATTTAAATGAAAAAGGATGATGGAAGATTGAAAATTGTTATGGATGAAAGATTGAAACAATTTCGTGTACGTTGTTGGTGATAGATTAATTTTTTTGAGATGAATATGTGGTTTTTTTGTTATCGTATATCGCTAGAAATCAGGTCTACTCTATGGGAGATTGCAAACATTGTTTTTGGGGGGTGAAAAATGGGATGGTTGTTGTGGCCCGGTTGTTTGGGGGGGGAAAGGGGGGAAATTTTACGGGGCGTTTAAAATTTTTTTTTTTTTTTGTGTGGGGAAGCCAGGGAAAAAAGAGAAAAAAAAAGAGTATTGAGGGAGCGTGAGGTGATGGGTTTATTATTGGGTGGGGGGGGGGGGGAGGATGGGTGTGTTGGTAGGGGGCGGGGGAACTGTGTGGTATGAGGGGTGGTTTTTTTTGAAACACGTGGGTGGTGGGGGGTGAATCGGTTCGTCTTTTCTCAATGAAAAACCAGCATCAAGCTTTGTGAATAGCCCTTGACTTATGTTTAAATGGGGCAAAAGGGCTCTCAAGCTTTACTAAACGTTCACCTTGTTTTCGCAATGAAAACCCACCATCACACTTTGTGAGTGGACCCAACTGTTGGTTTAAATCGGTTCTAAGCGGTTATTTGTACATTGGTACAAACCGCTCCAAATTGGAAATTGGTCTGATGTATAAAGAATTTACTAGACGTCAAGCGAATTATGCGTATCGTTTACCAAAGCAAACCATGCTGCCAAACCAAACCTTTGATCAAACATCCCAGTGCTTGCACGTGGAAGTGCAGATGTGTTCTCGGCTTCCAATAAAGCGAGTATCACGTTTAAACAATCCTACCCTTTCCTTATTTGACCTGCATTCGGACTGCACCGGAACTGGTATTTCCTTGGTCTTGGATCAACAGTTTTTACATATTGCAGATGTATGTTAGTCCCAGGCATTATGTGTTGGATCGCTGGTAAATTACAGTTGATCTGGCAATAATTTTGGATAGCCAATCATGCTCATGCTCATTTTGGGTCGGTGAAGATATTGAAAAAAAATAGGTTTGACTCTCAAATATCGTCAAAAACAAAAAACGCTTAAATTTTAGAACAAATTAGAAATACATACTTTGCTATATCTTAGTTGGCAAATGACTGGCGTGACAGAGCCAAAAGGATGTTAAATGATTACTCTATAACACTTGTCATGAAAAAAGGCAATTGAATGCATACTGAATTGTTGTCGATTTAAAAAAAATATGTGTGTATTATTATGACTCTAAAAATCATTATGACTCTAAAAATTATTATGTCTTCATTCCTTTTACTAATATTTATAATTCCTTCACAATTTTACTACCAAGGGTCTTCTAAATTATAATTTTTTCGTGGAAGGACAACGTTATGTTTGTCCTGATGTAATCAGTAGATTTAAATTATGAATTTATCCATTTTCTATTAGATTAGTTCTGTGTTCTTAAAAATGGATAGTTACCAAAACTGATGGCGGAGATCCATCTAAATAATGGTTTGGACGACCCTCTGAACGTACCTAGAATGAGAAAATAAAACACATGACAGAATTAGAATTCATAAATCCATTTCACACTATATTTTCAATATTCCTACACCATACACTATCATAGTCAAATCCGAATATAAACCTAGACCAAGTTTTGGCGTTGGCTGTAACAGTAATTTTTTAAGTACTGAATGATAAATTGTGAATAATATACCGATGAAAATTCAAGTCTGTTTTTTAGGTCAAATGTTCCGCTTAACCATTTTCTATAAAAAAAAAATCGGGCTCAGCTTTACTTCTCCGCTTAGATTCTTAGCTTACTGCTTATTACGATTAGATCATATACTGCTCTCAACAATGTGGTTATGAATGCACTTACTTAGTTATTTAAGGAGAGCTTTTGATGCCATGTACATTTTTTGCATAAGTATCGAACTGTACTGACTGGTACTGATTGTTGTTGATGACGATGTTGATCAGGGACTGCTTTGACAACGTTCACTGCTGCACGACGCAGTTATCGATTCACCACGAACTGTCCGGATTCCCTTAGCAATTGTGGTCAAAATTGGCTGAGGGATGGTGTGAGGAGGCGATAGTTCCTTCCAAGCGTCGTCCCTCATAGGCTGATATCGGCAGAGCCCAGGCAAGGCCGGAGTGACTCGGCCGGGATAAGGAGTGTTATTTCGAGAGCGAAGGTGACTTTTATCACTTGGTGAAGTGAGAAGAGTCACCCTCATCCATCCTTGTAACGTTTGATTACACGACACACCGTTGACTTTGGGAATTTTAACACTTCTGCTATTTTTGAGGCAGACCACGAAGAATTCTCTAGATGTTTGTGCACAATTAATTTTCTTTTCTCAAATTTCATGATCCGTAATATCGAGATGCGTCGATCAATCGAGAAAAACTTTTCACCAATATCGTCAATGAAACATCAACAAGTGCCTGTCAAACGTTTTTTGTTCCCATCACCATGGACGCGGCGGTGTATTAAACCGTGCGTCCAGATTTACTTTGAATCGAGCTTTAAGTGACAATCTTCACTTCGACTCGCGGAATAACCCTCAAGAAGTCCCCTTGACGGTTAAGGAGGATTCTCGAGAAAAATATTTTCGTGGCAATTATTGGCCAGAGGATCCTTTGCTATTAAACCTAGCGGCTACTGGGTCGCTAAGCCGAACCTCGTCAACGGGCAAGATGGCGGTGTCTACCAAAACAGTAACACAAAAGGTCCTGTGAGGGTATCAAGTGGATGTAGTTCAACAATATAATTTTCCTTATTATGTAAGGCAATCCATCTGATAAATTACCAGGATTGAGCAATCTTAGGTGATCACGCTGAATAACTGATCACATCAATGCTGAATAACTGTTTGTTCAAACAAATTTAGAGAAGTTGTGCAGCTTTTCCTTCTAGAAAGCAGAATAACTTCTCCAAATTTGTTTGAACAAGCGGTTATTCGACACCGATGTTTGTTGGGTATGTCTCATTCTAAAGAATCCATTCTCCATTTTTCGCCAAAATCTTTTTCCATTAGACTTACAAGTAACCTCTCCCGACTTAACTGATACACAAATTCATGCATCAAACAAATCCCTACTATCAAATTACATTTCGGAGCATATTTAGCATACAACTCTACTAAGCAACACCAAGCAAATGTATAAAGACATAACAGTACATTCAAAAATAATTAGCCCCCTTCTTACACCAAAAGAAGGGTATTAAGATCGCTTGAAAATTCGACTTTTTATCCGAGGCCCAGAGGGCCGAGTGTCATATACCATTCGACTCAGCTCGACGAACTGAGCACATGTCTGTGTGTATGTGTGTGTGTGTTGTGTTGTGTGTGTGTGTGTGTGTGTGTGTGTGTGTGTGTGTGTGTGTGTGTGTGTGTGTGTATGTGTGTGTGTGCGTTACAAATAATGTCACATCGGTTTCTCAGCCATTTGTGAACCGATTTCAGTTCTGTTGACGGCAAATGAAAGCTACAACATTCCCATAGAACGCTATTGATTTTTTTTTATTCGGACATTTCGTTACGAAGATATCAACGAAACAGTACTTGACGGCCTATTATAATAGTAATCAAACAGTGGTAGTCTCCGATTACATACTGAGCTATTTGTGTACCGATTTTAGTTTTGTTAGCGCCAAATTAAACTTATAAAATTTTTAAATAGTTGATCAAAATTTCATTAGGATTGGATAATCCTTCATGGAGATATGACCAAAACAATACCTGAGAGCATATAATTGCACATAATTCGTTGCAGTTCAAAACCGGAAAACACAATTCGCACTAATCGATCCTGTTTGCATTCTATAGTGTCGCATCTGTTACGTTTTATGACGCATGAGATAGTCAGAACTGACGGTTAAAAATTGTCTAATACTTCATTTTATATATTGAATATTTGAAACATAGTATATTTCTACAACTTCTCCTTTTACCCTTCTTACACCAAAAGAAGGGTATTAAGATTTTTTACCCTTCTTACACCAAAAGAAGGGTATTAAGATCGCTTGAAAATTCGACTTTTTATCCGAGGCCCAGAGGGCCGAGTGTCATATACCATTCGACTCAGCTCGACGAACTGAGTGTGTGTGTGTGTGTGTGTGTGTGTGTGTGTGTGTGTGTGTGTGTGTGTGTGTGTGTGTGTGTGTGTATGTGTGTGTGTGCGTTACAAATAATGTCACATCGGTTTCTCAGCCATTTGTGAACCGATTTCAGTTCTGTTGACGGCAAATGAAAGCTACAACATTCCCATAGAACGCTATTGATTTTTTTTTATTCGGACATTTCGTTACGAAGATATCAACGAAACAGTACTTGACGGCCTATTATAATAGTAATCAAACAGTGGTAGTCTCCGATTACATACTGAGCTATTTGTGTACCGATTTTAGTTTTGTTAGCGCCAAATTAAACTTATAAAATTTTTAAATAACTGATCAAAATTTCATTAGGATTGGATAATCCTTCATGGAGATATGACCAAAACAATACCTGAGAGCACATAATTGTGAGATGAAAATATACTCGTTGCAGTTCAAAACCGAACAAGACCACTCACCCCAATCGATGCCGCTTGTATTCTATTGTTCTGCATCTGGTGCGTTGTATAGCACATTCAGCGGACTAGCCACACTATGCGACTCTATAGAATAAGAGTAGGATCGGTTGGCTCGAGTGGTCCGGTTTTGAACTGCAACGAGTATATTCGAAAATTACACAGAGTCTCCATTCACTATAACTACACAATTTTCAACGAACATGTACTTGTTAAGCATCTTGAATCCATATCGATAATCAAAATGGACGCTTAGGATTGTGTAATAATTCATTCTATGGACTGATTATATGGAATTTCTAATATTTATGTATTTTTTCCTTTTATATACCTAATATAAACAGGTCGTTAAAGACTATTTATGGCAATATTTTAATCACATCGATGAACAATACATTCAGGATTGACAAATAATTCATTTTAAAAACAGAATGTATGACATATCGAATATTCCTGGTCCTGGAATTTCTGATGAAAATATGTATAAAGTACCATATTGGCCACATTTGAGTTCGTAATTCTGGTGAAGTGTAAGAAGGGTTCAGTCTCACCATCGGTGGATTAATTCGGGTTTTAGCTCTAAGGAAGGAGGGGGGTTTGGTTTTAGGTGGGAGGTGTTGTTTTCGGGGGGTGGGGGCCAACTTGGCGTGAGAGTAGTTTGGATTTTCACCATGCACGCGCAAAATTTGGATGCGTTGCTTCTCTTCCTTCAACGACATTTTGATAACTGAAGTGCTAATCTCAAAATCAAAACAGAGACATGATGCTACACGGAGGCATCTTCAAAATGAGGGGTGTGCACATTTTTCTAATGCACGATGAAAGGAAATGCGTCAGGTTTAAGTCGACCAAATTTTGATCGAAACACCCTTTATTAAAAGAAAAAAAAATATTATTGTCAAATAAATGACGTGCCTAATTTATTGCAAGTTAAGGTTAGTTCATGCAAGTCCATGAGTTAGAATTGTTAATTTAGCTAATTTTATTTTGATTTAAAGGGTGTCCACGATGAAATTGCCACACACAAAATTGATTCGCAAAATTCGAGTTTTCATCCGATTGCCATCAAATTTTCAGCGATTGAGAAATAACTATTAAACTTCATTTTACCATTTTATTCGTATTTTATTTACAGTCCATACGCAAATGCCCACACCTTGGCCTTAACCCCGGCCATAAGATTCTGCACAACCTGTGAATCAACCGTTTTTTGCATGTAAACCCATACTTTCTTCAGTTCCTCGACTGTCTTCACTACCTTAGGTCGTTTAAGAAGGTGCTGCTTCATAATCGCCCAGTACTTCTCGATGGATGGGAGCTCCGGAGTGTTGGGAGGGTTGAACATTTTCGGCACGAAATTGACCTTATTGTCCGCATACCACTTCAGCACGTCCTTGGAGCAGTGGCATGAGGCCAAATCCGGCCAGAAGATTGTTGGGACGTTGTGGGCCTTCAGGAGAGGAAGCAGCCGCTTCTGGAGGCACTCTTTTATGTACACCTGTCCGTTCATCGTGTCCTGGGTCACGAAAGGTGCACTCCGCTTCCCGCACGTGCAGATGGCTTGCCAAACCAGGAATTTCTTCGCAAATTTGGACATCTTCTGAGTGCGGACATGCTCCGGAACGCTGAACTTATCCTTGGCCGTGAAAAACAGGTTGCTGGGGATCTGTTTGAAGTCGGCCTTCACATATGTTTCGTCGTCCATGATGCAACATTCAACTTTCGTCAGCATGTTGAGGTACAACTTCCTGGCACGGGTTTTGGCGGACTTGTTCTGCTTCTCGTCGCGATTAGGGGCCTTTTGTACCTTGAACGTTCGAAGCCCAGTCTTAGTTTTGGCCTTCTGGACAAAACTTCGGCTTAGGTGCAGCTTCTTAGCCACATCCCGAACGGAGGCGTTCGGATTTCGGTTGAAGGCCCCAACTACGCGGTTGTGATTTTTGGTGTTGTACGGAATACTTTTTCCTTCACTTCTGGGCTTCCGATCGGTGGTCAACCGTTCCTCGAACCGCTTAATCACTCGCGACACCGTGGAATTCGCGATTCCCAACGTTTTAGCGATGGAACGATGCGAGAGATCCTTGTTCTCGTGATGAATGCGCAAGATTTTATCACGCACGAGCTGTTCTTTCGACTCCATGTCGGCGAGTTGAGAAGAGGAGAATATATTAAGGATGGGAAGAATGCATATAAACTAAACCAAACAAATCAAAATTAAATTAATCACGGAAAAAAAAGTGAGTGCTGGGGGGGGTGTGGGACGGGAAGTGTGTGTTGAGTGAGCCAGAGGAGGAGGGAGGAATGATAGGGAAAAGACGGAACCCTATGAGAGATTTTGTTGCGAAGTTGTATGTGAAGTGAGAGAGGAAACAATAAGTAGCTGTTGGATCAGATATCATCGAATAAAAGTGAGCCAGAGTTAGTCTCTTGTATTTTGAAGCTCTAACTAACTGGACGTGTTTTTTAATATTTTCAATCTAAGAGAAATTACAAAAGTCATACATATCAATTACTTGACAACTGTTGAATTAATGCGATCCCGCATTAATGATGTTGACTTTGGATTGAATAGGTGCAATAATATAACGCTTGTGGGTACTTGGGAAATGATAAATTGCGTGAAACTCGAAATACCTGAAACGAATCGTAATCAGCCGCGCAGGACTCTACCCAAAGTCCCTTCGACCGCCGGAGCTTTTAGGAAGGGCAAAACAATCAGGTTAATGGATACTTAATGCCACGCCGATTTCGCGGACCCGACTCAAAAGTTGGCATTGTTTATCAACAATGCACCGACCGACCGATCGAAGTGCATCGGCCGTTAGCACCAGTCATCCATTCCGGGTAATTGACAGTTGATCACACACACACGTGCAAACATATCACTCTGGTAACCTGAAACCGACGATGCGTTCCGGATTCTTCTTGGAAAGAGTGCCAGTTTTAAATTGAAATCTGATAAATTGAAGTGCGCAAACCGGACGGAATGGACGGAGAGAATCAAAACAAATACAACATGCCAGAACCGATTGAAAGATTCGAAGGGCAACCCGCATCAGTGCAGTGGGAGAAACAACCGGGAAGAGCAAAGACCGGCTCAAAAGACAAAAGGGCAGAAGTTGCGGTGTGGAGAGTGACGATGGTGCTTCTGCTAATGTTCAGGTGAGTGGAAAATAAAGTTGAAGATAACACAAACAAAGAGCTGAAGCCAATGACGATGAGGGCGGCCGGGGCACAGATCAAGCCATGTGGCGTTGCATATCTTGAGAAGAGTGCGGCGCGGAAGGCAGAGCCGAGGGGATGCGAAAGACGGAATGCAAGTTTTCAACAAGTAAAGTTGAACACCTGCCGTCGCTTGTTGTTTTGTCGGACCAGTTTTTTCGAGTCTTGTGTGCTTTCTCGAAAGAGCTAGATGGGAAGAAAAGGAGAAGGTCACTGTCACGGGAAAGGGGTAACTGGGAGAATCTCTGCTCTGCCATGGTCCTACTGACTGGAACGACTCGATGTACGATATTTTTTGTTGCCTCTCTTCTTACGGCAATTGTTAGATGCTTTGCAATGTGAACGAGAAAGGGAGTTTTCGATGGTAATGAGAAAACCAGTCGGTTGAATCGTAAATCGTATGGAAAAGCTTTCAGCAAGGTGCAGGAGGAGGATTATGCGATAAACTGGACGGGTTTATCGGAACTGGGTTTGAACGGTACACACTCCAGGCAATTTGAAGGAGAACAAAAAAGTTGACATTTCATGCTCCACATCGTAACCTTTCAACATCGTTTTCATTAGATTACTTTTTAGAGTCATCGCGGTCGTAAATCAAAGCTCTTCATCAAGCCCGCAAATGCCGCCATGGTAAAACGGATCCCACATTTCTCCATTGTTGTTCACGCTAAACGGTAGCCTTCCTCAACTTGGCTGCAGCAGCCTACTTGGATGAGCCGCCCTGAAGGGTGTCGAATTTCTCAATCACACAAGCGGAACACCCCCCCAACAGCCAGCAGACAACGACAAGTGCGTCGTTGTTATGTACGATGAGAGAAAAGAAAACACTGAAAATGTGTGTCATGTGCGTTACGCCGCCTTCTTTCCCCGAAGTTCCACCTCGCGCTTTGCAAACCGCTGTGATCTAGTAATAAAATCAAATGGATTCAACTGTTTCCCTTGGGAAAGTGGTTCTATTGTTGTCGTAAGCCAAGAAAGCCTCCGACGTCATCGTCGTGCTGCTGGGAAGCTCTTATCGCAGTAGGCATGCTTGGAACTCGTCCCAATTTCGAACCGGGATTCTGTTTACTAACAAACTATAAGCGTCGAGGGGGGACACTTTTATCGTGCGCATGCTACGATGCAATCTAAAAATAAAACTTAACGAAGGCCCCCTTCGAAAACACAAACAGATATGCAGTCGTAGGGTTCGTCCCCTACCTGTTTGCTGCAGAGTAGTTGTGTGCCGTCGTTCTTCCGTGTGGGATCGGTGTTCTGCTCCATTTGCTGCCATCAGCTTGGGAGCACCTTTCCAAACGTCACGTGCAACAATCTCCGCGAGTGAATTCCACGAAGGCCACCTTCCCCTTGTGATAATCGTTAACTTTCACCACGCATTCCTTTCGTTATATAACACGATCGATAGGCGCGATAAGCTTCGAATAGACGCGTGAATTCACTGTTCTAGTGGCGGGCGCATGCGTGAGGCGTCTATTTTTGTTTAGAATCGCGAGATAAAACAACGCAGTTCTCAGCTGGTGGGATGTCAGCTTGATTGTGCTAAATCGGAAAAAAAGATTTCAAGTGTCAAGTTCACGCCAGCAGCAAAAATGTCGCGTAAGTTACCCGTTCGAACGCTCGGTGAAATAGCGCTTGCGGAACTGGCCGGTTCCATCGTCGGTGCTATCGGAGGCATGCTCCAGACGACGTTCAACTTTGGAGTGGAGCCGGATTTTACCATTCTAATGGTGGAAATCAAATCGTACATGGAAACCATGGGAGCCACGAGCCCCATCTACGAAGACCTGCTTCGTGTGATCCTGTGTTCCGATTCACTAGAAGCCGTCATTCGCTTCTGTTGCCTGCAGACACTCCTGAACGAAGCCGTCCATTCTCTAATGACAGAGATCTTTCCGTTCGCCTACTACGAAAGGATCTTGCAAGTGATCGCCGCGCAGGGTCGAGGACTCCGGCAGCTCAACATGAAAGGAGTCTGGGTGAAGGAAGAATTCATGTGCTACATGTACGAAATAATCAAGCATCTACCGAATTTGACCAAATTAACGATTCCGCACATTGCAAACGACAATCTTCTCAAGCACATTAGTGACTACTCCAAGAACCTCCGGCAGCTCGATATCAGCGGCGAAACTGATATTACCGACATCGGACTTGAGTATCTCAGTTATGGTGAGTCTAGGAGCAAGCTAACGGTCCTCGACATAGGTTCACTCGGCGAGGAAAACGTTTGCCACACCGATGTCGCCATGCTACTCACGAACCTACCCAACCTAGTCAGCCTCGTCAGTTACTCCTACGTCGGACGAAGCCTCCTCTACATTCTGGAACACAAAGATCCTGCTTTCCGGTGTAAACTCGCCTACCTACACGACACCGGCACCAAAGCCAAGATAATGGATGCCATCGTCGACACCTGTCCGGACCTGCAAGATCTCTACCTAGATTCCCCCGAATCCAACATCCTCACCAAACTCACCAAACTCAAACTCCGACGGCTAAAACTCTACACATTCAAATGCACCGAACTGCTCACATTGCTCGAATCGATCGGGAACTACACCCGACACCTGACGCTCATCAAAGGGCGCGGCACGATGGAAATCCATCGACTAATTCGCTGCTGCCCGAATCTCGTCGATCTGGATTTCTACATGATGGACTCGCTGACCTTTTCCGGTGATCATGGCTTCCAAGATCTGCAGGGTCTGGAAATCCTCAGCAGCCCTTTCTCACAACACGGACTGCGCAACTTCCTAAGCCTTTCCACCACGCTGAAACGGCTAGCCATCGATAGCGTCACCTTCAATGACGAAGACTTCAGCACACTGATGATTGAGAAGGATTTCTATCAACTGGAGGACGTCTGGTTCACGACCGCTCCGCACATGTCTATTGCGAGCGTTGAGGTGAGTTTCTACTAATTAGGTCAACTTTCAGTCTCAATCTAACGTCCTCGAACCTTTTTCCAGATCCTTATGGATCGCTGCCCGGAGTTGCAGAGCCTGGGTCAACTAAGCGGTTGGTCGCTGACCCCGGATGATGTGACACTCCTCCGAGGAATCCTGAAGAGTTGCAACTCGTCACTGGTACTGTCACCAGCAAGTATTTTCCCCTAGAATCTCCTCTCACCTCGACTTTCTCTCCGTCCATTTCATGGCAGTATTTGCGACCATTTCGAGCTCCCAGACGGGCTCTTCCATTGGCATTGGCTTAGACCCGTAGACCCTTGAAATTTGCAATACCGACCCCTCACCAACCTTCCTTTCTTTCCCCGTTTCTCCTTCCGTTCCAGATCGTGCAGTCACTCTGATCTGAGCCGGCTGTGGCGATGTTGGAGACGATCGAAATGTGATCACGCGCAAAACCCACACACGGCAGCACGTTGCTTGGCTGTCAAATCCGTCCACTCGTTCCGTGTCGAGTTTTGGAATGTTCGTTGGTGGTTGTGTTTTGTGAAATATATTGATTTGTGTTTAAGAGGACGTTTTGGGGAGAATGAGGCACTGGAATTTTTTTTTTTCATAGAGAACATTCCATTACTATTGAGTATAGAAACCTGAATGAAATTCAAAACTCAGTAGTTGAGTGCACTTCGAAGGGAAATGAACTGGAATGAGCTCAGACGGATATTAGAACTGTAATTGTAGTTGGTAATGGAAGACTTAAGATTGGTAAAGGAACGGAATTGAAATGGAATTGGATATTTGAAAATGAAATGGGATGGGATGGATATATCTGTTTCTAGTGTTAAATGGTGTTTCGATCAAAATTTGGTCGACATAAACTTGACGCATTTCCTTTCATCGTGCATTAAAGAAATTTGCACATCCCTCATTTTGAAGATGTGTGCGTGTAGCATCATGTCTCTATTTTGATTTTGAGATTAGCACTTCAGTTATCAAAATGTCGTCGATGGAAGAGAAGCAACGCATCAAAATTTTGCGCGTGCATGGCGAAAATCCAAACTACTCTCACGCCAAGTTGGCGAAATTGTTGAATGTGGCTAAATCAACTGTTACCAACGTATTAAAAGTGTTCGGTGAACGTTTGTCGACAGCCAGGAAAGCTGGATCGGGGGAAATCGAAAGCCGGAGGCCACAGCGACGACAAAAATAGTTGCCCGCTGTTTCGAGCGGAACCCCAACCTCTCCATCCGAGATGTCGCAAAGAAGCTGGGAGTGGCGCCTTCAACCGTGGATAGAGCTAAAAAACGAGCTGGACTGTCGACTTACAAGAAAGTGGTGACTCCAAATCGCGACGATAAACAAAACACGTCGGCCAAAGCACGATCCCGAAAGTTGTACACGACAATGCTGACGAAGTTTGATTGCGTGGTACAGGACGATGAAACTTACGTCAAGGCAGACTTTAAACAGCTTCCTGGACAGGAATTTTATACGGCAACCGGACGGGGAAAGGTGGCAAATATTTTCAAGCACATTAAACTGTCAAAGTTCGCGAAGAAATATCTGGTGTGGCAGGCCATCTGTACCTGTGGCTTGAAGAGCAACGTTTACATTGCGACCGGAACCGTCAACCAGGAAATTTATCTGAGCGAGTGCCTACAAAAACGTCTACTGCCTTTCCTGAAGCGACACAATTGTTCCGTTCTATTTTGGCCGGATTTGGCATCTTGCCATTACGGAAAAAATGCCATGAAGTGGTAAGCTGCCAACAACGTTCAAGTGGTGGCCAAGGACTAGAACCCTCCCAAAATGGCAGGGCTCCACCCAATCGAACAATATTGGGCCATCGTCAAGCGGAACTTTAAGAAGACTCAAAAAGCTGTTGTGAGCGAGACACAGTTCAATGCAAACTGGCGTTCTTCGGCGAATAAAGTGGACAAGGAGACTGTACAACATTTTATGGCAGGTGTTAAACGAAAGACCCGGCAATTCGCATTCGGTAAGAAGGAAGCTTAGCTGAATATTTCTCCTGTATACTGTATTAACTGAACATGAAAAAGAAAAATAATTTGACTTTTTAATAAAAACTTTGATCGACCCACACACATTACTGTTTGACCAAATTTTGATCGGAACACCCTTTATTTTGTTTGTGAAAGCAAGCAGATCCCAGAAAAAAAGGCAGGGGTATTGGCTTAATTGGTGGTTTAAAATTTTAATATTTGGTGGTTGGTTGGTTAAGGGGGGGAGGTTTTCTAATCATATTATTCATGTTGGTTTGGGGGAGAAAAGATTGGAATATATAAAGGCGGTTCGGGGCGTTTGTTGGGGGGGGGGGGGGGGGGGGGGCGATCAAGCGGTGCGAGTTAGTAGGAGGTAAGAGGAAGGAGAAAAAAAAAAAAAGAGGGAAAGAAAGGAGGGGAGGGAGGTGAGGGGAGAGGAGTAGGTTGCGGTGATTTTGGATGAGGTTGGGGAGAGGGAGTTAGAGTAATGAAGGGAGAAATATTTGTGGGGGGGGGTAGTTGAGGAAGGGATAAGGAGGGGGGGGAGGTGAGGGAGGGTGGAGAAGGTTGATGAGGTAGAATTAGAGGGGAGGGGAAATTTTTTTTGGGAGAGTGGGGTGTGATTTAAACCTTCATTTCAAATGTATGTCGTTATGCTCCTGGTAGGTGGCGCTGCAGTTGTGCGATAACTGTCATGTCAATGTTTATCAATAAAAAGCCTAGCACATAACCTGAAAAGTTTTGTTTGTTTTTCTCTGCACTTGCTTCTTATACCGGCTGCCCTCCCTATACTTTTACACACGTTTTTCAAGAAAAGGTATATGGACATCAATGTCTGTTCTCTGTGGCTAAGGGTCGGTACCAAGGGGTCGAACTTCCTGATCATTTGATCAGATCTCCGCATTTTTTAATCCGATCTTTGAAAAAGATTAGAAGATCTGCTCAAGATTTAAAGTCTTTTATGACAGTTTGATACAGACTGCTGTTTTATTTCAGTGTTTCAAAATATCAACATTCTTGTTTGCCCCCCGACATTCTTGTTTCGATCCGTTCGTTTGAGTTCATATTATGCTCAGTACAATGTTATTGTTTCACCAGCGAGTATCAGCTTTATATGGAATTTAAACAGGTAACAATGTAAACTATGTAACATTTTTATTTTTTGAATTGAGAGCAAGACAAGATCTTGGACATTTTGCCCGTTTTTTGCTCGATTAAAAAAAAAACAAATTGCTTCAAGATCTAGTTCCACACTTCCAGATACGGAAGATTTAAAATGAAACAATTCTCTCTCTCTATTTCAGCAACTTGTCTAGAAAAAACATTGATGCTGAGCTTGGCTCAAATCATCTCAATAATTAGGATACACAAGGATGTTTTAAAACAGACATATTCTCATTACAGTAGAAAACCGGAATAAGTCACTCCCGGGAATGAGGTTTTCTCCTGCTTTATACGTCAAATCTAACGTGACACTGTGCGCTGTATTGTTCATCAGATGCATTATACAGCGCACTATGTCCAACATAAATTTGAAAAATAGAACGGGAGAAAAATCCACTGCCAGGTGTGGCTTATTCCGGGTTTCTACTGTAATGAGAACATTTAGATTAAAAAACATCAAATGAAAACCGGTGATGAATGGTTATAGACGCAACTGAAGACTAAAATAATACACAATCGTTAATCAATTTGATCAACTGTTTTATAAATATGTGCGTTGAAGTAATGAATCATATTGTATATCCCTGAAAACTTTTTCTTAATTGTCATATTTTTATTCAATAAAACATTCTGCACAAGAAGATGGTCCAGATGGACTGTTCCAAAAATCCATAAATTATAACACCAACAATAAAACGATATAATATATCTTCAAGTGAACTCCCAATTTAGGGAGCTATCAATAAATGAAAATTGCTAGATTCATTCTTGTGTTGATTGCAGATTTTATCCGAAATTCCGGACCGTAGTCACATTTCATGTTTTCACTAAAGCTTCATTAGAACATGGACCCAAAAAGGATACATCAGTTGTGTCACAGCGCTCTAGACGCTTTCTAGCGTTCTATTCTTTCAGTAATAGTACGAATCATAAGTGTATAGGAAATTATGATAATCAGTTGTGTTAGCATTTAAACACCGTCGTCTTCATTTTCATTCATTGAAGGAATAAATCCTGCAGTATGGCACCAATTTGGAATCGAATTCGATGCACCATTGCTCCGAAAACGATTATCAGTTAGCATCAGGAATCAGCATATTCATTCTCTGCACAAGCATCCGTCCTGCTTTCAAACTCCTAAAAACAGGTTATCAATTTTATTTCCTCTTCTACGCGCTTTGCTATACATAATTTTATATCAAAGATGCCAGTACTTTCCAAAATGTGAGGTAAAGTTCAATACAATTATAATAGACGACGATTTTCAGCTTTTGATCCGTCTGAGAAACATCCGTAGAAGACAATATCAAAGAACACGCGATCCCGCCATGAA
This sequence comes from Aedes koreicus, assembly GCA_024533555.2. Classification (NCBI taxonomy): domain Eukaryota; kingdom Metazoa; phylum Arthropoda; class Insecta; order Diptera; family Culicidae; genus Aedes; species Aedes koreicus. The sequence continues at coordinate 624,183 of JAHHFK020003965.1, forward strand.
AGTTATCTGGCGAGATTTGCAAAAACAAATTAAAAAAATAACGCTTCTCTGCCCTGAGGAACAAACAATTTGAAAAGCCGAGTTCCAAACCTTTTTGGAAACTCTCCAAAATATTAAAGAAACCTCAAAAGCCTATTCCAGCGCTCAAAGAAGGTGATAAAATATTGCTAACAAATGTGGAAAAAGCTCAAAAACTTGCTGAGCAGTTTGAGAGTTCCCATAATTTCAGTTTGGGTCTAACTAGTCCTATTGAGAATCAGGTTGCTCTTGATTATCTGAATATTTCCTCATGGGAAAATATTTTTGATGAATCCTCTGGTACTGATTTGGATGAAGTAAAAACTATAACTAAAAAGTTAAAAAATATGAAGGCTCCAGGTGATGATGGAATTTTCTATATACTCATCAAAAAACTCCCAGTGAGTACCTTGTCTTTCATGGTAAAATTATTTAATAAATGTTTTCATTTGTCATACTTTCCTGGCAAATAGAAAAATGCCAAAGTTGTTCCAATTTTGAAGCCCGAGAAAGATCCAGCTGAAGCTTCTAGCTACAGACCAATAAGTTTACTTCCTTCAATCAGTAAACTTTTTGAAAAGCTAATTTTGAATAGAATGATGCTTCACATCAATACAAACTCAATTTTTGCAGATGAGCAATTTGGATTTCGCCATGGCCATTCAACTACTCATCAACTTTTGAGAGTTACTAATTTAATTCGTTCAAACAAATCTGAAGGCTGCTCAACTGGAGTTGCTCTTCTAGACATAGAAAAAGCATTCGACAGTGTTTGGCATGAAGGTTTGATTGCTAAATTGAAAAACTTTAATTTTCCGCTCTATATTATAAAATTAATTCAAAATTATTTAACTGACAGAACTCTGCAGGTAAATTATCAGAATTCCAAATCTGATCGACTACCTGTTAGAGCTGGAGTTCCTGGCCGATACTATATAACATTTTTACTTCCAACCTCTCTGATTTGCCTCAGGGTTGTTAGAAATCCTTGTTTGCTGATGACACAGGCATCTACGCTAAAGGAAGAAGTCTTCGTGTCATTTGCAGGAGACTGCAGGAAAGTTTGGACATTTTTTCTTCTTATTTGCAGAAATGGAAGATTTCTCCCAACGCTTCCAAAACTCAACTTAAAATATTCCCACACAAGCCTAGAAACCAAGTAATAATCATATAGTCACTATAAACGGGATTCCAATTTCTTGGTCAAGTCTAGTGAAATACCTTGGTCTATTACTTGATCAAAAATTAAATTTTAAAAATCACATTGAAGGCATTCAAGCCAAATGTAATAAATATATAAAATGTTTATATCCTCTTATAAACAGAAAATCCAAACTTTTTCTGAAGAACAAACTACTAATATTTAAACAAATTTTTAGACCGGCCATGCTTTATGCTGTTCCAATATGGTCTAGTTGTTGTGCTACCAGGAAAAAAATACTTCAAAGGACACAGAACAAAATTGTGGAGAGGATTTTGGAGCTGTCTTTTTGGTACAGTACTAACGAAGTACATAGAATTTCGAATGTTGAGACTTTAGAACAAATGTCCAACAAAATAATTAATAATTCCAGACAAAAATCGTTGCAATGATTAATTCCCTTTATGCTTAGTTAAGATTAATTTTAGTTTGTTTTTAGTTTTAAGATTATTATTGTTATACTGACACGCAGGAAAAAAAACCTGTTTAAAATACTGAACTGCTAAGGCATGAACAATGTAAACAACATTAGGTACATATTTTAACAATTAAGGTTGATACGTTACGGTAGTAGCTGGAGCACCTAGATTAACATGAAATGTAAATATGAATAAATTTGAAACAAATAAAGAGTTAAAAAAAAAAGATGCCAGTACTCACATTTGAATCCCGAAATATATATATTAATGTAAATCATACAGAGATCGAAGAGTTTGTTTTGATATTTGTTGCTTTTTCTTCTTCTTTATATGTACTGTATTGAAACACTGAAAAAAATGGCCAGTTGTTTTTACCAAGATTGCCCGATCAGTGGACTGATCTTTGGAAAAGATTTGAAATCTTTTGAAAATTTTAAATTGATCAGACCCTTGGTCGGTACAAACACATGTCGACCTACTCTTTTGTTGCTAGTTTCTAATGAATCTAATCAAGCTTCATTTATAGCGAATTCGTTTTTGATCCAGTTCCAAACTATATCGGGTATCAAAATTGAGTCGGCTTGTTGTGTGACAAACGTCAGTGTGTATGGTTGTATTTGTAACTCGTATCGGATTGAGGTTTGCACTGGCAATTAGTTGGGGTATCGCAGGTTGGAACTAGTTTCAACCTAGGTTCAAAAACGAATTCGATATTAGAAACCTTGCTTTTCAAGTGCTTGGTTCAGTACTTATGATTTTTTTTTAATATATTGATGCTTCGAAAAAATTGGAAACTTCAAACTCTACCTGTGGACTAAATTTCATGAACGTTGGAAAACCATCGGCCCATTTCGTACGAAAAAATAAAGCTGCAATGTCTGAGTAACTAGTCCAAAGGAATGTTCAACATTAATGAGCACGACGTTTATTGAAGAAAACACGGTGGCAACTTTTTTTTCTATTTCGATTGAACTTTAGTTCGATGCGTTGTAGTTGCAAAATCAAAACGAAGAGAAACGTCAACAATGCTTAAGGAGATGAGTGCATTGACTTTACTTATTTATGAGTTTACTGTGTATATGTCAAATAGGTTATACTTTTTACTCATTTTTATAATGTGTTCAAACTACGCATGCCCGTGGCAAAACAAGTTTTAAATGCGTCAAATATGTTGGCAATATTGTCGCCGACGTTTTGAAAAATGCATAATGTAATTATTACCTCGATTAAAGAATAAGTTTATATGTGTTTGTTTCAAAAGAATATTACAGTTTATATCCTGGTTTGGATAAAACTAGTCCTGTATCCTAACAATGGTTCATTGAAATGAGGAAAAGTAATTAGCTTCTAAGAGTAAAAAAATCACATTTTGACGTATCGGCGTTATTCTCAAAAGTGAGTAAACAATACTCATAAAAAGAGTATATTAGTTTTACCGTGGATACACGTTAAGATGAAGTCCACCATATAGAAGGGTAAAATATATTTTGATTGCCATTTTTGTCACTAGATGTTGGCAGCGCTGCACGGGTCGCCGAACATGTGTTTGTGGAAAATGGAACTTATATTTTTAATCTTTTAAACGCAGGGTCATTTATAGGGTTTATTTCCAATACAAAAGATCGAAACAAAAAGTCAAATACAGTTTACTAAAGCCTATCAGTAGTTACGTTTTTGAGAACACAATTTGAACGGAAGTTCATTGTGATCTCTGAAAAAATCCAAAAAAGGTGATTTTAGAGGGGAAATTCGTTTAAACGCACAATCAGGTAAAGCCGCATTGAGCGTACCTATGCTACTGTTATCTTGCGAATTTGTCATATTTACACTGTATAGCCCATGTCCGCCATAAACACGAGTTTGAATTTGCGTTGCGCGGTAGTTGTTGCTTATTTTCGGCAAAATGGGTAAAGGAAAGTATTTAAGCCAGTCGGAGCAAATACTGGTTCGAGAACTCAAAAGACGCGGTGAAAGCAATCGCGAAATTGCACGTGTGATTCACAGATCGGAATGGTCTACGGAATGGGACAATGTTATTTTTTTCTGACGGGAAGAACTTCAATTTGGATGGCCCAGACTGCACCGCATATTATTGACACGATTTGTGGAAACCTCCGCAGGTTTAGTTCAGCAGGAACTTTGGAGGTGGCACTCTAATGTCTTGGACCGCTTTTTTTTATCCATGACCCCTATTGCCACCATTTCGACCAGGATGAAATCGGAAAAGTACTTGGAGCTTCTGGAAGATGTTTTGATTCCGTTCACTGAAGAAATTTCGTCCGGAACTAAATCCCATTTAGAACTTGTGGGGCATCCTGGCACGACAGGTTTACAAAGAGGGAAGGCAGTTTAAAACAGTTCGTAAACTTAAGTCAGCCGTCAGAAGCCTGGAGCTTGACACCTGATAAAACTCTGCAGAAGCTGGTGAAATCAATGCCGAACAGAATTTTTGAAACTATTCAGAAAAAAACGGAAAGCAAACGAAGAATTAACTATTGTTTATTGTTGATTTGTGAACTGTTATTTCGATTTGATTAACAAAACTACAAGTGCGTTGAATGGGTCCTCCCTTAGCTCAGTCGGTAAAGGTGCAGCTACAAAGCAACACCATGCTGGAAGTGGTTGGGATTCCCGGTCTGGTCTAGGAATTTTTCGTAAAGGAAAATTTCTCGACTCCCTGGGCATAGCGTATGATTGTACTTGCCACACAATCATACTAATGCAAAAATGGTACTTGGCATCGAAAGCTCTCAATTAATAACTGTGGAAGTGCATTTAGAAAATTAAGTTGAGAGCAAGCAGCTTATTAATTGTGAAAGCACTAAGCTCGAAATGCTAAAGAAGAAGAAGCGTTGAAACGAATTCCCCCCCCCCCCCCCCCCCCACAAAATCACCTTTTTTGATTTTTTTCAAAAGTCATTATGAACTTCCAATCAAATTGTGTTCTCAAATACGAAACTTAGGCTATGACAAACTATATTTGATTTTTCGTCTCGATCTTTTGTGTTCAAAATAAACGCTAAAATGACATTGCGTTTAAACGAATTTCCCCCACTGTATAGTATATTTGATATTTGTAAAACAAATATCAAATGGACTTATATTTTTAATATAAATGGACTTATATTTTTAATATAGTATATTTGATATTTGTAAAACAATGATTTTTGAAAACAAAAATGAGATAAATAGAGCTTTTATAAAAACTGAAAGACAGCAAATTTGGCAACACTGCCGAAAATAAATAGTTTTCTTCTTCAGTTCCTTGAACAATTTTCGCCACACACAAATGTTTGTCACTTTTTTTGCCACCCACAAATAGATTTTTTTTTGTGAACTCCTCTGACATTCTTCTTCAAAACATACCCAGCAGATTGGTTTTAGACTTATATGTTAAAGATGGTACAAGACTTTAACAAAACGAAATACTGATAAACTACAACATTTTGCTCAAAAATGTTGTATCTCGTGCTCAGAACAATTTTCTGATTTATTTTCTTACGACAAAAAGTGTGCGAAACACGATGTGAATGGAATGTTTCAAATCAAATTGTCCTCATTTGACAAAAAAATAAATTTTTGGCAACACTGCTCCACAAAAACTTTTTTTTTCTAAATTATTTTAACAGATTCCATGGAAAAGCATCCAGCCGATTGTTTCTCAACATTAAAGTTGTGTAGATATTGCAAAAGAAAGTATGATTTTTTGGCAAAAAAAATAAACGGATAAATAAGGACTTCCTTGTTTCAAAATGCTGTAGCTGTAGAACGGCTCAGAATACCATAAGGATTTAAGTGAATTCCACGCAAAAAGTGTGAGTAACATGATGGTATTGGAATTTTTCAAATTAAATGATACTCATTTGACAAAAAAATTAGTTTTTTAAATACAAAAAGAAGTATTTTTGGCAACACTGCTGCCCAAACATTATATTTTTTTTAATGGTTTGTGGGAATATTTTTTAAAAAACATCATGGAGATTTTTTTTAGTAATGTTGGGTTGGGGGAGGAAGAAGGGGGGGAAATGTAAGCATTTTTCAAAATGGTTAAGTAATTTGGGGTTGGGTAAGTAAAAAAAAATTCGGGGTTGGGGGGGGGGGAGGTGAAATAGTGTGCCTCTCGGGAAAGAGATGTTTTTTATTTTGGGGGGGGGGGAAAAAAAGTTGTGGTGGGGGGGGGAGAAAAGAAGGGGGAAAAAAAAAGTCTGTATCGAAAGAAAATTTATTTATATTTTTGTTTTTTTGTTTGTTTTATATTTTTGTTTGTGTGTACTGTTGTAACTGCGTAATAGACGATCGGACGCGGAGCAAAAGTAAAAGCGTACGGACACGTTTCGAACTCGTTTATTAATCAGACCGACTCATTTCAATTCAATACAAGGCGCAAGGTAATTCGATAAGTAGGTTATTCAATTCAATGACAAGGATCAAAGTGATCCGATTAGCAGGTAATTTAATACACTGATGGAAATCATAACAACTCTCCCCCTCGTAAATAGGAAGTTATACAATTCAAGTTAAAGATTCAATCTTTGAGGGGGTTTTACTACTCTACTTGAACGTCTCAATGGTTGATTAGATTCTTCGTACGGTTGCACAAAGCCCTCGGGTGCCACAACTTGTGGATGTTGCCCACCGTTCGCCACGGGTTGAACAGGTGGGGGTGCTTGCGACACAGTAGAAGATGTTGCGGCCGCCAGCTGCTCGCCAGTAGGTTCAGCCTCGGGTTCAGCAGTGCGCCCACTGTCGTGAATAGCAGTAGCCACCGCCGATGCAGCTGGTTCGTAAACCTGGTAGTTACCTGGTAGACGGCTTCCGGTAGATGAATTAAGGCTTGGTCCTACGCCGGCAATGTGATCCACATGTCTTTCCCACAGTCTTCCGTCATCAAGACGAACGGAGTAACGCATTGTTCCAAGTTTCGAGACCACTCGTCCAAATTGCCATTTGTTTGCCGACAGGAAATCTCGAACTCGAACTCTATCACCATCGAAAAATATACGGGTAACTGCATTTGGTTGTTTTCTCTCCGGAATCGTAGGCAGCATGAGATCTAGACGGGATTTGATCTGTCGTCCGTACATCATCATAGAAGGCGACCGTCCCGTTGTCGGATGGATCATCTTCCGGTAGGTCATAAGGATGTTGGCAAGTTCGATGTCCAGCTTTGACTTAGGGCAATGCAGAGCTTTGAGCTTTTGTTTAAACGTCTGCACGTACCTCTCCGCCTGACCGTTAGTCGCAGGGTGGTACGGAGCACCCATTTTATGTATTACTCCATTTTGCTTCAAAAATTGCTGGAACGATTCGGCCGTAAACTGCGTTCCATGGTCACTCACGAACACCGCAGGAATTCCAAATCGGCTGAAGATTTCACGACACATTTTCTCCGTACTTTCGGCTGTGATCGATTTGCACATAAGAATCTCCGGCCATTTGGTATAAGCGTCGACCACGATGAAGAAATACGTATCAAGGAAAGGTCCAGCAAAATCCGCGTGAACTCTCTGAAACGGTTCGGTTGCAGGTTCCCACGGATGTGGTAGCACTTTTACCGGCTCAGGCTTAACCGACTGACAATCTGCGCAGTTAGAAATCAAATTCTCGATGTCGCGGTCGATTCCCGACCACCAGCAGAATCCTCTTGCTAGCGATTTGGTGCGTGTGATTCCGAAGTGTGTTGAGTGAAGTTCATCCAGTACTCGTCCTCGCAGTGGAGCCGGAACGTAGACACGTATTCCGCGCAGCAAACATCCATTTTGAATCGTGAACTCCGATTGATCCACTCCAAAACGATCGTTTCCTCCAACTGCTTGTCCGTGCTTCAATCCCTGCATCAGCTTCTGAACGGATTTGTCCTCGGCTGTAGCTTGCGATAGATCTTCTGCCATCACGGGAAGGGTATCGATTTGATGCATCTCTACCACATCTGACTCTTCAACAACGTTTCCTGGATCGGATTGCTTCAGTGGACATCTTGACATTGCATCAGCATTGGCATGGTCAACGGACTTCCGGAATCGCACTTCGTAGTCGAAGGATTGTAGGAAAGTAGCGTAATGCTGCATTCTCAAAGCAGACATTACCGGCAGACCTTTATGTTCATTAAAGATCTTTGTAACCGCATAGTTGTCCGTTACCAGGATGAATCTTCGGCCGTACAAGTATTGAAAAAACTTCTTGACACCGAAGATTATGGCGTAGGCTTCTTTGTCTACTTGCATATATTTCTGTTGGGTGCGATTGAGTGTTTGTGATGCGAACTGTATCGGACGCTCAGAGCCATCCGGGTAGACATGGCTCAATACGGCTCCAACACCGTAAGGCGAAGCATCCGTAGCTAGAAGTAGAGGCAACTCCGGCGAATAATGCACCAAACACTTTTCCGACTGCATTTGCTGTTTAACCGCATTGAAAGAATGCTCACATTCTCTTGTCCACTCGAAGTCAACTGCATTCTTCAGTAAGTTGTTCAAAGGATAAAGCATGGTACTCAAATTGTCGAAAAAACGGCCGTAGTAGTTGATGAATCCTACAAACGACCGTACTTCATCCTTATTCCGTGGGCGTGGCATATCTTGGATAGCATCCATCTTCTTTTGTACCTTGTGAATACCTTCGCGATCAATAATGTACCCGCAGTATTCGATACGATCGGCAAAGAACTCGCACTTCTTCTTATTCACTCGAATGTTGTGGTGATCCAATCTTCGCAGCACTTCTTCAAGTCGACTCAGGTGAATAGCATCAGTTGGTCCCGTAATCTTAATGTCATCCAAGAACACACTTACCCCTTCTATGCCTTGCAAGATGATCTCGATCTGCCGTTGCCATATAGCAGGAGCGGACGAAATTCCGTACATGAGACGATTCGGACGGTACAGCCCACGATGCGTGTTCAAGGTGAGTATTTCTCGATCTTCTGGGGAGACTTCCAACTGTAAGTACGCCTGCACTAAATCGATTTTGGTAAACTTGTACCCTCCCGCGAGAGACGCAAACAGCTCATCTACCGACGGAAGTGGATGTCGATCAATCTTCAGATTGGGATTCACTGTTTGTTTGTAATCTCCACAGATCCTGACCCGGTTGTCTGATTTCTTGACGGGGACAATGGGTGTAGCCCAGTTGCTCGTATCGACTTTCGTTAGAACGCCCTCAGAAACTAATTTATCCAGTTCGTCCTCAACCGCCTGTTTCAAATTGAAGGGAACCTTCCGAGCCTTCAGGAATACCGGAGTCACATTTGGTTTCAAGGTTAGCCCTGCCTGCACGGAGGAAATCCTGCCAATAGAATCTTCAAACACCTTCCCGTACGTCTCGAAGAGTTTATTTAACACAGCAGCAGCAGTAGGTGGACTCACCAAGTTGACTGTAGCCGAGTTTCGTAGCAAAGCATTCCAATCCACCGTTAGAACCTTCAACCATTCACGACCCAACAGAGGATGCTTCCCAGAATCGACGACGTACAATGGCAGTCGCGCTTCCCTTCCGTTGTATTCCACACACGCATCCATAACACCCTTGACACGGATATCGCTATTGCAGTAACTGACTAGATTCAGATCACTTTTTTCCAAATCCAGCCCTCGAAAGTATTTGTTGAAGCACTGAAAACTGATGATGCTGACTGGGCTTCCCGTATCGACCTCGAAGCGAACACCGACACCGCAAACCTTCACCATTAGCCACAACTTTTCTTCCAACGAACGTGATTCCACCGTACAAATCTCTCCCACAACAACATCGTAATCAGCAGCAGCAGAACTTGTTCCTGCGTCGTCGTATAGTTCGATGTAGTTGGTTCTCGCAGCATTCGACTTCGCACCCTGCCGGCTAGATTCGCTCTTACCTGCAGCAGCTTTTTTCATGCACACTCGTTCAAGGTGCCCTTTAACTTTGCAATAAGAACACACAGTATTCTGATGCCGACACTTCTTTGCTAGGTGTGATTTATCGCCGCAGCGATAGCAATGTAGGTCACCAGCGGACTTGCCAGCTGACTGACTTGAATATCCCACTTTCTTAGGCGTAGGCTTACCTGGTGGATGATGTAGGGCGTGTACTTCCTGCCTAGCAAAAGCTCCTTCTATTTCGGCACCTCCTTTGAGCGACAACTCCATGCTAACCGCGATGTCTCTTGCATCCTTCAGCGTCAATTCTCGTCGTTCTAGTAGACGACCCCGTATGTCGTTTCGTTTCATCCCAAACACAAGTTGGTTCCTCAAAGCGGTCTCCAGGTAGTTTCCAAAGTTGCATGTCACAGCAATCCTTCGTAGTGCAACAATATACTCATCGATTGTCTCGTCCGGGGAACTAGCGTTCTTGTCCCCCTGCCGACGGCATTTGAACCTAAAGTTCTCGCTGATTTCGAGGGGTTGCGGATTGAAGTAACCCTCGAGTACATCGACGATCGCTTGGTATGTCATCGTGCGCAGATTTTCTGGAGCCACTTTATCACTGGCAACTTCGTACGTGTCCGGTCCCATCAAGTGCAGCAAGAAATTGCGACGCATATCATCAGTGATGATCCCGTAGATTGTAAACGCCGTCTCCAATCGCTCCACCCATCTGCTCCATCGAATTCTCTTCCGATCGAAAGCCTCGAAATGGAAATTCGGTGGCGGAGCACCTTGTTCCGCCCGCGGTACCGGTTCTGGATCCGGCATCCTCGTCGGCCAACTGTTGTAACTGCGTAATAGACGATCGGACGCGGAGCAAAAGTAAAAGCGTACGGACACGTTTCGAACTCGTTTATTAATCAGACCGACTCATTTCAATTCAATACAAGGCGCAAGGTAATTCGATAAGTAGGTTATTCAATTCAATGACAAGGATCAAAGTGATCCGATTAGCAGGTAATTTAATACACTGATGGAAATCATAACAAAGGTTACGGAATGTTGTTCAATATTACCAAGCGGAATTTTGACAATTGATCTGCATGGAACGAAATGTCACCTTCACTTACGGAATAATTGAGCGGGATATTTTTCCGAAAGTAAAAGTGACAGCTCCCATTAGTTTGCATGGAAACCTTACAAGTTCCATTTTTATTTTTCGTTCTTTTCAGGTGGATACTGCTGCAGAAATTTCTTTTCGATTCTTTACTTTTCCGTTTCAGTAAACGGAATATAACATGGGTTTGGGATAGAAAAAGAAATTTCTTTCGAACTCGATACCGACCTTTAGCCAAGCAGAGGTTCCAAAATTGAGTGTCCGTAGATTCCCACAAGGAGTCTTGTCACCACGTTGCAAATATTTTACTGAGGGAGCTCAACAACAGCGGATAACCTATGGTTTTGTCGACGATTTCTGATTCTGATAGTTGGTTTGTGAAATAAGCACTTTATTTAATCTGACGGAGGCGACCCTGGCGTAGTGGTTAACATCCACCTCTCGCGCCAAAGTCACGAGTTCGAACCTCACCTCCGGAAAAGTTGAGAAAATGCCCAAAAGTGGTGTTTGAGTGACTACGACGGGAGATGAACCAGCCCGAGGCTGAAAATCTCGATAAACAAAAAAATAAAAAATAAAATTTAATCTGATGCAGAATTTGAAGTTTTCGCATAGTTGAACATTGGTGTCAGTGTCACTATGCTGGTCTTTAAGTTATTCCAAACCAAACATCTGTTGTCTTATTTACTGAACCACCACTTGCTTTAATAATGTTCTAAAAGTGCATCCCAGACTCTAGTACTAGGCTTATAAAAATCAAAATTGTCCAAACGTCACATGGGTCAATTATGCTTCCACCAGCAGTATAAGCAATGAAGTAACTTAAGAGTCATCCTAGACTTCAAGTTTTCCTGGACAGCACACATTGATTTCAGAGTCAAGAAGACGTGCGTGGCTTTTGGCCAACGTGTTCTACCTACGTGTTACCACCTGATGTAAGTATATAAGCTTTGAATCAAATTTAAAGATATTTTTCATCGTTGGAACTTGAAAGTGAATTGAAAACTACCACGTTGTTTTTATTATGTTGTATAGTTTCTTCAAGCATACACACTGGTTGTAATTATAACATTTTTGTTTTGATTAAACCCTACACGCAAAAAAAAACCGCAGTGGAAACTACCATTTCGAGGGTTAAATTAAGCGCAAACACCAACAATTTTCAGCTGACTATAAATGAGTTTGATTTTACCATGCCTGCGTTTAGATCAACCATGGTGCGGTTGATATCAATATGAAGTCTGACAAATATACCACAAATGTTGAAGGTTTTACCATAAACTTAGTGAATTTGACTAAAATTTCATTGTTCTTTTAAAAATAGGCATAGTCGGGTAAAATGGTAGTTTTTACTACACGATTTTTTTTCTGTGTATGATAGATCTGTAAAAACGAGGACTCTTTCAACTATGAAGTATAGTCCTGAGTATAGTTGATTCAATTCAAAAAGTGGCTTGAACTAAACATATTATGTGGATGAAAAAAACATGTGCTTATTATAGGTATCAACTATCAAGATAGTTATTTCAATCCCCCATCATTTCTTTCCGTGTAACCTTCGTGCCACAAGACATTTACGGAAGAAGCCATAGAGGAATCCAACTTGAAAAAAAAAGAAGAAACCGAGTGGTGATAAATCTGACAGCTCCCATGTTAAAGTATAGGACGAACATTTTAAAATGCTTCTCAAAAATTCAAATGAAATTTTAATTAAAAGCGGTTTGTTGTATGATGTAAGAAAAATCCAAAACTGCACAATAGGGGCATTATTTTAATTTTATTTTTATTTTGCTCAAAATTGCTTTATTGAGTAGTTTTGGATTTTTCTTACATCATACAATAAATCGCTTTTAATTGGAATTTCATTTGAATTTTCTAGAAGCATTCTAAAAGTTTCGTCCTATACTTTTACATGGGAGCTGTCAGATTTATCACCACTCGATGTCTTCTTCTTTTTTCAACATAGATTTGTCCATTGTTTACGTTTGTCAGTTAGGCCCTAATGAAAAATCGGTGTCAATTTGTTAGATGTTAAGACGGATCTGTTTAAACATATGTTTGGACAGAAATGTTAGAAACATGATTAAATTGAAAACAATGCTGCAAACATTGTCAATTGATTAAACTTGTTTTGAGAGGCTCCATCATTGCTCTACACTGCTCTACAATTGTTTTAATTTGATAAAAAATGTCTTAACAAATCTGTTTGAGCTAAGCCCAGCGTTGGAAAAATGTCAGGTTGTTTGCCATATGTAAAGATAGATCTGTTAAGACAGATACTGCTAGTGTAGACACCGGGTTAGAGATGTTGGCTCCAGGAAAATCGCTGTCCGCCAGGAACATGCCCTCAACGATTGACTATCAAATTCTTCTCTGTGTAATTAGACGTGCTATAAAATGCGATAAAATGGTGTTGTTCGATGACATTTCGACATAAGCCTTTTTCATATGTTACGTGAGATATATGTTTTGGTTGACCATCTGAAACTGAAAGTATACCACTGTAGTGAAGAAAGTCAAGAGGCGAAACGGAAAATTGCGTTGGAGTCGAATCGAGCTGGATTTTTTTTCTCGCGTTCTCATCGCATTGATTTTATTTTCAGTTTTTTACAAGTGAAAACTATTAGTAACGTAGTGACGTATATCGGTTTTCGTGCTCTGAAAGGCGAATTTCAAGTTTTTGATGTGAAAATTTAGTTATAGCATTATATTGGAGTTACCTATGTAAAACATTACCAACAATTGTTAGAGAATTACTGCATGGTGAAGTAAGAAGCGATCAGGAGCATAAAAACCAGCGGCAGCTGGTCTCTAAAGCTACGTTTAGGATACATGGGAAAACGAGAGGCAAAGAAAAATGTCGACTAGTGAGATTGAAGAATTTGTAAACGGGGCGCTTATTTCATGGGTAAGTTCATTGATGTAAATGGTGTGAGGTTTTCGTAGAATAAATATACATTGAAGAATTGTTTAGTTGAATAGCATTTGAGAATCGAGACTACCAAGAATGTGTTTCATAAAAATACTCTAAACCCCTGTGACGATATCGTACCTCTCAAAATTAATTTCCAAGCGACTAAATCCTAGTATGGAAATTGAAAACCATGGATTCATCCCTTATAAGTGAAAACTAGAAATTAACAATTTGCTGTATAGTTTTCAGATGGTAAGTGCCAATTAACAATAGGCTGATCAATCCAGTTACGATAACAAAATGGTAATATTCACGAACAAAATCTTTCCAACACATTAACCCAGAAAAGAAATAAACATCCATGGCTTACATCAACATTATGTTTTTAAAAACTTGAATTGTGACAATATATCTTATAGCACAAAGATATTTTTTGCAATTATGGCTGGTTTTCAGCACACTATAGTGCCGAATTATGAGCTAAAATAATTCAGAAAACAGTACATGTAATATGTTCCTATGGAGAAAATAATAAATTTATGATATTCTCAAAACCAAGAATTCATTCGCAAGGCGAATCAGTCCAGCTTGTGCGCAAAATCATGCGGTTTCCCAGGTTCAAACGCTTTAGTGCTAAATGGCATCCTTCGCTAGTGCTGGGATAATACGGGAAAGTGAACTGTATTATTCGGGGGGAACTCCCGGTTGAACTTTGTTTCGACGTGTACATAAGAAATTCCCACCTCGCTACACTTCATGAATCGGAAGGGGCATATCTTCTATACCTATAACAAGGAAAAATGTTTCCTTAGCAAGACACCGGATGAACGCATGCCCCAAGCGAAAGACCCTGGAGGAACAAAACGGCAGAGAAAAGCATCAGAAAAACGATAAACAAAACAGCATTAGTACGTATGCCGGTATAGCGGCGGAAATCATATCTTCGGACAGCAATGCCCTGGAAACGAAGAATGTTGCTGAAATGGACGTGGCGACCCCGATGGCTTATGAAAGGATCGAAGAAACAACAAGCGGACCCGAGGCTCAGAAAAAGAAATTATTTAGGTTTCAGGATGATCCGATTTATCAGAGAGCAAAAAAAAACCAGAAGCAACGTAAAGGGACGTAAAATTTTGCGAGCACGGAGAAGAAGACTCGCCATCAATTAAAAATAACTCGTGAAAATTTAATATTTTAATACTTCATTGTATACATTGATTTAAGGCTCTGGTGAATTGTTTCTAACGTTATTTGAACCTTCAAATAAACGCATTAATAAACAAAAACAAAGTTCATGCTGATCTCATTTTACTTAGAGTTGAGTGTTGATCAAAATACAAAAGGGCCTAAGCAGATGGAAATTTCTCCTCATGCGTCTGCTAAACTGATGTTGCTATAGTAGCTGCAAAGTCTTTATTTCGCGTCGGGAATCTTAAATTGCGTGCATTATAATTACATATCGCAAATGTTTCGTGTATCGATTGAATGAACAGTTTATTTCTCAACAGTTCAACAGTAGTTACTAGTGCTATGGGTAAATTTGCATCAATGTACTGACGAAAACTTAACAGAAAGAAGGCGAAGTAAGTTCACTAAAAACTAACAAATTGCTCTTAATTAATGTATTTCGTAATACATATTTTTTTATTGAATTCAACAGGAATTTTCATTGTACCTACATGTATTAGATTTGTGGTTTCAAAAATAATAACAAAAAAAACCAATGCGAGAACAATAATTTGATTCGTCTTGTAAAATAATGCAGGTGGGAATCTAACGGGGTTATTGCCGATAATCGAGAACATTTCTTCATGATGCATTTCTCCAATATCGCCTGTTCGGAACCACCGTTAGCCATCCTTTTAGAAGAAGTCCTCCTCGGTCTTCAGTCGCTTCTCCCACGACGATCTCGCCTTGTGGGTAGGGTTTTTGACGATGTTGATATCACAATATTGTAATCTAGGGCCATTCTGAGAAAATGTTTTCCGGCGTTTATTTTCGCGCTGATACCATTCGAGAATGAGCTATGGTTTCGATGATGGTGCTTTGGGGTAGTCGAAAATAGAAAGAAAGCCTAATGAGATTCGATTTTCGTCTTGGAGTTGGAGTCTTCATCACCCTGGAGCTGGAACCGATCAGCGTTAGTGCTGTATAATATCCGATTGAGGCACCGGTCAGCACTCTGCCAACAGTGCGGGGGAAGGAATCCGATCAGCGTCCGGGTGGATTTTGAAGATGTTGCAAAAGTTCTTCATGGTTCCTATGCAGTTAACATACGACAGGAGAACCGAGATGATGTTACCCTCCGGCGTTCCCGTGGAGCCGGATGTGTACATGATTATACCTGTGTCGTCGGTTATTGTTGCACTACGGGCTGAACTAGGAAAAATAATGCGAAAAAATGAATGAACAATAATACGCATCAAGATAACATAGCATAGCATTTTCCGACCCCGGCGTAGTGGTTAACATCTATACCTCTCACGCCAAAGCCACGAGTTCAAAGCTCACCCCCGGACAAGTTACGAAAAACAGCCAAGGAGGTGTTTCAGTAAAATACGACGGGAGATGAACCAGCCCGAGGCTGAAAATCTCGATAATACAGAAACAAACAAACAAAATAAGAAAAAAAACATTACTCGCTTAAAATGAAGGTTTCTAAGAATGTGGTTATGTATACTAAACATACAAACCAGTATTATGTTAATAACAAATCAGAACTAGAACATACGCAAAAAAATAAGCTGTGTGAACTTTTATGTTCAGGGAAAACATCTAACAATTAAATATCTTTAAAATAATCAAAAAAAAAAAAAAAATTGTTGTTGATGAAAAATTTGGAGGATGAAAGGAACTGGCATCCATGATAGACCAACATGGAGCCTATAGACCGAGATTATATCCATATCCCTTGATGGTTTTCACCTTAAAAAAAAGTTTCCCACTATTTTGGGTATAATACCGATCGTATTATAAAGATTAGCTAATCAAGCGTATAATCAATTGAATATCGTTTGCAGCTCAATTATTTAATAAGTTACAATAAAACATTTAGTCGACCGTTGCATATTAGGCTGAGTGATGGGACACTTACCTTTTTTATTTTATTCCTCAGTTTATTAATTAAATAAAGTTCTAATTTTAATCAAAGGGTTGAATTTCATTTAAGGGAAAATCTTGCTAGAATTATACTATTTAGTAATAGTAATACATAGAAGTATAAATCTTTGAGAAGTAGATTAAATTATTTTATTATAATTTTATTGATAAATGAAAATATTTATTTAATAAATATTCTTAAATGCGTACATCTCCCCCCTGATAGGTCACAAAAATACCCAAAAGTAACTACGACGGGAGACGAACCAGCCCGAGGCTGAAAATATCGATGTTAACTTGAAAGTGTACAATTTCTCCGGAAATGTTTTTTGAGAAAACGGTACATTCGGGTAAATTTTTTTTTCAGAGAACTGTTCCATTCGGAGAAAATTGTATATTAGGGAAAATACTTCCAGGGAAGATTTTCGGATTATTAAAGCTAGTTTAAGTCCGATACGGTGAACGGTCGATCGACAACTGACCAAATCTTTACGTTGCGGCAGATCCTCCAAAAGTGTCGCGAATATTAAGCCCACCACACACCACCTATTCATCGAGTACAAGGCCGCATACGATACTATTGATCGTGAAGAGCTATGGAAGATTATGGACCAGAACGTTTTTCCCGCGAAACTGACCAGAATGATCAAGGCAGTGTTACGTGAAGATATCGGGTGCGTTATCCCTTCACGGGTCCTCCCTTAGCTCAGTCGGTAAAGGTGCAGCTACAAAGCAACACCATGCTGGAGGTGGCTGGGTTCGATTCCCGGTCTGGTCTAGGAATTTTTCGTAAAGGATAATTTCCCGACTCCCTGGGCATAGCGTATGATTTTACATGCCACACAATCATACTAATGCAAAAATGGTACTTGGCATCGAAAGCTCTTAATTAATAACTGTGGAAGTGCATTTAGAACACTAAGTTGAGAGCAAGCAATGAGCATAAATTGAAAGCAAAAAGCTTTAAACGCTAAAGAAGAATGAAGAAAGAAGATTCAAATATCATTTTTGAACCATTTCTGTTTTAGTAGTTTCTTGTATTATTGCAGAAGGATTAAAATATTGACTTTATATAAACTGTGATTTGAGAATTCACGATCTTACTCTCTCTTTTCGGGATGTGCCTTTTTTCATTGTAGTGCGGAATTGTGATTAACCGATTTTAGGGTCTTCTTTGTGCAGTATTTTTTTACCGGTCCAAAACGTCTAACCACCTACCATAAGCTATCCTTGCTCCTTCCCATGGAGTTCATGTGGTCTGAATGGACTAGTTCGCCATTACCCTTCCTTCATCATCGGCTGAAGACTGGACTGCCTTGCGCTCTTATTGCCCCACCAAACGCTGCGAAATGAAATTAAAATGAAAAGAAAAGGCAATTAAGAGTATAAGAATATACTATATGGAAACAGTTTTAATAAAAATGGTACATTCTGGGAAATGAAATTTCAAAACATGATTTTCAAAATATTATGTTTAATCAAGTATTCGGATGATTGTAATTTTTTTGTTTTTTTTTTTGTTTAACGAGACTTAACTCTCTATTGCGAATTTATTGATAATTTTTATATTTTAAAATAACTTATATATTATTGTACATACATATTTTCTTTAAAAAAATTATAACTTTGTCTTCTGCTTGTTATTCGTTGCATAGAATTCGGTATAATTCGTTGCTAATTCCTAATTCTAATCTAGTAAGGTTATAATGCGGGCAAGCAGCAAGCACGTGATGAACTGTTATTTTTCGGTTGCACACTGTACACATTTCTGGAGGTTTCTTCTCGAATAAATGTTTTTGTGTGAACCAAGCTTTTTCTAATCGTAGTCTAGTTAATACTACTTGTTCTTTTCTGTCGTGTCTGTCGATGGGTTTATCTTCTTTTTGTTTTACAATTTTTAATGTGTTCCTGGTGGTCTGGTTCCAATATTGTTGGTGTCTTTTCCAAACTGCTTTTTGCATCCATTTAACAATATCTTGTCTTGGGACAGTCGTGGTAGTTGTTGGCTGATTTCTTCCGTATCGTGCTGCATCATCGTCTCTGGATGATTGTAATTGAAAAGCAGTCTCAAAATAGTCCATTAGTTTACAAACAAAATTGTAATAGTTGTTAATTAATTATTTGCTTTCTAGATTGAATCCTGCCTACCACGCAATGAGATCATTGCCGGATATGTTTCATTGCTTGATGGAACAATCTTACACAGTGTTTATCTTCAAATTGATCCAGAACCGCAGTATCATCCGGTGAAGTTAAAAAATACCGAAGGACTCACGTTGTCTGCTGCACGCTCGAAAAATTTCGACGCTATTGTAAGAAATCTGAGGAACTTGTATGATGAAGAGCTAGGGCAGACTATATTAGCTCTACCAGACTGCACTATTTTGGGACACTCGCCGGAAACACGAAGTGGACTAGAACAGATAAAACTGCTGATTACTTTACTTTTGGGCGCAGCGGTACAATGCCCAAATAAAGAAATATTCATCGCTCGAATTAAAGAACTAGACGTTGATACACAACATGCAATTGTAGAGGTTATAAAACAGGTTACAGATAGTCAAACTTTGGTGCTAACACAAGAGGCAATCGATCAATTACCTGCAGATATAATGTGCAAACACATCGTACGACTTGCTAAGGAACGAGATCAATATCACAGTAAATGGATGTCCTCAGTAATATTGGAAAATGAAACGATGAACAGTTCAACATCTAAATCCAGTTTACATAACTCCTCTTCTTCGATGACTAGTTCTGCTAATACGCCGTCTACATCTTCAGAAAACAATCATTTGGCAGTAGAATTAGCAGACTTCAAATCAAAATTACGAAAATTACGCCAAGAGCTAGAAGAGAAATCCGAACTGTTGATGGAAGTTAAAGAAGAGCTTGACCATAAGTGTAATCAGTACGAAAAGCTGAGATCAGAAAGCCATGATTGGTACACAGAAGCTAGGCGAGCTGTTGCGTATAGAGACGAAGTTGATGTTCTAAGAGAACGTGGGGAGCGTGCAGATCGTCTCGAAATGGAAGTGCAGAAGTTGAGAGAGAAATTATCCGACGCTGAATTTTATCGAACGCGCGTTGAAGAATTACGAGAAGATAACCGTATGCTTCTGGAAACAAAGTATACTTTCGCCGATGTACATATAAAAACATTATATACTTATTATTATTTCTTCTCCAAAGGGAAATGCTTGAGGAACAGCTACTGCGCTCTAGGAAACGTAGCGACCAAGTGATGATTTTAGAGGCCGAAATAATAAAGTTCAAACAAATGTTAAATGATATGTCTCTAGAACGTGATGTTGACAAAAGTAAATT
This sequence comes from Aedes koreicus, assembly GCA_024533555.2. NCBI lineage: Eukaryota > Metazoa > Arthropoda > Insecta > Diptera > Culicidae > Aedes > Aedes koreicus. The sequence continues at coordinate 644,119 of JAHHFK020003965.1, forward strand.
ACAAGAGCTTCTGGATGAAAACGTTCAACTACAGCTGGCTACGAAAAATTTAATGGCAGGTTCCGAAGCTGCTGTCAATCTGAGTCGTTCAGATACGGAAGATGATGTACCTTCTAACGATAACAGTTTATCGGAGCAATTATCAACAAATGCACAGGTGAGAGAAATTTTCAGTAACAAATAAAACAGTATAGTACGACATTTTGCGGAAATCCATTTCGCGGAATGACCCACATTTCACGGATGGGATTTCATGGAAAGGGATTTTTTTTGCAAATTTAACATTAGATGAAAAAATTACTGAGGTGGCACTCTGCATTAGTACTTGAGAAAGTTTTATCTTTGTAATAGCGTTTTCCTTGTTTTAAACATGACCTGTTCTTTCGAGTTATATTGTTGTACAGATTAATGACGCTTCGTTATTCGTGTTTTTATTTTTTTATGGGAAGGTCCATTAATTATGTAACGCAGTAAGGAGGGAGAGGCGGGTTTGAAAAAACGTGACAATTCATACAAACAAATTTGAAGATCCATTCAAAAAACGTGAAGGGTTGGTCAATTTTGCGTGACATAATTATTTTTGGAATTCTAGGAGATTTTTTTTTTCTTTCAAAAATGATCAGTTCTTTAGAGTTCTGCTGCATTTGTAATCTTAGGCCCTCGCAATCAAAAAGTTATGTGGTTTCAATCAGGTTTAAATGCAATTCCGTATAAGTATTCGGCTAAATTGGGCTTTCTGCGAAATTTAATGCTTCGAATGCCAAATGGGATTCCGTGGAATGTCGTACAATCTTCTTCTTTTTTTTCATATTCGCGGATAAAAATATAACGTGAAGGCTTTTTATTTACTATAAACATCTCTCACCTCGAAGTTCAGATTTTAGATAATTCACGTTGTAAAGACAGGCTTTTAAGAATAAATGGTTATCATATTTCAAAATTAAGTGTAACACTATTACGTTTCATATTTCCTTTGCAGTCGCGTGCGTTAAAATTAGAACTGGAAAATCGCCGACTTCTTGCAGCACTTGATAGTTTGAAAGAATCTTCATTCCACGAATCGTCAAACAAAATACTAGAGTTGGAGAAGGAGAAAAAGAAGCTTTCCCTACGACTTGAACAAGTACAAGATAATTGTAATAGGCTGGCGCAACAAAACAGTGAGCTAGAAGGTGTTTTCAAAAATGCTTTGGAAGAGAATAAGAAACTTCAAGATGCATTGGATGCTAAACAAGGAATCATAGACAAGCAAAGCCACGATCGCGAGTTAGACCGTATACGACAAATTGACTTTGAAAAGCAAATCGAAAGCTTAAGCAAGGACAAGCAACGTGTGCAAAATTTGTGTGAAAGCATTCAACGAAGAACCATAGATTTAGAACGCTCAATCGAGTCTAAAACAAAAGAAGTTCAACAACTAAATGATCGATGTGTTGAACTTGAGTTTATTAAAAAAGAATCTTATGAAGTGAAAAATAAATTGACATCGTTGGAAAAAGAGAACGTTAGTCATGGGAAAGATTTGTCCAAATATAAAGAAATACTTGAGAAGAAAAGCGTTGAGCTAGATGATGCCAGCATAAGAATAGAACAAAAAGATAAAGAAATAAGTCAACTTATAAAACAGCGAGAAGATAGCGTTGTACTAGAAAAAAGAGTGCATGAACTGGAGAAACAAAATCACGAGCTGTTGTCGAACAAAAAAATTCAGGATGAAACTATTTCAACGCTTCAGAAAGATCTCTACGATGGCACGCTGGCTAAGAAAAAAGTGAAGCAAAACCTTGAACGGCTTGGCCTGAACGAAAGTGACATGGAAAAGGTCGATTTGAATGTAGAGGTGTTTGTAGAAAAACTTTGCAAAAATCCGGATTCATTCAAAACCGTTCGAGAAATTGTTCTTAGTGTTGGAAAACAGACCACAAAATCGGCTGACATTTGCGTGTTATGTCATAAACAAGAAATTTATACAGTTGAAAAGGATATTGAATTTACAAATTATGAAGAATCAGCCACTCCGAGTGAAATAGAAATAAAATTAGATCAAATCAAAGTAGAAAATCTTGCACTTCAATCAGCGACCGAATCTCTACAAGCGGAGAATGCTCGTCAAAAAGTTGAAGTGGCCACTCTCGGTTCACAAATAACATCGTTGAATACACAACATGTGGCATTACAGTTAGCTAACTCGCAGTTAGCTGCCGAAAAGGATATGTTAGTTAAGCAAATAGAAGTGAAAAAACAAGCGTATGAATCTCTGCAACATGATCAGATCACCCTTCAATGCCTTCATGAACAGTTGAGCAGTGAATATGATTCACTGAACAATGAAAAAGAAATTTTGAAAAATTCCATCCGCGATTTGAAAACTGAAAATCGAGACATTAAAGAACATGCTTTAGTGTTGGAAAAGCAATTGGACGATTGTAAAAGGGAACTAGCTTCTATGAAAGATGGAATTACAAACCTGGCGAATTTAAGAGCGGAACACTCAAAATTAAAAGATGATTTCCGTTGCCTGTTCACTAACAGCGAAAGATTGAAGCAGGAGTACAAAAATAGGCAAGAACAGTATCGTGCCTGTCGGTCGGAGAATAGTCGAATGAAGCTTCAAAATACGGAGCTTACGGGTGAGCTGAGTAACAAGCTGGAGCAAATAACAAACCTAGAAATTGAATACACTAAAATGAACCAAAGATGTGAGGTAAGAAAATTTAGTCCTATTTTGCTTTTATTTTTTCTAGATTATTCACCGACTTGCTATTTAAATTATAGATGTTGCTACAGATGAACTCTAGTTTAGATATTGATAGAAGAACTTTGATGGACCACGTGTCACAATTGTTAGCTCAATATCATGAGCTACTGGCACACTCACTTGAAGATAAGCAACACTACCACGATGAGGAGAAGAGTTTTACGGATCGCGTGAACAACCTGCATCGCCAAAAAGAGAAACTCGAGGAAAAAATAATGGAACATTACCGAAAACTGGATAGTTGCTCACCAAAAAAGTATAATTTATAGCTGTTAAATGTTGATCAAATTCATAACATTTATGTATATTTTTATAGGAAACCATTTGGATTAAATTTTGTAAAGAAGGTGCGAAAAGCAGGGTCAGAATTGATGAATCGAGTGCCTAACAGGGTAATGCATATACTTGTATAGCTTGACTGATGTGCTGAAGTGTAATATTCGAATTTTATACATTTAGAATCGACGCTCATGGGTAGACGAATCACGACTTACGCAATCTCAGTTCACTCTTGGTTCAGAATCCGGCGGAAATGAATCGGATAATAGCATAGAAGAACCAAACTCCGTTGCATCAGACACAAATCTGTTGCAACGCAACTCTGTCATAAGACAAAGTTTGCAACGGAAACCAAATAATGAGGCGCTCAATACTAGCCTTTTAAGAGGAGGTATCCGGAGCAGTTTGCAGGCATCTCGTAGAGATGAAGTAAGCCAGTCTCACAGGAACAGTTTTCCTGGGTAAGTAAGGATTGGAATAATTTGGAGTAGGATAAGCAAAAAGAAAAGAAAAAAAAAGCAATTGAAAAAACTAGTTGGTACGTAAAATTTAATTCTTTGTATCTATCGTAAAATCTATTGTTTTGTAGAATCTGGAACACATTGATTCCTCAAAGGTTGTAGTTGATTTCAATGATGTGGAAATTAAATTCGCATGAACGATTATACATTAAATTGGTCTTATCATGATGATGAATTCTTATATATTTGATGTTTCGCAAAAACCAGAAATTATCTCCCTCAATGTTACTGCTACAACACTCTTATCAAAAAGTCTTTATAGTGCCCGTTAAAAATTAAAACGCCAAAGCTTCGATTCGAATACATTCTAATAAAGTTGAATACCTACACTCAGTAGCAAAAAAAACGAGCAAAATGTTGCTTCCAAAAAACGTCATGTTCAACCATCTGTAACTTTGTCAACTATCAATATTGTTGGCTGAAAATTTTACAACACTATAATTTATATACTGACCTTATGTAACCAGAATCTAGATAAGGTTTATGAATTTGATAACATGTTATGATAACATATGTAAAAAAAAATACCAATTTCAAAAATCCGTATTTTTGTGAAAAATTTAGGTAGCATAATAAAAATTTCAATAAAAGATAGGAAATGATGTGGACAGAATTTGAACTGTTTCCATCCAGTGGTTTGAACCACAGCTGGCGTCAAAGTTGACGTGCCAACATGAGTGTTTCCCTTTTTCACCCATGCTGACCCATGCTTGACCATGCTGAAATATCGGTGAAAAAAAGCCGAGGCGAATTCGTCTTCCAATTCATTTCCAATTCGCTATTCCGAATTTCAATTCATATTGTATGCCATATTTTTATGTTCTTCGAGGGGTTACATTAGTTATAGGATATTTCACGCGTAACAAATTTAAATTATGTGTTACGCGTTGTGCGTTACACATATGATATTGAACTTATATTTTTGGTTTTCGAATCTCGATTAGTGTGATAATATCTCGAGTAGGGCCTAAAAGCCATTTGTAAAGAATTAGTTTTAATCTAGATTTCTCATCTCAAAACACATTTGCAAGTGGACAGCAGCATCTAGTAGACGAATTTTTACTCTACCATTTGGTGTAGTTGGATATCGTAGAACTATTGTGATTCGTGAGAGTTCAGCGTTGAAAGTCATTGTTTAAAGTTATTGTTTTGTTTGAAAACTATCCATCCAATTTTTGCCGAGTTCAATTGTGGGAACGACACCATCGTCGATGATCTTTTTGTTGGCTTGACTATCGACAGTGCCATTCACGATAATTGTTTTTGGGTAATAGCTCCCGAAATCATGACGTAAGGCGAATGTTTCACTATAGACTGCAAGCAGCTAGTATCAGAGCGCTCTCCGGTTCGACGGCGAACCATCCGCCCATTCAAATTAAACGTACTTTCGTCAGAAAAAAATAACATCTCCCCAACGTTGTTTGGGCCAGTAAGAACGATCTTTTGCCCATTGGAAACGCGCTGTTTTCATTTTCTGGGTCAAAAAAGGCTTTCTAGCTGTGAGCGTAAACCAGCCTCGTCGAGTCGGCGACACACTGTCCATTTGCTGACTTGAATCGCAGACTACTACTAAACTACATTGCAGATTCTATAGATAGTATACTAAACTCCAAGGCGAAGCTTCACGCCGAGGTGGAGCGCAGCAACGCGGCAACTACAAATCTATCTGTTGCCTAGTAGGCAATGATTAATTTGACACGTCTGTAAATAAGCCCTCTATAGAATAAACTCGACATGGAGTTTTCATAAGGGCCAATGTTGCAAACGTAAACAATGGCTTCTTTCGCCAATTTCTTGAAAATGCAAACTCGCTGAAGTAAACAACCACTTCTATTGTAAAGGGGAACTCCTCTTCTGTACAATCATCGTGGTAATTCACTATGATTAAGCTAGCATTCTCGAGAAATTTGCGGTAGAATCCATTGTTTACGTTTGCGACATTGGCCCGCATGAAAACTCTATATCGAACTGTTCATTCTGCTTTTGACCACTGCACAAGGAAGTTTTATTACGACTACGGTCTAAATTCAATTCCCAATTCCCAGAAATTCTTCGTGTTTTGTAGAAAACTGGTGCTCAGTGTTGACAAAAAAGGAATTGAATTATTTATAGCAAATTGAGCCAAAGTTATTTATGTCAATTGGCCGTGACGTCATTTTCCATTAGATTTTCACAGAACATTAACGTGACTTTTATCACTTCACTAGTCACAAATGTCACTTCGACTTCGCAATAACTCTAGATACTCACGTATGATCTAGATGCAGCAAACGGCACAGCATATTTGTGATCAATAGTTTATAAATCTTGATCATTTAGCTGTAATATGCCACTTGACAAATTATTTCAAACAATTTTTAACAATTTTTTAAATTTTTATCTAAGTTGTATCAAATCGACTATTTTTGTTTTATATTTGCGTAAGAAACAAGAATTTTTTATATAATGTGTCTTACATTATGCATTTTTATTTAATAATTGCTTGTAAACTATATCTAAACCCAGTACGTAAAGTTCCGGTAATCTCTACCAGAGGTATAGTTGGAAGTTTTGAATTGAAAGTACAAGTGAAGTAATTTTATGTAATTAATGAGAGGCGAACTTTGGAAATGAAATTTAGAAGGCAACTTGCCATCAGCATTTTTCAAGATTAGGAAACCAGTTTCAAGATTGTTGTGGAAATTCTGAATTAGAATTCTCGACAAATCCGCGTAATCTCAATAGAATCGGGGATTTTTTAAGCAATCGAAATTATAATTCTAATGAATTATGCACTTTTATGCATTCGGTTTCGATTCCCGGTCGGGACTTCCCTGGGAATAGAGTATCATTGTGCTTGACACACAATAAACAAATCAGTGGTGGTAATTGTACTGTAGTTTGATATTATTTCCATGACATTTTACATTTTTCATTACGACCAAGTTGAACACACGCAAAAGTGAACCGTCGTGGGAAAAAATCTCATGACATTCTTGTACCGTTTTCTACGAGCGTGATGATTGAAAAAATGTTGCGACATAGATTTATGTCGCTCAGAATTTCGTTGATGGCTGGCTTGTTACTGCAGAAATATGATGTTCATTATATGGAATCAAATTATCAGAATAAATACTATCAACCCATAACCACAGATTACCAAATAAGTGCGTTTTTAATCAAGTCTTTATGCCATTAACAGTCTGATGCCATTTCTAAACTGTTTTAAACTGTCGGAAGAAATGTGATGACATTTTTTTCTTTCTATTTTCAATCCTCCGTGTTCACTAGAACTGTACACTTAAACTGTTTGTTTAAGAAAGATTTGTGACAAAAGTAGTATATGAAATTCTTCAAAGTTTATCGAATTTTCTATAATCCTATCTATGTTTTTGCTGAGGTTTATTAAACAAAGCAAAATGCTCCAACTGGTTTTAGCTCGGTTTTAAATATTTCTGAATATTCAATAACATAGCCCTTTTGAGATTTCTTAGCACTCTAATCTTCTGATAATCAATATCTGTAAACAATCTTTAGTCTTATTGATTATTCTAATACCAGATTGGAAATAACCTTGCTCCAAATTTCTATGGATTGCATCAATCTCAGAGAGGACAGGAAAGCTCACAAAGTATACATTTTTATGAAGTTAGGATGAGCTAAGAATAGAATCTGCGGTCTTAAAAATCTATATTTTTCGAATTTCGCAGGTCAGTGAGAAATCGAAGGATTTTTTGTTGAATGGATGCTTTCGTCGAAAAATTGCCCTTCAATGATGTATTCTCTTTATGTGCACTTAGTTTACTGCATGACTGATCTCAAGACATATAAGAAAAAGGAAGATAGTCTTGGCTATGAGTTTCTTGATTCCCAAAAACTAGGTTCATCTTCAACCAAAACAAATGCCAAATTTGAAATCATTAGCAGCGCTCACTTTCTATCTAGTAAATGAGGTGAATGAATGAAGTAAACATTTCCAAACAATTGCATCTTCCGAAAGGCAGAAAAATTGTTCAACTGACATACAATAAACCAAATTCAATAAGAATTCTTCAAATCGAAGAGGAGGGACCTGGTCTGTCGATGCTGGACATCTCAACGAAGACTGCCATCGGTGCCATACCTCCCTCTTACTCAAACCCAAGGAAACTGAACAAAACACCCATATCAAGCCCAAAAACACATTTTATATTGACTCAGCGGTCAGACCACGGACCTACTCTATGGCTACCACCCTCTAAGGATTGAGCAACGAAAAAAGACACGTCACAATAACAAGATGCCAATTACCAGGACCAACATTAAGATAGCATTTCAGTCAATGATGATTATGTATTATGTATATGTGTTTTTCCAAAACATTATGGAACCAACCATTCTTTAATAAAGGAACCTAACCTAATCATCTGACATACGTAACAAAAATGAATTTCACACTGAATATTTGAGTAATTGAGTGAACCGCAAAAACACACCAAATAAATAGCAGCAACGTCAACTAGTAGCTACGATAAGCGATGTTAATCATGGTTCATGATGTCAAGTTGTAAGAGACCTGATTTCAACAATACATACCTTGGTTATGCAAAATTTACCGTGTTTGTCCATTCCCTGGGTGCTAAGCCGAGGCAAATACTCGCGACATTAGCAAAACGTTTCATTGTGTTGTGATTGTGTTCGATTCTAGCAACAAAACCGTGAACAAATCCTTTCTAATACAACATGTTTTGAATACCAACAGCTAAAACCTGAATCCTGGAGAGTGTGAGCTGTTTAGTGGAATACCTGTAACTAGAAAATGAGAAGAATGATTAGTAATTTCCATTTAATTCCATCTACCTTTATTGCTTATCTTGACAGATACGCGTATTTCGTCTACAATGTGCAGACTTCTTCAGTGTCGTGTACTAATACTCGACTAAGTTTTCCAGCTAAAACCTGGAAAACTTAGAAAATTTAAACAAACACTTTATTGGTCACTAGACCTCTCCTAGGATTTTCCAAGTTTTCCTATTACAATTTTTCTACTAACACGCTCGAATTTTTTTTTTAGAAAAGCGAACTGGACAACTGAACTATCAAGGTTCTAGAAACGAGAAATCTAAATTCAGAATATATATAAAATATATTTAAAACGTAAACATCAATGTATCTAAAAATGATTACTAAACCAATTTAATTTAATAAAAAATACAATAATTTGTAATTAATACAAAATACAATACCTTGTTTTTTTTTCAAAAATAAACGTAAATTGTTTATTTCATACATCGATGTCACTTGGTTTATAACTTAGAATACTTCTGGAATGAAGCTAGTTTATTGGTGTGGCCATAACAAACAATGTTTACGTTTAATTTAATTGAAATATTTTTGTTGTTTTCTCTATGAGCTGGTTGATTTTTGTAAAAGATTTGCGGTAAACTGATTTTAAAAAATTGCTATTAATTATAATAATATGAATTATTAAAAAAAATTCTATTGCTCTATCACAAAGTTGAGAATATGTATAGTTTTATCGCTTAGGTTCAACACAATTAAACATAAGAAAACAAAGTTACAGCATATGAAAGCTGATCGTTCTGTGAACTGAAGTTGAATAAAAAACAAAAGAGTAATAATCAATGGGAAAGGTGCCATTCTTTAAAGTTCTGTGACAATACCGATGAAAAACGTCACGACAGTCTTTAATATTTTTTTTTTCAATGATTGCAGATTCGAAACCAACACCGATACTCTAAATCTTGGAACGGCAGGAACACGACGTACGGTATATTTGATGGATGGAAAAGCATCTAATGCCACAAACTCCGGTTCAAGTACACCAACTGGTGCAGCTGGATTATCAAGTTCTTCCCCCCCAACGTCACTAACTTCACCACCATCCGGATCTAGCGCTGGTCATGCTCAAGCAATTTCCAGTGGACAGAACATTCAAAATAATATTAATGCAACAAATTCCTGTAATTTGACCCCCAATGTCAATAATAACAACAATAGTGACACGTTTCTGTTACTTAATCGAGTCTCTACCACCACCACACTTAAAACGACAGAATCTAGTTCCGCTCCACAGACTATGGTAGTTAATCCAAATCCATCTGGAAGTCCTTCTAGCACGACTTCCGCAACCGTTATTCTCAACACGGATGATGCGAGCAAGAAAGATCCAAACAGTAAAAAGGCCAAGAATGAATCAAAAAACCGCGATAGCGCAATTTGGTATGAGTATGGATGCGTTTGATAATAGGTTATGATACCTTTTTATATACATATATATAAAATGGGGTATATTTGTCTTTGTCTTGCAAATCGTCCTTGAGATTCGAGATTCAAACAGTTTAAAATGCATTTACATCCGAAATTTTGATCACTCCGTTGCCCATGACTTTCTACTCGCGTAATCAATTGTATTTAAAGCAAACAGTTAGACTGAAAAAACGTATTCCACTAAAGAAGGCTTAAAATAACATAAATATATTTGAAGTAGGAAGGAGAATTTAAGAAATAAGAATTCTTTTTCATAACTTGAGTTTTGGATTAATAGTAAGAAAACACGATGAACAATGCAACGACTTTCAAAACGAAAATAGGCACCAACCATTAAATTTGATAGATCTGATTATAAAAAGTATTCAGTATGAGCCATTAATTGTTTGAGAAATAACAATGGCGGTATAATGTTATCCGTTCGCCACTTTGAAGCTTTTTTTCATTAATGGACCAGGAATAATACAAGAAATTATTTTTATATGTGATAAAACAAAATAAACTGTTAACCATGCTGGTAACAATGCTAGTTTTAAGATAAATATTGAAATCAACATAACAGTTTTATGTAAATAAAAAGAGAAACAAATCATATTATGGATAATAAAACAGCGTATAAAAAAATACTTCGTTTTTCTCGGAAGCCATATGGTGGCGACTAAACTTAAAATTTACTTAGTTGGTTTCAAGCTAAAAATGCAACCTTAATCTCTAAGTGTACTCCATTACACATAAAACATTTATTAATATAAATTATGAATTTTTATGTAAGGAGCATCTGTATCGACATATCTCCATGACATAGAGAAAGTATTGTTAAAATTTAATGATAATTTCTAATGTCATTCTTGTCGGTTTCTAGTAAGTGTCGAGTAAGTTAAAAAGACGCGCTCCCACTTAACGACATGACAGTAATCGAGTACTTTCCATAGGCTGTTCGGATAGGTACACTATCAGAAACTAACGCGGCTCGCCGAAAAGGTCTACCTAATTTGTTAGCGTTAGGTATGTCTTATTTTGTTATCACTTTTGTTGACTTCTAGGAAATTGATTTCAGCGTGTGTTTTTGCTTACGCGAATTTATAAATACCTTAACGAAAAAAAAATCCATTTGGCGTCAGATTTCTTAGATTTCTTCACAAGCGTCGCATCGTCTATAGTTAATGCTGTTAAACATTGAATCATGAAAACAGAAGGCCATGTTTTTAGGACAATTCAAAAAGCATCGGTAAACTAGAGTTCCTGTATGTAATTGAGGAATCGAAGATTAGAAAAGTGATGTTTATCATCGTAAATGGCGCTTAATAACAATACTTTTTGGAAGAAAGCAAGCTTTTTTTTATACCAAGTTCATTTAATTGCAAGGGATCAATCGAATCAACTCTATAAACCAAATTTTCATTTTTGATATACACTACCCGTCAAAAGTATCGACTCACTTCGAATAGTAGTGCAATGCACGCTTGAATATTGCATCAACCCCAAAAAGTATCGAGTCACTTAAAACGAATTCAAGTCATTATAAAATATCGCTAAATGCTGAGAACCTACAAAGTTTGAACCTTCAGCAAAGTTGTTCAGAATGAGTCAAGGGCTTCCGGTAGGTGGAGAGTATGCTTCGGAATTCAGTCCCTACGTGGCGCTAGGGGGCATGGAAAAATAGCATTTTTGAACGAGTTTATATCGAGATCCTGACCAACTAGTAAGATCAAACTTTCAGCCAACGTGTTCATAAGGTTAAGGACTTCTGGATGGTGCAGGGTATGATTCAGAATTCGATCACTACGCGGCATCTAAAACGACAACCTAGAAGGCTCGAACCTTTGCCAAAGTTGTTCAGAAGGGCAAGAACTTCCGGAAAGTGTATAGTTCGGAATTCGGTCACTACATGGCGCTAGTGGGCCAAGTGGAAAAGATATTGAATTGAATGTTGATACCCATATTGCCAGGGTTTTCTACTGAAAATGTTCATGGCCACTCGAGGCCCCACGGGAACCTGTTCCGAAGAGACAGGTCCGAGGACAAATCATCAGATGGCCACTAAACGTTGAGAAATATCCTACTGAAGAAATTTCATGAATTTTGATTCCCATATTGCCAGGGTTTCCTTCTAAATATGTGCATGGCCACTCTAGGCCTCTCAGTAACCTGTTACAGAATGGCCGTTCCAGGAACGAGTCGACATATGGCCCACAATAGAATAGAAATAGTTTCTAGGAATTATTCCAAAGATTTTAACATCGATTCCTAGAAATTCAATAGAAGTTCCGAGATTGTGTCTCCGTACCGGAACACAGCCCCGGAAACCCGGATTTACAGGAACCAGATAAATTTAAATGGTCATTGCTGATAATGCCCTTGAAGCGAATGAGTTTTTGAATCTAGCGGTGCCAAAAGAATTAAAATCGGTCGATAATTGCCAGAGTTATAATCATTTGAATTTGGTGGGTACCCGGGTACCCTGTCGATCACTTAAGGGGTAATAAAAATCGAAGTCCCCCCGCCCCCCTGCCATTAGACAAAATATTTTTATGCAAAAAGTTGCCTTCCAACTTTTGTTAAGATGTCACTGACTTTCAGCTTCCTGTTTTAAAACAAACTATGAAATTTCGTAATGTAAAACATGAAAAGGTACCCGGGTACCCTGTCGAACACATGAGGGTTAAAATTACTTGAGTAAAGATTGAAACCATTTGATTATGAAGTGAATTGTGTGTATGTGTGTATATGTAATGCAACGCCCACTGTCCGGCAGTGTTTTTATGGAAGAAAAATGTTTGCAGTTAAACGAACTGTTGTCGACTCGACAAACATTTTTAGCCCGGGAGGTGGAAGGTGATAGCTCTGTTGGGTTCCAGTGACCCAGAATGCCTGGTTACTCACGTCCATTCCGAGGTCACTTTCACTTACAACAAGCCCCGCATAGACACAGTATAAACATCAAATGGATATAGGGTAACTGCCCCCATATTAATCTCATTGTTCCTTTATTCATCCTACGATGAATCAAACAATTGGGCAGTTGAAGGATCGGTTTCGTTTTCTAATAATGTTTGCTTACGTTAAATAACTACAACAAACATTACTAACTAATCCTGTCATGTGTATATCGTTTTATTTCAAGTCGGATGAATTGCAAAGTGATGAGATTAATATAAGTACATCTTCCCTAGGTACTGTGCATAAACTTCCATAATCAAATCTTATTGTTTTGAGGATGGAACGTATTTAGTAGTATCGTTCAAATTTAGTTATAATCAGATAGATCTCACCGAAAATTGTTGCTGATGTACAGTTTTCATTTAAACGGCTTCCCTGTGATGCTAAACTATGCTTTTATGTCTCTATAGAAGTAGCACTCCGCTATTCGGCAAATATTTTCACATCATCCTTTTCGAATGGAACAGCCCGAATACAATTAACACTTCGCGCACAAATGCAATACAATGAAAATCACAGGTAAAAAAAGCACTTCCGAGAAGAAATTTAACTTGAAAATCACAATCATTGTGCAACGAAAGAAAAAAAACTTCACTGCTCTCCCTCTGTACACCACGTAATGAGTGCATCTGAAATTATATGCCAGCCACTCACGCGCGCATGCGCGTTAGCTTTGTTCTTTGCTTCTGACCAGCAAATGGCCGTTTTCTACATTGCACTGGTTTTCTTTTTTCTCTCTCCGCACACTGTCAATAATCAAATCCCCCGCTATGAGGCGACTCTATATCGACTTCTAAACTGCTTATAATCATCAATTCACTCGCGACAAAGCGAAAAACACAACTAAGCTGATATTAACTCTTCCTCCGGATGGTGGGGCAGTGGCGAAGCACAAAAAAAAACAAAAAAACGGGGAAAAACTACCGACCATCACAGATTTCGGAAGGGAATCGATTATATTCACTACATTTTACACAAAACACGTGGAGATTTTATTATTTCACTGTTCGTTTAGGTTGAATTACGAATGAATTTTTGATTTTTTTTTTCGCGAAAAGTACGCAGCAAAAACCATTATGATTATGGAGTGAATTATTCCTAAAATGTTTGGAATAACTTATACTTAATACACTTATACTTGTAAAGTTTGGGATCATATGAATATGATGTAAGTCAGTCCAAACCTCGTATGGAATAACTTGAAAAAAAAAGTGATGAGACCTTAAAGTTTTGAAATTACACAAATACGAGGTGAGTCGATTTTGAATCATTTAATAATAAAGTTGAGGCCTCTCTTAGCTCCGTGGGTAGGCGTAGCTTTTATGCAAAATCATGCTGGAGAGAGGTTGGAAAATTTCTCGACTTCCCATAGAATACATGATATAGAAAATTTACAGCAGTAAATCTTTGTCGAATTCTATGTTTTTCATTAAATGCATTGGTGAGTTTAAAGCTGTATATAAGATTACTGAAGAGATTATAGATAGACAACTACTGGCTGGACATGGTGGGACGGCGGTTTCGGCCCCTCACAAGCTAATGTCGAACACTGAAATCATATCGGCCCATCTCGCGTGCTATACCCAACAAACATCGGTGTTGAATTAGAGCTTGTTCAATCAAATTTGGAGAAGCTGTTCAGCTGTTTCTTCTAGAATAGCTGAATAGCTTCTCCAAATTTGTTTGAACAAGCTCTAATTCAACACCGATGTTTGTTGGGATATACTAGCGTTGAATAGCATGTCCCAGAAAGAAGAGGGTCACGGAAGTGCAGTTAGAAGCATAATTCATAAGAAAATGAAATGCATACTGTCATTTGGCAATATACATATTCCTCAGTATAAATCACGATACAATCACCCTTATTCTTGTTTACGGCCGTATTCATACTTCGTTCGAACGACTCTATACGAACGAGTTCGAAAAAGGTATTCTTGTTTTCGTTCGACCCCGTTCGTACGAATCCTTTTTCGAAATTAAATAGTGTTAGTGTTACCCGATGCACATTGACTTTTCTAAACATTTCGAATCATAGAGCAGTGCTAGATTTGACGTTTCTCGGATACTCGAGTTGTCATATCAATGTAAATAATCAAGTTTTCACTGACATATCTGGTGGTACTTGAGATTTGAGCGAAAATTGTTTTAAATGAGAACATTTCTAGGGTTTTTTTTTTCATTAGGGCGAATCTACAATTGAGAGATTCTCTCCGGGCTCGCTCTCTTTCATTCATTACAGCGCCATTATAAAACTTTCGAGGGACTCTTTAGTACAGATCGAAACACAACAGTGCTGGCAAGCATACTCTACAAATAGTAGAATGAAAAACGTAAAGGTGATTGGTTTATGAATGAAAGAGAGCGAGCCCGAAGAGAGTCTCTCAATTGCAGATTCGCCCTACTGAATAAAAACCCTAGATTTCTGGTGAATTGAAGTTCAACTTCTGAAACAAATCATACTGCATGATAGAAGTACAACATTGTGGTGTTATTAGTATTCAAGATTGGTTGAAAGAAACATGGTTAAAAAGCCATTAAGCTGGTACAATGCCATTTTTTTAATTAACCCTTTCAGGCCTAATTTATACAACCAATTTGGTGAATTCTGATTGATTTGGTGCTCAATAACATGGAAATGATTGAAAAATTAGGACATATTATTTTTTTGAGAGCAGTCCAAAGTGCCCAAGAGTTCAGAATTTAAGATCTACAGTTGTAACAGTAGCTTTATCCACTATACAATGTTATGATATGTATTCAAACATATTCAATGAATGTCCTGGAAGACCAACTGTCATTATGAGATAATCTTGGGATATTCTATCCCAAACAAACTAACATAACTTTGTACAGCTCATAAAGCTATTGTTACAAAAGTAGACCTTAAGTTTTGAAGGACAGTTTGGAGGACCTAAAACTAACAAGGTTATCCTTTGATGTCTGTGGACGTTTCAGAATATTCATTGAATATATTCGAATATTTATCGTAGCTTTGTATAGCCCAGGAAGCTACGGTTACTACCGTATATCTTAAGTTCTGAACTCAAAGTCAGTTTTTATGAACCTGAACATCCCGAGATAGTCTGATGATGACTGATGAGCTTACAGAAGCTTCACTGAATGTGTTTGAATGCATAACGTCACCTTTCATAGATTATATAGCTAACTTTACGACTATAGATCCTCAATTCTGAACTCAAGGGCAGGTTTGATGACCTAGAACATCCCAAGATATCTCATTATATCGGTTGACCTTTCAAAAGACTCTTTTTTTTTTGGTCGAATACATATTGTTACTTTGTTTAGTCCAAAAAACTGTAGATTTTAAATGTTGAATTCCAGGAGATTTTGGATAACCTAGAACATCCGAAGATTATCTCATAATGTCTGTTGTTCTTCCAAAATGATCAATGAGTATGTTTTAATGCACATCGTAGCATTGCATAGCCTAGAAAGCTTTTGTTACAACTCTAGGTCGTTTGTTCAGATTTCAAGGATAGTTCAGATGACCTATAACATGTCATATCCTTAGTTCTGAATGCCAAAACAGTTTGAATGACCTAGATCATCTCAAAATTATCTACTTGTGTATTTTTACGTTCGAAAACATTCACTAAATTTACTTGATTACGTGACTTAACATTGTATAGCCCAAAAAACTACTGCTACTACCGTAGATTCCAAGTTCTGAACTCCAGGACATTTTGGATTACCTAAAATAATAAGTATTGGAAGGTTGGATTCATTGAATATATTTGAATACATATGGTACCCATATATAGCTCAAAAAACTACTGTTAGAACTGTAGATCTTATATTTTGATTTTTAGGACAGTTTGGAGTACCTATAATATCCCACGATTGTCGCATTATGTATGTTAGCCTTCCACACTATTCAATCAATATTTTTTAATATTTTGTCCCTTTGCACACTTCAAACACCTACTGTTACAACTGTAGATCTTATGTTCTAAACTCAAGGACAGTTTGGATGACCTAGATTATTCCCGTTTATGTCATAATGTTATTTTTCCGTATGAAAATATTCACTGAATATGGTTGAATACATAGCGTAACTTTGTATAGCCCAAAGAGCTATAGATACTACTGAAGATCTTATGTTCTGAACTCAAGGACAGTTTGGATGACCTATAACCTCCCAGTTAGATACAAAAATGTTAAACGTTTATCAACGAGAATTTAGAGAATACGTATACATATGTACAATATTCTAAAACAACGCTGTACACTATTAATAATGCATTTATTTTTTTCTTTCTGAACTTATTCATATTCAGGATGTTCTAGGTCGTCAACTCGGCCTTAAACTCATGTTTTTTTTTATATTTTCCAGATAGAAAAAGTGACGGAAAACAAATTTGCCGAAGACAGTGTACACTATTATTCAGTCTTTTATACAGCCATTATCCTTTTGTGGTCATATATGACCCTTTAGGCCTGAAGGAGTTAATATACTTTTTCAGGCAAGGTTTAACATTTATGAATCCCGAAATCAACAATGTTCTGTATTGAAATTGATGCGTAGAAATACTTTCGATCGATCGGTGTAAACATTTTGAAAATCTTTTGAGAAATGACTGAGATATTAATTCTCAGAACCTGACCACTTTTCGTGACGGTCGCAATGCGATTTTTTTTTAATTGTACCCCAGTATTGTAAACAAAAACGTAGTACTACGTCAAAAGTAATGCAAATTGACAATCCAAAAAGATCATCTGCACGTTATGTTATTTTTAAGTGAATTTAAAAAAAAATCCTCAAGACATACTACTAATCCTTAGTCCTTAAGAATCTGTAGGAACTATTATTTCTTGAATTTTAGGATCAACCGAATCAAGATAATATATAATACACACGAATGCTTGTAGTATTTTTCATTAACATAAAAATATACACTATTATATAAATATTTCATGGGAATGGGAGGGACCATCAGGGCACCCGATTGAAGCACTCTGGATGTGGAGAGTGGGAATGCCGAATCCCCCTCGCTAACAGTTTGTGAATAGAGGGTGGGCTCTTCTCCCCGCCCATTGGGGCATCCTCATGTTAGATAGCTTGCTCTTTTGACCAATTGTTCAATCTTGTTGTTGGAAGGAGATTCTTATATCTCTGTGGAAACGTATAAGTGATGTTGCCTGTCGATCCACCCAACACGTTTTTGGCCCTTCATACAATGGCAGAATTAGAATAATCAAAGCTTGATCAAGTCTTACAGAGAGTAAAGTCCATTGCTGTTTCTAACTTTTCTAACTTGACATTCATAAGAAACAAATTAATCGATTTCAAAACGCTTAGGTCAAAAGTTTATTCTCAACTATTAACTCCTTTGCGGAATAAGTAAGACCAGCAGAAATGCATTAATTATCTGGTTTTCCTGGATCAAAATTTCAAGTGATAAATACATACATACATAAACATTTCAACACAGGTATTCTCCTACAGGTGACTATCGACCGGGCAGAATCGACTGCCATCATCAAGTTAACTGTAATGTAAGCTTGGTTAACTTTGTTCGTTTCAATTATGGATTTTCTTAAGTCTTCCCGGTTGAGTGGCCTACTCTGATAGTTTAATTCAAATCCTAAATTCTGATGTAACTTTGTGTCAAATCCACATAAATAGGGAAATCCACACTTCATTCCAATAAAACAATTCATTTCGTTTACGAGATCCGCAACTAACGAGTGACGTTTGTGAGACAGACCAAAAAACGGATACAAACGAAAACGGGAATCGCGCAATTCGTTCGAACGAACGATGTTCGAAAGTTCGAATGGTTAGAAACGGTTCGAACGAAAACGGGAATACGAATGTGACATTCTTTCGAACGTTTCCTCTACGAACGTAAACAAGAATAGGGGTGAACCGTTGGGTACAAATTACTTAATTTATGATAGAATTTTACCCAAAAGTAAGTTATTTGTACCCAACGGTAAGTAAACATGAATATACCCAACTTTGGCTTCCCACACTTAACTGCTTTGTTGGGTACTTTTTTCTTAGCGGGTACGTCTATAGACGTCAAATTTTCATTTTATTAGGGAGTCGTATAAAACTATTCTTTGCTCACTCTCATGTGTTTGTGAATAACATCATCCCCAGTAGTGTCAAATTTCCATGAGATAAAGCAGTATAACATGCAAAGGGTGTTCCATTGATATAAGAGAGTTTACATGAGAAAAATGTAAACTTATAAGTATATAATAGCGGTGTTTATGTTTGAGAACAACTTGGATCTAATTCAGTTCGCCACCAGAAAATATCGAAGGACTTGAAAACTTTTCCACAGGGACTTGTGTATCTGTTCTATTTTGTTAGAGAGAAGTAAACATTGAATAAGCTCTGAGCATTCCTATACAACGTAAATAAAATCACATTTTCCTCTATGGTGATTTTCTTCGCGTGAGAAATCCTTATATTACGAGATAAAATCGTTTTCTTTAATAACAGATACCTACGGTCGCTTTGGAAAAGTACCCGAAAAATTTGAAGATTTGCATGGAATCTGCAAGATAATTATTATTTTTAGGTGCGTGAGTGTTTCCGTAAAATAAATTAGTGTTTCCCAATATTACTAAGCATCATGAGTAGCAGCTATTATTTCGCAATTGTTGGTCACAATGATAATCCGATCTTTGAAATGGAATTTGTAAACGCCAATAAGGAAGCTAAGGTTAGTTACATTAAATTCGATATGTAAATTGCAGGCTGAAAGCCGTACTGTCGGTCAGATGGAGTTCCCTTACGGTTTGTTTTGTTCGTAAGTAAGGAAGGGGCTTTTCACCAACAAGGGGCATACTCTTACCGGTGTGCGGGATTCTTCCACTGTTCTTTTAATGGACCGCATAGAAACTCCCGGTGAAATAAAATAGCCGACTAGTTCCCTCCCTCCTCGCCTGAAGATACCGAACATCGTACTCTTAAAGCATGCCGTCAAACTACAACTGATCACGTACTCAATTTGTTATCATTTCAGAAAGAAGATCATCGGCATTTAAACCAATTTATTGCCCATGCTGCTCTTGATCTGATTGATGAACACAAATGGAAAACGAATAACACCTTCCTCAAATCTATCGACAAGTTCAACCAATGGTTCGTTTCAGGGTTTGTAACGGCTTCTCATCTACGTTTCGTTATGGTGCATGATAATCGAAATGATGAAGGAATTAAAAGTTTCTTCAATGAAATGTATGAAACCTACATTAAACATTTGATGAATCCTTTTTACACTCCAAATACTCCGATAAAGTCTGCTAATTTCGAGAAAAAAGCTCAGTTGTATGGAAGAAAGTTTCTTGGTTCCTAAAATTTAATTAAGTGTTCAATAATCGCGGAATATGATATAAATATGATTAATAAATAAAGGATACCGTTTATAAAACATCGAAAAAAATGTCGATCATTATACGTTTTAATCCTACTAAAAATAGCATTTATAAATACTTGTATCAAAATGATGAAGCTTTATGCTAAAAATTTCCACTGTTCCTATAACAACTATATAACTGGGAGGGGGGGTGTGGGGGGGCTTGTAGCCTAAGGCAGTCGAAGGATTAGTTGACTGGACAAGGGTTCGTGGAGTCGTCAGTCCCTTGTCATGTGAAGATACGCGACCTTCTGGCCGTAATCATCCGAAGGTCCTCATTGAGATCGACTGACCCTGCTACAACAAGCCATCACGTAGGCTATTCTCACGGGACAACCTGCTGAGGATAGTCCTGCAGACGTAGGTAATCCTTGCACTGATGGTGGGTTCTCATCACATCACATCACATCACTTGTATCAAAATGATGAAGCGGCGTAGTATTTCCATATAGAACTGATTACTACACTCCCGCTTAAATTTTAATCCACGCTTACCCATATACAGATAAATCGTAGTCTTAGAAGATACTACTATGCGTGTCCACCATGGTTTTGATTATTCTAAACAGAAACGCGTCCTCGCTACTCCCAGTTGTAGTAAGGAAGTGCCCTTTAACACTGAAATAATCTGAAAACGATTTGATCAAGATTAAAGTTGTTGTAAGCAGGGTCAAAAACGAACAAGTGGACTCGTAAGCAAACAGAAACATTTACGCGGAAACAGAGAAACGGATCTCTTTCCAGAAGCAAGTTCACAACAAACAGCTATGAAATCGAGCCCTCATTTGACAGAATGAACCCAATAGATTGGGTTCGAAGAGTTATTCCATGAAATATTAAAAACAGGGAGGAGGCAATCGCATGTCGCATGCTTCGTACTCAAAATTCTTTCACTTGGGTGGCAGGCAGCAGGTGAGGCACAACGGACAGAAAACGAAGGAAGGAGAAGAAGAAAAAAGAGAAAAATAAGGTGGATCCCAAATCCCTTCGGGAGAGGTAGAAGGGCGCCGCTTTGATCATTGAGGAGAATGGTGGAACGTCGTACTCTGATCTCCGCAAAGTGAGAGCTAACCCGCAGCTGAAGGAGCTATGCGAGTGTGTGGTTAAAACAAGGCCCACCCAGAAAGGCGAGATGCTTCTCGAGGGGGTTAGAAGTTCATGGAGGCGAATGGCAGGGCTTTATTCCAGGAAACAGTGATTGAGTGCAGAGATCTAGGCGAGATCACAACAGCAGATGCTGTGGAGGAATCGATGACAATCCGATTGCGGAAGAGGCAAACGGTGTCAAGAAAGTGGCAATGTTACGGCTCCCGACAGTGGCGGCAAGCAAACTTCTCGAGACAGGAAAGGGAATGTTCATAAACCACGTAGACTCATTTTTGAAAATCTCAGACCCCCTCCCCCCTCGTAGACTTTTCTCCATACATTTTTATGAAATTTTTTATGGAGCGTAGACTTTTGTCAGACCCTCCTCCCCCCAGAAAAGTCTACGTGGTTTATGAACAGTCCCAAAGGTGAAAGTTGGATGATTACCAAGCTAATGGAGAGTGCATAAGCTACGAACTTCAAACGGGGAACTGCAAGGGCTCTGATGCCGCCTTTGCAGGAAATTGCTAGAGACTGAGTGAAGCAACCGAGGTACATGCTCTGCAAAATAGGAGGACGGCAACGACCACGTGTTGAGAGGCTACACATACCCAGCATACAAAAAGGCGGCAGCAGGCCAGTAGTAATATAGATCACCCAAAGCTGCACAGCAACTGTCGACAACTGAAAAATAGTGTGTCGTTGCAACCCTTGCAGAACCGTATTGAGTTCCATTGGATAACGGTAACTCGGTGGCGGATAGAGCAGGAATGGCTGCAATATATGTGATTGTATATTGGTATTGGTATCCTATTCAATAAGTAGCTTCGTAATTGCCAAAATTAACGGAATCTTCATATGCAGTTGCTACGCACCACCTAGATGGACGATAAAACCAGATTTGACGGACGGAGGGAGCGCCATAGGGCGCATTGGGGTGGATGTCAGTAAAACCCCAATCACGATAACTGGTTGCGAGAAGGATAACGAGTGGTACTGTTGCATTCGGGCTGGCTCCTGTGTTGTCTCCCTCAGTACTGCCGGGTGACACCGAGCAGGAAATGGCGAGGTTCCAGCGGCACAGGTTGTGTCCGTCCCATTAAAACCTTGGCAGGCCTCCAGTACGTTCCATTCTCCACCGCCCGACCTCGCCAGTCGGGCGGGAGTAGGCTCTGATGCCCCTATATCTGACTTACGCTGATCTGGCTCTGAACACGGTTCCCCATGAAGGGCCGTGTCAACCCTCGCATGGCCTCCCTGCTCTCCTTCAAGTTTGCATAGATAACCATGGGATCACTATAGCGACTATTCAACGTGGGCTTGGATAGCGGCTGGAGGGGTACCCAACAGAATGGAGGGTAATACCATAGACAATACCAACAATCAATATGCAACTAGCGATTTGAAATTGGTTCACTGTTGTAGAACCCCTTGGTCCGAAGTACACCTTGAAGCCAGCACCTAACTATACATATTTGCGCCTTTATTTTGATTTGCTGTGTTATTTTGACAGAATATTTGAGAGTGTGTTAGTGTGAGTTCATTATTAGGGGTGCATTATTAAGCTTGAGACCGAGCTTGGGACCGATGTGCTAGTACTGACTGAGCCAAGAAAAAAATCGTATTTGTTCGGAACCTACTGGTCTTAGAGTTAGTCTATGGTAATACCTCAGGAACAACCAAACCCCAGGAGAAAGCGAATCCGTTCACTAAAGGCGGCCTAGTGAGGTCCGCACCACGTAAAACGGTGGGGTCTGGCGTGTCCGACACTTGCGGAAGTGCCACGGCATCGGAAGCAGGTGCCACCAAGCTAGGCGCTGCCATCGATGGGCCAGGACTCACCCGGGACATGGATAGGATGCGGAAAACCATTCCTAAAATAGTGGAGGTATCCGAATAGTTGGATGCGATAATTCACTTTACGTAATCACGCAACAACATTGGTAAGGACCTAAAACTTAGCCTCCTCAGGCTACGCATGGCAGTGCAGGCTGCATGTAAGGGGAGGGAAGAGCTGGAAGCCAATCTCCTAGCCGAGCAGAGTGCCAAGGAGTTGGCACGGCTAGCAGCCACGGAGAGGGCGAGGGAGATATCCTCAAATCACACTCAGACGGAAGAGTCCGTTTCAGTGGGAGACTCCACCCCATCTACCATGGGGGTAGGGACCTACTAGCGGGCTAGGCAGTCCCCGGGCGAAACGGCACCTGGCGCTTCTAAGAAGCGGATAGTGTCGGACGCCCCCATAGGGAAAAACAAACCTATGCGTGGCGGCGGGGTCAGAGGGTCCATCCTGGCGACCAGCTCCGGCTGGCCGCAAAGAGAGAGGCCCCGGCGCCAGGCCCAGCGCCAAGGGCGCGACGTCCAGCTCGAGAGTTGTCTCAAGCGCCGAAGAGGGCCCGAGCGGCAGGGCCCCGACAACGATAATCAGCACAGAAGCAGACGCTAGGGCTAAGAAAGGGACGAGTGACGACCCCAAGCGTGGAGATAGCCACTGGACCAAGGTCCGAAAAAAGGGAAATAGGACCAAAAAAGAAATTGGAAAGCGACAGGTAACCGCGGAGAGGCTCTCATCGTTAAGACCGGGGTCAAGTGCCCGGCTGCTAAGGGTATTCCAACGAGCCAATCGTAATGCAAGTAATGCAAAGAGCGCGGTCAGACGCCGATAGAATCGAGCGTAGAGGGGCGCTAGTCGCCGCAAAAGCCGCGCTAAAGAGGGAGATAAAACCCAGCAAGCGAGCCTGCTTTGAGGGCCTGTGTCAGAAGGCCAATACGAATCCGTGGGGTGACGCCTATCGGGTAGTAAGGGCCAAAACCAGAGGAACGGCGGCTCCAACCGAGCAATCACCAGAGCTGCTGCTGGTGACCGTTTGGGGACTCTTTCCGAACCACGACCCGAGTCCATGGCCCCCCGCCGCCGTTGAGTTGTCCCATGACCAGCGTTCCAGTATCCCAGATCTTAACGCTGTCATAGTGACGGAAGGGGGGCGACTCAGCCGAACACCCGTGACCACGTGGGCATTGACAACGGCACAACTGGGGGCCGGCGACGAGGCGAGCTGGAGCTAGCCCTTCATAAGACTGATGTCACGGTTGTTAACAACCGAAAAGCGGAGCAAAATGCGACGATCAGTGCAGGTAACTGCATAATTGAATCGAAGAGGTCTTTGAAGTAGCTTATGGTCATGTTCGACGATAAGCTGTCCTTTATCAGCCACGTCGATTACGCCTACAAGAAAGCCTCTATGGCTATATCGGCATTATCCCGCATGATGTCGAATAGCTCGGCGGTGCAAGGGAGTAAGCGCAAACTCCTGGCCAGTGTCGCCTTGACCATATTTAGGTAAGGCGGGCCGGCATGGATCACCGCCTTGAGTACCAAGAGCTACATGAGTAAGTTAGAGAGTACGCACAGGCTGATGTGCCTAAGAGTGGTTAGTGCATGCCGAACGGTATCACGCGACGCGATCTGCGTCCTAGCGGGGATGATGCCAATAGGCATTGTCACAAAAGAGGGTGTAGAGTGCTTCTAACAACGTGGAACAAGGGTATCCGAAAGACCACTAGAGCATTTTTTCAAAATTCAGCCTAAAGCTCATTCGGTCTAATGGCTTTCGGGTAAATGACCTATTCGGCAAACTGGCCCTACACCCCTGTTCGGTAACGAAGCATGCATCACTACCCCGCTACCTAGTTGTCACTGGAAGGAAACAATCGCCTATAGCGGGCCAGCGGTCACTCATCGTTGAACACTACAACAATCCATCGAGCGCGTACATTATGGTCTACCGACACGGATGTATTCAACAGCAGAGCGAAGGGTATTGACAACGTTGGCATCGATGATACGAATCAGTGCATGTATGACGACCCGACGAGTAGCATCCACCGTTCGACCGTTCACGTTTGGATGATTGTGCCTCCTTTTGTGTGTAGTTAAATTGTAATTAGTTTAAGATATAAAATTAAAGCTTAAGTACACGTAATGGTTTCGTTAGTTAAATAAACTGTTGATATTCTTAACTTTCGTGTGTGCCTTGTGATCGATTCGAAAATTCATGCTGCTGGTGGATTGAGACGTATTTTAACTAGACGGGAATGTTAAGTGCTAGAATCAAAAATTGAATTGCGAAGAAAACGGTTTGCTGTTCCCTGATCTTGAATGGTATTCAAACATGGTCCTTCGAACCGGATATGGGCATCGATAGGAATCTGCCCAGACCAAAATTTGGATCACAACATGGTCGTTGCGCCATCGAGGAAATTGGCATTTTATATAGATCGAATGGCGAGCGCGCCATGTATGCAGCAATAAATTAACAATACAAGGCATTTTCAATGCCTCACTAAGGTGAGTGTGGTTTCAACCATTATTGAATTGTTAATTGGTCTACGAGATCGTTTTTCTTTTGTACATGTTCTCAAAATTGATGCTGCGATGATCGTGTTGTTTCGAAACGGAACGTTGTGAGCTGATGATTAGTTCGATAATACCGGGATCCGTCCCAGACCTCGAGATCGGTGGATGATAACCTTTGCAGACATTGCTGATTTACATAAAATTGTGCAACCGACACAAACAACGCACGGAGCGACTCAAATGCAATCAACTCGGATTGCAGCTTTGAACCTGAAGGAGGAGGCGAATTATACATATACATAATACAAGGCATGAACTGCCTGTATCCAGGTGATTAGTACTCCAATCGTTTATACCATCTAGCACGGTCTACGCTGTTCTTTGTTTGTAGATCGTTGCATCGCTCTGGACATGTCGGCTGCTGAACGGAAACTACGCGGTCTAAAGAACCGAAAACGCAGCATCATATCGTCGTTTGCATCGATTAGCTCCTTTGTATCCAGCTACCAGGCCGAAAGAGACAAGTGTGAGGTGCCCGTTCGTCTAGAAAATCTAATCACACTCTGGACAGAGTTCAATGCTGCTCAGGCGGAGTTAGAAACATTGGAAGAGACCGAAGATGTTCTGGAATCATATTTGAAGGAACGCACGGAATTTGAACGAGCTTACTATCGTGTTAAAGGTACGCTACTTTTACTGAATCAAAATGATGCCCAACTTACTACTGCGCGGCCCAATGATAACTCGAACAATGTGTCCTACCTCAAATTACCAGACATCAAATTGCCAGTTTTTGGTGTTAATTACGAAGACTGGATGAATTTTCATGACTTGTTCGTTTCGCTCGTTCACTCCTCGACGA
This sequence comes from Aedes koreicus, assembly GCA_024533555.2. Classification (NCBI taxonomy): domain Eukaryota; kingdom Metazoa; phylum Arthropoda; class Insecta; order Diptera; family Culicidae; genus Aedes; species Aedes koreicus. The sequence continues at coordinate 670,565 of JAHHFK020003965.1, forward strand.
ACTTGTCCACAATCCAAAAATTTTATTATTTACGTTCCTCTTTGGCTGGTGAAGCACTCAAACTAATCCAAACGATCCCGATTAGCAATGAACAGTACTCCGTTGCATGGAATTTGTTAATAAGTCACTACCAAAACCCTCGACGTTTGAAACGAACATATGTTCAGTCCCTGTTTGAATTTCCCTGCATGAAGCGCGAAACAGCAGCTGAACTTCATTCACTAATCGACAAATTTCAAACTAATGTAAAAATTCTCAAACAATTGGGTGAAATTACCGAGCACTGGGATGTTCTATTAATTCATCTGTTAAGTAAGCGATTGGATTTAATCACGAGGCGGGCGTGGGAAGAATACGCAGCAACAAACGATGCAGCGAAATTCCACCAATTGATCGAGTTTCTACAACATCGGGTTAACGTGCTAGAAACGGTTAACACCAAGCCATCGGAGATGCCAGTTATTATCAAGAAACACAATCCACCACGTGCAGGAAATCATGGCGCCGTACAGCAAGGGTCGCGCAAATGTCCAGCCTGTTCCAACCAACATTCCTTGTACCAGTGCGGCGAATTTCAAATATGACTGTGGATGACAAGGAGCAAATAGTTCGACGTGACCAACTCTGTCGAAACTGTTTACGTCGAGGTCACATGGCGAAAGATTGTCCTTCCGAGAGTAACTGCAGAAATTGCCGCAGGCGCCATCATACGCAGCTGTGCTTCGTGTCGAGACCAACCAGTCGCAGTAGTCAACCAGCTTCAGCCATTCAATCGGATCAATCCAATGCTTCCAGCCAAGCGGGCAGTTGTAGCCGACCAGTGTCATCCACACCTACAGCACATACAGGCATTTCCAGCTGCATATCTCAAAACGGTCTCAGAAGTAGGGTACGATAGTGGAAACGAGCATCTAGTACGTGCATTGCTGGATTCTGGCAGTGAGTGCTGTTTTGCAACAGAGCGAGTAGTTCAACGCATGAAAGTTCGACGTTGCAAGGTAAATCTTCCGATCGCAGGGATTGGTCAAGCATCTACTGAGGTTCGCTGCAAGTTTCGTTCGATAATCAAGTCTCGGATTTCCAAATACTTCACCACCATCGATGCTTTCGTTTTGCCAAGGGTCACTATTGATCTACCATCAATCTCCGTCGACGCGTCGACTTGGTCGCTTCCCACTGGTATTCAATTAGCTGATCCGTCCTTCTACCAGTCCGGAGCTATTGACGTTGTGCTTGGAGCCGAGGTATTTTTCGATCTCTTTGATGTACCTGGTCGAATCACGTTAGGTGCATCTCTTCCGTGTCTGGTAAATTCGGTTTTTGGTTGGATTATCAGCGGCAAAACTCCTGAAGAACATCCAAGATCCGCCATTGTCTGCAACGTTGCTACCACTGCTGACCTTCATCGTGACATGGAGCGGTTTTGGACCATCGAGGACGATTCTACGATCGCGTATTCTGCATCGGAGATCTACTGTGAAACATTCTTCAAGGAATCTACTGTTCGTTGCGAGGACGGACGCTACATGGTTCGAGTACCGTTCAAGAGAGATGTTTTGGATAAGTTGGATGACAATAGACGTACCGCTCTCCATCGTTTCCGCTTGATCGAAGGTCGCCTTGGGCGCGATCCGAACCTAGCCACCGAATATCGGAAATATATGCACGAGTACGAGGAACTGGGTCATATGCAGCAAATCAACGATGCAGAAGTAGCGCCAGGGCCTGCGTATTTCCTTCCACATCATGCTTCGTGTAAAAGCTCAACCGGAATCTCCTTGAATGATGCGATGCTAGTAGGTTCAACCATTCAAGAAGAGCTACGATCAATAACCATGCGATCCCGTCTTCATCCGATCATGTTGATCTCAGATGTTGCCAAAATGTATCGACAAATTGTTTTGTTTCCCGACGACTGCCGATTTCATTTGATATTCTGGCGTCCTTCACAATCCGAACCGATCCGTATCTACAAGTTGAAGACCATTACCTATGGGACCGCTTCAGCCCCGTATCTTGCCACTCGAGTCCCGAAGAAGCTTGCGCAGGATGAACAAGAACGTTATCCGCTCGCAGCGAAGGCAACCAACGAGGATTTTTATGTCTATGATTTCTTCTCGGGAGCAAAAACAGTCGCCGAAGCAATCGAGCTACGGCAGCAAATGGATGCTATGTTTAACTCGGCCGGAATGCAGCTGCGTAAGTGGGCAAGCAACTGCCCGGAAGTACTTGAAGGAGTTCCTGAAAACAATCGAGCTTTACAGCCATCCGTGGAGTTTAACAAAAATCAATCTATCAAGACGTTGGGACTACACTGGGAGCCCGGTTCTGACCAGCTAAAATACGTTGTTTCTGAACCAACATCTAACCCTCCAATAGCCGTCACGAAACGAAGCTCTCTTTCCTATATTGCTAAACTGTTCGATCCACTTGGTTTGGTAGGCCCGGTAGTAGTAATCGCAAAAACGTTCATGCAGGCATTATGGGAGTTGAAGGATGATAGTGGAAAGCAATATGGATGGGATCAGGAACTACCGGAGGAGATGAAGAAACGCTGGATTGACTATTTCACTGAACTTCCCCGTCTAAATTCTCTGCGCATTGACCGTTTCGTTGTAGTTCCAAATGCTACTTCTATGGAGCTACACTTTTTCTCGGATGCCTCTTTAACTGCGTATGGATCTTGTGTGTATAGCAGATCGTCGAATGAGTCAGATGAAATCAAAGTCGCTCTGTTAACATCGCGCTCGAAGGTGGCTCCACTCAAACAACAAAGTATTCCGCGCTTAGAACTTTGCGGAGCACTTTTGTCGGCCGACCTCTATCAAAGAGTTTCCCAAGCGCTACGAATCGCATCCAAGGCCTACTTTTGGGTAGATTCAATGACCGTTTTAAGCTGGCTCAAGGCGACACCTTCAACCTGGTCAACTTTCGTTGGAAACCGAGTTTCTAAAATCCAGCAGAAGACGGAAAATTGCGAGTGGAATCATGTGGCAGGCCGAGAGAATCCTGCTGACATTATCTCGAGAGGACTTTCCCCTGCAGACTTGATCAAGTGTAAATTGTGGTGGGAAGGTCCCCCATGGCTTCGAGGAGAAAGAAAATCTTGGTCAGTTCCAGTTAATGAAGATATTGATAGCGAGGCAGCAAAGGAAGCTAGAAAATCTTCGCTTATGGTCGCATCTGTTTCGTCAACCTTTGTCGAGGAATACGTCGGCAGGTTTTCCAACTACCAGCGCATGTTACGCATCACTGCCTACTGTTGGCGTTTCTTCAATAATCTTCAACTATTAAAAGCCGAGCGCTCGGCTTCATCGCCGTTAACAACTGCTGAGCTTCGCAATGCTGAATTTGGACTTATTCGACTTGTTCAACGAGATATTTTTGCTACGGAATTGAAGGCCCTGCAGGAAAAACAGTTTGTCTCACCGAAATCACGGCTCCGGTGGTTTAATCCGATGATTGCTCCTGATAACGTTTTACGCGTCGGTGGACGGTTGAGTCGTTCCACTCAACCATACGATTCTCGCCATCAAATAGTTCTCCCAGGATCACATCCATTTACAACACTTCTCGTTCGCTGTCTGCACGAACGTCACCTACACGCAGCTGTTCAGCTTCTCACCAATACTATTCGGCAGCGGTTTTGGATTCTGGGTGGCCGCAACATCATTCGTCGTGTTGTTCACAGTTGCGTCACATGCTTTCGAGCAAAACCAAAGGCAATAGAGCAGTTCATGGCTGAACTTCCATCCCAGCGTGTTACCGCTTCGAGACCATTTTCCGTCGTTGGTATTGATTTCTGGGGACCAATCTATCTCAAGCCTCGCCATCGAAGGGATGCCCCTCCGAAAGCTCTTAGACGCTAGAGTTCAGGTGAGGAACTGTCCAACACGTTTTATCTTTTGGAAAGTCCTACCGGGTGTTTTCTTTATTCCATGTCGCCGAGTCCATTCCGCTGATGTCCGGATCCTGTCATGAATCTCCAGAAATGGTCATTTCTGCCGGAGGCAGGATGTTCGGTAACGAAGCATGCATCACTACCCCGCTACCTAGTTGTCACTGGAAGGAAACAATCGCCTATAGCGGGCCAGCGGTCACTCATCGTTGAACACTACAACAATCCATCGAGCGCGTACATTATGGTCACGGATGTATTCAACAGCAGAGCGAAGGGTATTGACAACGTTGGCATCGATGATACGAATCAGTGCATGTATGACGACCCGACGAGTAGCATCCACCGTTCGACCGTTCACGTTTGGATGATTGTGCCTCCTTTTGTGTGTAGTTAAATTGTAATTAGTTTAAGATATAAAATTAAAGCTTAAGTACACGTAATGGTTTCGTTAGTTAAATAAACTGTTGATATTCTTAACTTTCGTGTGTGCCTTGTGATCGATTCGAAAATTCATGCTGCTGGTGGATTGAGACGTATTTTAACTAGACGGGAATGTTAAGTGCTAGAATCAAAAATTGAATTGCGAAGAAAACGGTTTGCTGTTCCCTGATCTTGAATGGTATTCAAACAACCCCTCCGAGATATGTTTTTATGATTAAGAGATTAATGAATAATAGGAATGTAACATACTATTCTAGGTTTGTTATTTTATAAATATTAAAAAAAATCGATAACTAGGTTACGTTTTTTTCTTCTAGCGATCAGTAAAGGGATTTTTTAAATCGATTTTTTTTTCATAACTTGTATTATATGTTGTAGTGGATCTAAGGGCGTGTGATTAGTTTCTTTAAAATAGTATTTTTATTGATACACGATACATGGGCATTGCTAGTGGAGGACCAACGCGCCCTTGGTGTCTTTGAACGGAAGGTTCTGTGTGCGATCTACGGTGGAGTGCAGATGGGAGACGAACGTGGAGGAGGCGATTAAACCACGTATTGCATCAGTTGCTGGGAGAACCTCCCATTGTACATATCGCTCAAACTGGTCGACTAAGATGGGCTGGGCATGTCGTAAGAATGTCGGACGACAGCCCTGTTAAAATGGTTTTTGAAAACGAACCGCCGGGTACAAGAAGAACAAGAGCGACCTGCCGACACTCCGCAGACAACGAGGTTGGAGAAGTACAGCCATGGACCGATTACAATGGAGACAACTTCTGTGTACAGCAGAGGCTACAACGGACTTTGTCTGATTGGTAAGGTAAGGTATTGATACATTTGGTAAGGGAAAGGACTTGTTGGAAGAGTACATCGGATCATGCAGTGCTACTACTGTGGAAAGAAGAGCAAAATATTGTGTCTTAGAAGAAAAATACAGTTGACTTAACCGGGGGGGAAAAAAAAAAAAAATAAATAATTAAATAAAAAAAAAAAGAAGGGGAGGGAGATTTTTGTTTTTGTTTTTGGGGGGGGGGGGGGGCGGGGGGAGGGGGGGCCCTGGGGGGGGCCCCCCCCCCCTTCTCTCATCTCATCTTTTGTGTTTTTTTTATTTTTTTTATTATTATTTAAATATATTAAACACCCTGCCCCGCCACACCATCGAAATAAAAAAAATTTTTAAAATTTTTAAAATATTTTTTTGTTTGTTGTGATGTGGTGTTTTTTTTTTTTTATCTTTTTTTTTTTTTTTTTTTTTTGTATTGTTTTTTTTTTTTTTTTTATATAAAACACATCATATATTATATAGTACCCAAGACCAGCCATGTCCAAACACTACACTGCACGCCGAGCTATTTTTTACCACGCTAGTGCGTGTATTGAATTCACCACTTTGACTTCGTGCTTCCAGACTTACACGCCACGCGGTTGGTACAACACCAATGCCAGTGCTCGTGTTTTGGCTTCAGACACCGTGTATGATGATTCGGCAAACACCACAGCCGAGTGTTTCCGATTGTGTCCGATTGCGAAATACACGTGTGGTAAATTTATTTTATTTCTACTCATGCCGTGCTTGTTAAACTCAATCAACTTTTGAGCCCGTCACCCAACAGCCAAGAAAACAAACCTATAAGTCAAATTATCAAATTTTTAGAATCATCCGACGAACAATTCTCTATCCGTGGTAACCAGTGTCATACTGGGTGTATGTTGAGAGCTTTCTTGTGATCGTAACCACTCGGCTCGGGTGTTTTCCCTAAAATCAAGACACGGTGTCTAAAGCAAAACACGAGCGTGTACACTCGTGTCGCGTCCATTGCGTTGCGGGTTCATCTATAAGCACGAAACTGAAGTGGTAAATTATAGCCACATGGTGGTGTGTTTGCAGTCAAGTTTGGCTCTCGTGCAGAGCCTCTCGTGTTTTCACCAAGGTTGCCCAAGACGATCAATTTTCGTGTTATGAACTTGTGTGTATGTGTGTGTGAGCATATGACTTTGTGGCGGCGTGTCCTTCTTATCTTTTCAGAAAGCGAGTATTAGCGCTGTAATCATAAGAGTTAGTGCTCATGTCCCAACCGACAGACAAGCTCTCATGCAAGAAGAGCCTGGATAAGTAGGAAACGCCTGTGTTTCACCAGCCCAGAAAAGCGGACAGCAAAGGAGTGTTTTAACTTTCTTAGCTTCTTCACTCCCAACGACCTATATACATATAAATATACATATGCTTTCTGGCAAAGGAAAGCCTCCCGCACAATCCCATCCAACTTCCAACTCCAGATGTCTATGAAGGTAGCATGAGTTCTCAGCATCTTCTTAAGTAACCAGGTGTTGTGCAAAGAAATCGATGGATGAAGAGTCGGTCACACCCAAGGCAGCTCTTCTGGCGCTTCCATCGTCTCTACAACAGTGAACCCAGGATTGTGTATGGTCGGAAAATGCTATGCTATGCTATTAGAAAAAATCAATTACTAATAAAAATACTTATGTTGTCGCTGAAAGTTCTAAATGAAAACATGAAAGTAAATTGTTTATTTTCGAAAGGTATTCATTTACAAATCTAAAAATTTTAAGAAAAGTTGATCCAAAAACCGCAGCTACTCTGGGATATTGACGAAATGTTGTATCGATTAAGTATACTCTCGATCAAATATCTATATCTATCACTAAATGTCCTTTCGCCAATATACCCATTTGATTAAATCAAGCTGAACAATGCACTAGGTTCTAAGTAACATTGAGAGATGCTCTTCGGCGACTGTCGCTTTCGTTAATAGTTTGTCTATTAAACGGTTTGCTGATGTTTTTGACATATTGGATCCTTAATTACACTTTATATTACCGTACTGTGTGTTGAAAATACTTGAACATGTTTTTACATAGCCGTAGGAACGCAAAGAGAAAGTAGAATCTCCCAATGTTACTTAGGACCTAATGCATTGTTCAGTCTAGCACAGAGCACAGCGAACAGACGTTCATCTTCGGTCTGCTACTTGTGTAAAACATTAAACTGACATTTCAAATGTATGTCGTTATGCTTCTGGTAGGCGGCGCTGCAGTTGTGCGAGAACTGTCATGTAAATGTTTATCAATAAAAAGCCTAACCTGAAAAAAATTGTTTATTTCTCTCTGAACTTGCTTCTTATACCGGCTGTCCGTATTAACTTTTACACACGTTTTTCAAGAAAAGGTATATGGACATCAATGTCTGTTCTTTGGGGGTTTTTTTTGTTTTTTTGGGTTGTGGTTTAATATTTTTTAGGTTGTAGAACGCCGGGGGTTTTTTGTTTGGGGCCGGGGGAGGGGAAAATTATAAAAAAAAGAAAAAAAAAAAAAAAGAAAACCTTGTATGTCTTTCCCAGGCATTAAGGACATTTTGTACTGTAATGCAATTTGGTCGAATAATACATTTCAAATAAAAATTGGTCGGAAATAGAACTTAACATTTTCACGTAGAAACCTTAATAAACTGATTTTAAATCCATTTCAACCATTACACGGAATGGGATTCGCTAGAGCAATTTCTACGCTAGTTATGGAATTTGCAATTGTATCAATACATGTGTACACTTCCAGCAAGAAGTCTGGTGTAGTTTGCAACGATTAACTATACATCGATATTTGCATTTTCGAAATTTTGATTAAATTTCTTTATTAGAGAGACTTTTAGCCTGCATTATCCGGTCGGCGAAAACGCCACGGGCCGTCGATCTCAACGTTTCCATTGGGACCGCTCACACCGTATTCAGCAAGAATCATGGCTATAAGGTCGTTAGGTCCATGGCGTTTTGGAGGCTACCAGCAAAAAGCGGTTGGATTGAGCCAAGATGATACTTTCTCGGAACGCTGGTCAGGAATTCGTTTTTTTTTTCGGACGAGAAACTGTTCCAGCTGCAGCAGCCGTACAATGTGCAAAATGACCGGGTGTGGGAGGCAACGAGGGACAGCATTCCTTCAGAGGACTGAAGAGAGCGTTCGTTCTTGAAGCCTGCCACTTTTGGTTTGGGCTAGTGACGATTTTAACATTTTAAGCTCGGTTCACAATGGATTATGTTTCTTTACAATATTACTTCTACCAAACTACTAGTATCAGTAATTTAGATAAAACATTATAATACCTGGCTGATAATTGTAAAGCCGTACAATGTGCAAAATGACCGGGTGTGGGAGGCAACGAGGGACAGCATTCCTTCAGAGGACTGAAGAGAGCGTTCGTTCTTGAAGCCTGCCACTTTTGGTTTGGGCTAGTGACGATTTTAACATTTTAAGCTCGGTTCACAATGGATTATGTTTCTTTACAATATTACTTCTACCAAACTGCTAGTATCAGTAATTTAGATAAAACATTATAATACCTGGCTGATAAACAATGAAAAATTACTATCGTTGGGATAACTACTGCACTAAGTACAACACGGAAGATTTTTCTCCCGAATCAAAGTAACGACAAAACACGACAACTTCCGCCGCGAATATTGTCTTTGCTGCCTTCAAGAAAACCGAGCTGTCAAATTAGCAACACTCACAGCATGAAGTTTTCGGCTTCGGTGAATGACAGCCGCTTCAGTCCTGTGCATTCCTTTGGTTTCAGGAACATCCCTCGGTTCCAAAGTGCAGCGTCGTTGATGGTTTGGGGGACAGTATGCATATGTGGTAAGCTTCCCTTGATGTTTATTGTAAAAACCGTCAATATGAATGCGGCGTACTACAAAACTGAGGTTTTGGAGAAGGTTGTTGCCCCCAGTCTCCGAAGCCTCTACGGAGATGAGCACTACGTGTTCCAGCACCAGTCCACCAGCCCACACGGCATATGTGGTTCATGCCTGGGGTCGGGACAATTTATCCGAACAAAACATTGTGGACTCCCAGCTCCCCGGATTTTAATCCTCTCGACTTTTTTGTTTGGTCCTATATGATGTCGAAGCTGAACGAATACAATGTCAGCACCTTGGGCCAGTTCAAGACGGCAATTTTCAAAATCTGGGACTAAATGCCCATGCAGGTCCGTTCGAGAAACGTTTGAAGCTCGTGAAGATGTACAAATGGGGGGGTTAATCCAATAGAAATGTTGTAACCTTTCCTAATTTCCTTATTTAGAAATGTTGTAAACTTTCCTTATTTTTTTTTTTTTTTTTTTTTTTTTTTTTTACGTCGGTCTATTTCCTCACATGGTGACAATCACCGACGCCAGGAAGACGACTCCACCACCTGGACCCTACCTAACGACTCATGAATATGAGCCGGGACCAACGGCTTAACTTCCCTTCCGAAGGAAGACGTGACCAGATTTTTTCGCCTCAGAAAAACCACCGACGTCGACTGGGATTGAACCCAGACCCACTGGGGTGCCAAGTAGCAGTCACGCTTACCACTACACCACCGACGCCGGCGGCAACTTTCCTTATTGATTTCAATAAAATGAACCCAGAAATTTTTTTCAAATCTCATTTTTTTAAGAGATTTTGAAAGTGTATCCGAACTTATTGAACACCGTGAACATACTGGCTTAAAACGACTTGGATCACTTTTTGGACGTTTTTGGAGTTTTTATTTTATTAGTGATATTGAGTGATTCGAATATGGTTTATTGTGACATTTCTTAGCTAAAACCTTCAAATTAAGATTTCTGGAGATTCCTCTTGGGGATTTAAAAAAAATGGCCCAGAGGTGCAGAATGATATCAGAGCTCGGTACTTGGTTTTGATGGACATTTTAACTTTACAAGAACACTCAGTTGAGCACAGACAATAAGTTTATTGTTGCAAACAATGTTGTATCCTGTTTCAATGTTTGAACTGCCAGCAAAAAAAGATACAACATTCTAGATTTCATGTTTACCAGAAGTGTCATGAATAAGAAAGTCACACGCAAGTCCTCCCTCGAATGGTTATTAATAAGACACGTTGATTCGCTCTCCAATTAATAAAATTTTTTAAATTAATTCTTGAGCACACTTTATTTATTGGTCTTGTTTATACAAACATGTGGCTCTCCAACTATTTAGTATAAATATTGCTTAACTTTTTGCCAGATTTTCCATTCATTCGGAACATGACCCAAAAACTAGACCCAAAACTGGTAAACACACTTGCAGACATTAAAATTTGAACAACTCGAAACACGAGTTTTATTCGTACTGTTCTCTCCGTGTAGGTATATATTGGTTGGTTATCCAGATATTTTTGCATCAATGAAGCACAACGATTATCACAATTTTACACTGTATGAGCACAGAGATGTCGGTAGAACGGTCCTCGTTTCTAAAGGTGTTGTATGGACAAACGATGAAGACAGCTATAATTTATGCTCAGTTAATGGTTTGTTGGAGTTTATTATGCTACGATTAAAATCATCAAAGAATTATAACTCGCTTGTGTGCATGGTATTGAAACCCGTTTGAATCATATAAGGATGATGTGATGTAAAATAATCATCGATTTTCATTTCCATACACATCGAAGGGATATGTCTCTGCGTAGGGTTGTACACAAAAAAAATGCCACGTGATTATGGTCCGAGTTGATATAGATTAACAATCAAATGCATTTGTAAATTGGCAATAGAAATTATAAGAAAGTATGTAATGGAAATAAGAAAATCGCAATAACTTTATTTTCGTCGTTAAAAGTATTTTTAAAATTACCTACTAGTGTTTTGAGAGTATTAATAAAAAAAAACATTACTCTTATGAATCCTGGAGAGCGTGAGCTCATAAGTGGAATATCTGTAACTAGAAAATGAGAAGAAAGTTCAGTATTAGTACACGACACTGAAGAATCTGCACATAGTAGACGAAATACGCGTATCTGTCAAGATAAACAATAAAGGTAGTTGGAGTTAAATGGAAATTACTTTTCTTTCTTCTCATTTTCTAGTACACTTATGTTTTCAAGGTTTTGAACCAATATAAACGTGCGAATCAATCTCAATCTGTTGTTTATTACTTTCATTAGGTAATCTGTACTATAAATGCAGGTAAAAAAGCAAGGTGGCTTTTGCATCAAAATTTGGAACAATTATTACATAGCAGCATCTCCATTATATAGTAAGCAAGTAGTGTGGAAAGCACTTCTCTTTCAACGGTTACTCGAGCATAGATGTAGATAAAATTACTGTGAATTACGTAAATTAGATGCAAATGTAGCCAAATCTGGTAACAATTGTCCTCAACTGGAAACGAACTGTGCCTTGAACTTGGATCTATTGCTTTAGTGCACAGACAAATAAAAATAAGCCTCAACTGCTGGCCTCATGTAGATTGAACTTATATAATCTACTCCCGCCCGTGAAATGATACGATTGCTGTGACACGTAATGCTGGTAAATGATTTGGTCCCATATGGCACCGTGATGAGCTCGTAAGTGAGAGCAACCTCGCTAGGTTAAGTACTCCAAAGTATACACTGCAACGGACGGTCATTAGAATCTATGGACATTTGCCGAAACATTTTCTCTACATCCGAAACAAGTATAGTCTACACCTAAACATCCTCCTGAACTACCAGTTCCGTCAGTAGTACTTCGCAGAAGGAAACACCGGTCGTCGTTTTGCATGAGGCATCAAACACCAGGTAGTAGTGCTTGCCTCCGTGACACGTAATGCTGGTAAATGATTTGGTCCCATATGGCACCGTGATGAGCTCGTAAGTGAGAGCAACCTCGCTAGGTTAAGTACTCCAAAGTATACACTGCAACGGACGGTCATTAGAATCTATGGACATTTGCCGAAACATTTTCTCTACATCCGAAACAAGTATAGTCTACACCTAAACATCCTCCTGAACTACCAGTTCCGTCAGTAGTACTTCGCAGAAGGAAACACCGGTCGTCGTTTTGCATGAGGCATCAAACACCAGGTAGTAGTGCTTGCCTCCTTGGCTACAGGATGATGTGGTAGGTATCTTCGTATCACTGTTTCCTTATCCGATCCTTCTACTAGTAGCATGTGATCAAGCCTGACGCACTCTTCCATGAAGTTATAACACTCTTCCCGGAGCAACGGATCCCGTATGCTCTGACCGTAGCAAACATCGGAATGAGAAATCCCTTGAATCGCCGTGAGATGCCATCTTCTTGTGTTGATAGTGAGACGAAATACCGGTCGTCTGAACCCCGTTGAGCTGTGCGTGAAAATATTTCTTCGTTGCACTTTTCTTTCAATGAGAAAGTTCTGCCGGACTCGACCTTCTCACAGGCCCAGAATCCAGAGACTAGTACATCCAAGTCAGCTGATCTGTAGTGAACGACTAGATGTCGAAATAGCGTCGCTCACTATCCATCCGAATACAGATTTATTGAAAGTTTGATTCTATAAGCCCAGGGAAATCCTACGACATGTTCAGAAGAAATCGAAGAAATTTTCAATACCGAGACAAGATCAACGCCATTCTGCTGTTCGAAGAAGGATGAGTCTGTTAATGAATCCCGCTTGTAGTTCTTCGTATTGGTTGTAGTGGTTGGGAGATTCACCGTTTTCCTCGGGAAAACGAGAAAATCTATCTCGCGTGCAAATAACGACAAACGCGACCGAACAACTGTATGTATTCTATGTTTCACCTTGGATTCCGTGTCCAATTCCGTGAATAGCAATATCCACTCGATCTCGAGAAACTTTAATCAGCTGGCTAAATTGTTCTGTGATGAAATATAGAGTAGCCAGAAGTACATGCGCCTAATGTTGGTGAGCCGTAGCGGACACTACAGACTCCTTGGAAGCAACGTTCACTTGGATGGCAGGTGAACTGGACGCCTCTTGGTGATCCTGAGAAGTAGACGGTTTATTGTTTCCAAAAAATGCCGCGACGATGATATCTTTCTATTTTTACGTCTATTTTTTAATTATGGTGACCCAACCAAGTTTTTTTTTGTTGTATTTGGAAGGACAACCTCGGGCCTAATGCCCCGTCCTGAAACAGTTCCGACAGAGTTGCATGTGTTTGCCGAGAGGATTTAACAACGCTGTTGGTTCTCCTTGAAGGCAAACCTTCGGATAATGAAACATTTCCACCTCTGGTACTCACGCCTTCCAATAGATGAGCGGGGTGAAAAGGTCTTGAAACCTTAACCATTCGTCGATCCAATAAACGATTGTAGAGTGATCAGAGGCAGCCGCACGTGGTCTGTATTACCGTGCGGCGGTCCATCGTCATCGTCTCCTCGAAAGGAGTTCTCCAATCGCATGTAGCCGCTGGTGATTAAGCTTGTCCGACAAGAAGGATTTCAACTAATAATAGTGGTCAAGTGACTAAATTAAGCACTCTTTCTCTAACGAAGCAGTTTCCGGCTTGTAGTCTTCGTGGGAGAAGATATCGACTAAAACTTCCCCAAAACCGGTCCAGCTTACCCAAGCGGATCTCAATTTCGGCAGACGTATTGGTTTCCTTGAATAAATAGACAAATCTGTCGAAATCACTGAACGATAGTTGAAGTTCCTTCAATCTTGCCGTCAATACCTTAATTGTTAGTGATTTCTTGGCATCAGGTTTTCATGGTTTCCATTCGTATTTTTTGCCAAATAAACGAACCGAAAAAAAGGAGACAGTCGTGGTGTAGTAAGGAGTGTATCGAAAATAAGCTATCCACAAACTTTCTTTCAAATTATGTTGAAAACCGATATTTTATTCATACAAAAAATTGATCCTTTATTGTACGAGGTTAAACTTGAACATAATGAAGACCGGATGAAATTTAAGTTATTCCTTCACGAATTTTCGAACTTTGGATCGAATGCTCTTCATCAAGTTCCGGACAAGTGTTGCATCGCATTGTTTGGACGCTTGAGCCCAATTTTTTTTGAACTCCTGCATGTTCCCAGCTGCCTTACCAGTCTTCTTGAAGACCCTCTTCTCGATTGCCCAGTAACGTTCGATGGGTCGAAGCTGAGGGCAATTTGGTGGATTGATATTTTTCTCAACGAAATCTATACCCTTTTCCGCAAGCCAATTGAGAGTGGTTTTGGCATAGTGAGCCGACGCTAAATCCGGCAAAAAAAGGGGAGGTGTACTATGCTTCTTATATAAAGGCAACAATCTCTTCTGGAGACATTCAGATCGATAGATTTCCGCATTTATAGTTCCGGTAGTGTAAAAAATGGTTGACTTCAAACCACAGGAACATATTGCTTGCCATACCAGTACCTTTCGACCGAATTTCTCCACTTGAATCGACCATCAAAACGCATGCATCCGAACGCTGCAAAAGACGCGAATACAATTTCCGGGCCCTTGTTGCTGCTCGCTTCTTCTGTTCTGCACTTTGTTTCGAGATTTTCTGCTTCTTGTAGGTATTCAGGTGGTTTCGCCTCTTGATACGCTGGATCATTCCGACACTCGTTCCTGCTTTTTTGGCCAAATCACGTATTGACATTGATTTGTTCTTCATGATTAGAGATACCACTTTCTGCTCCAGTTTCGGGTTGGAAGAACCGGGTTTTCTGCCTCTTCCTAGTAGCTCATCCAAAGAATAGTGTTCCCCAAACTTATTAATGATGGTTTTAACACTCGCATGATGAATTCCAAACCGCTTCGCCAATTTTCGCATAGTAATACCCTTCTCACTTAGCCATGTGTCCAGAACCTTAATTTTCACTTCCTTTTCAATACGCGACATTTTGAAAACGCAGAATTTGAACCGCACAAACAAGTAAACAAAAGAAAGCTGACAGTCAAACGCATGCAGTGTTCAGAGCATAAAAAACCATCACAAATACATGCATACAACGCAAATGTATGTGGATAGCTTATATTCGATACACTCCTTAAACCGAATAAATACCTAGCTTCGGGTTGGCGTATACCCGTAGACACGAGTGCTGGCGTTCCGAAATTCTAACAAAAATCCAGCCTACACGTGGTGTCACAAGTCGGAGTGATAAACGGATAGTACAACTGATGATAACTCCAATACAATGATGTTATTCCAAGAGATGGCGAGGAGGAGAAAGCGGTGTAGTAATCAAAATGTCTGCTCCGGAGGGGCATATACTGAGGCAACTTACTTGTAGAAACTACCAGTTAAATTAAATGATCTAAGACACATTACATACGCAAGATTACTAAATACCTGTTCATGTGTTGACAGACCTTTGACACCATATTAATTGAAGGATAGAAATGAAGGAAAATCTTCCACAGCCTCATAACGATATTTAGTGCCAAAATATCGCACTCATCCTGAACTTTTACTTAAATGTTATTTTATTCCCAGTAATATTACAATTCTATTATTAACGCTTAAGAAGAAAAGAACAAGTAAGCCTTAAAAAAACTTCAAGAGCACAAATGTTAACTCCCACGTTACATATTGATGAAATTAGAACTCCTTGGTAGGAACGATACAACGAACAGAGAGTAGCATTTTCATCACTGTGTGTTATGTTAAGTTTTACGCAAAGGCTTATCTTAACCTTAAGGGATTTCAAGGGGCAATGGCTCATAGTCAATGTATTGATTTGAGTGATGTTTTGTATGTAGCGTGATAGTAAATATAAATCGGAAAAAAAATTGTATCTTTTTTTTAGTTCCTTGATTATCGAGATTTTTAGCCCTGGGCTGGTTCATCTCCCGTCGTAGTCAGTCAAATACCATTTGGGTATTTTTGTAACTTGTTCGGGGGTGAGATTCGAGCTCGTGACTTTGGCGTGAGAGGTATGGATTTTAACCACTACGCCGGGGCCGCTTCCCAAATTGGAACTAGTTTAAACTCACAGCACCAAAAGGTAAAGCTCGGAATATATTTGAGAAATTCATTCGAACCTAAGTCAGAATAAATGACGGCGACAAAAAGTTATAAATACTCCTTTTATAGTTGATCAAAATAACCGTAACAACATAACAACACCAGGATTCTTCATGTTCAACCGTAACAAGTTAATAGAAAGACACGGGATGAAAGCTCTTGTCGCTGCATTTCAAGGATGTTATTTTGAAAAAGTCATGATGATGATCCATATGTATGATTGTCGTAAAACCATCAAGCAGAAGAACGGAACACCATGGTTCCCGAGTGGAAAACACTGCAAACTACAAAACAAATAATAATGCATGCAGAACAAGTTTTAGTTGCACGTTAGCCACCTCCAATTGGTAACATCTTTGTTGGGTGTATATAAACACGCTCGCTTTGAATATCCTGTTGAGTTTAATTCTATCGATTCGTTGGATCATATTAGTGGATTTTGCAACCGGTTGTGATTTTTAATTTTGAATCGTTCAGGCGTGATGCAAATTGTAAATATGAAGTTTTGGCAATTTTCTACAATCCTACGATCACTAGCTGTTGGATTAATAGCATTAAGTTTATGTAGTGCTGCTCCTGTCGATTTGGTAGGGGAACTGATAAACGAAGTTAATTTAGACGGTTATGATTTGATGTAAGTAGTAAGTTTCTACAAACAATAATTAATGTAAGTAAGCCACGGAAATGACGGAAATTGTTTTCACTGTGCGATTTGATAAGTAAGATTGTTCCTTCTTTAATCTGCAATAAATGTATTGCCCATAAGAAACAAAAACAACACAAGTGCATTTTGCTTTCGTTTTGAATGTGTGGGGTTTGAGTCTTTTGAGAAGGTGTAGGAGAAAAATAGCAGGAAACATATGTGCTTAGCATCCCTGTGGACTATGCCGACAGCGATTGTGTACAGTGGTAAGCGATGTACCCTGTGTGTGTGTGTGTGTGTGTGTGTGTGTGTGTGTGTGTGTGTGTGTGTGTGTGTGTGTGTGTGTGTGTGTGTGTGTGTGTGAGTTCAATCCCAGATGAGAAGGGTGGGATTTTTCCGAAGCATGAAAATTTCTGGTCCTGGTTTTCTTCAGATATGAAGTAAAGCCAGTATGGCATTAAGCCATGCGTGCTCGGTGGTTGACACTAGATTACGGTACTGAGACCGACGTGAAATGAAAGAACAAATCTAGGGTTCTTTTTTTTCATTAGAGCGAATCTTCAATTGAGAGATTCTCTCCGGGCTCGCTCTCTTTCATTCATAAACCAATCACCTTTACGTTTTTCATTCTGATATTTGTAGAGTATGTTAGCCAGCACTGTTGTGCTTCGATTTCTACTAAAGAATCACTCGAAAGTTTTATAATGGCGCTGTAATGAATGAAAGAGAGCGAGCCCGGAGAGAATCTCTCAATTGTAGATTCGCCCTAATGAAAAAACCCCCTAGAAATAAGAAAAAGTTGATGTGAGTTATGTTTGAATCCTATTATTCTATCCTATAGCTGATCTAAAACTGAAATGTACCTAGAACCTGCAGGTTCCAGATTTCGAAAATTGTTAAATATACTTACCATTCTTTGAAAACGGTTTGATTTCAGGTCTGTTGTAATATTTTTTCGTAACTGAATTTTTTGACTCGTTAGGCATAGAGCATGACCGAACTTGTTGAACAAACAAAGCAATGTAAAAATGATTATGGTATCGCAAACTCTCAATTAATGTGCATCTAGACACTCATTTGTGTGCCGCCCAAATTTAAGGAGCATTCTTTTATCTTTGCTTAAGCTTTAAACAAGATTAAACCCGTATAGATAAACATGGTTCAAAATTGCAGCGGGATAGCAGAAATCCACCCTAAAAGCCTAAAATTAAAATCAACCTGAATCCCGTTGTAGAAGTGCGCTTGTGAAAGTGTTTTAGGGTTAATGAGAGGAAGATTCCGGCAAATCTGATTCTATACATTTTGATGTTAGTACCAGATGCGAATAAAAATCAATTTTATATAAGAATATGCCCCATAGTGTGCGGTAAACGTCATTTAGCTCTATTCACTTAAAATGCCACGAAAATCAAGAAGCTGATGCTTTAAAATTTGTATTGCAACATAAACGTTGTTTATAAACAATATGGCAGTTAGGTTATGAATTTTTACGTTTTTTTAATAAAAAAATCATAAACTAAACAAACCGTTACTAATTTACTAATGATTGAAATCAAACACTTTCCATCGTATTCTTTTTTGAAGTTCTCAAAATTATAACCAATGTGGAATATTCCAGCTTAACGGTTTTTTTTTTTAGAAATCTTGGTTAATGCGAATTTCAAAATACTGCAATGTTTTAATTCAAAACCAAAAACAACTAGGTATGTGACAGTTATTGTGTTGTTTACTTCTAGGTACACTTTAACAAACGGAGTGTCACGAAGTGAAGTAGGACTACTAACAACTACCCCTGATGGTACGCTGAGCATGACGGTAAGAGGAACCTGGAGTCAACCTTACGAGAACGATTTATACTATGAAATAGAATTCATCGCTGATGATAAGGGTTTCCGTCCACGCGTAATACTACGAAAAGTCTCCGATGGGCAAGTGAAAGGATGACGTGGGACGTTTGTTTTTTGTTTCATTACTGCAGACTATCGTAACTTTTAAAACCTTTAGGAAAAATAAAAACATAAATTTTACGTTTACTTGTTTCTTTCTCTTCAAAAATGATCATATTCGAAAAATATTTGATTAAAAAAAAGGACTTTCAAAATATATTAATTTGCTCCCATAGAACAGTCGTCGGAGGGACAGCTATGAGTCAATGACATGCTGAGGATGGCTTAATTAGATATTCGATCTTTTCGATATTTGGATTGGCAAATTTCAATGACAACTTTGGAAAAATACTTGGCAAACAGAAAAACTCGAGTAAGAAAACCATTACGATGGCAGTTTTACTATCGATTTCTAACAATTAACAAATCAATCAAACAAATTCATGTTTCTAGTACCAAACAAGAGACGACTCGTTTAGTATGAGTTTAATTCATTTATCGGTAGGATAATTCAGAAGCTGAGTTTTAAAATATGGTGTATGATGAACTTATAGCGGCTTATTTTTCTCTTCAATTTTACCTAAAAGTTTAATGTTCAAACTCTAATATCTACCGCTAGAGCACTAGTTACAGTAATCCATACTAAATGTTTGGAACATGTTGTGTCATTTAGTATGTCTTGGTATTACAAGCGCTCTCACGCCATAAATGTAAGATTACAAACATTATACTCTTAGACAAAGAAAATCCAAGCGCTGCAAGTTTACCATACATCATATTTTGAAATTTGACAGTGACAAATAAATCAACTCATTCTAAACGATTCGTCCTATCCTTGTTCAGTACATGTGAGCCTCGTTTGCTGGCATAATTTCTCTGCTAATTGAATGACCATTTGGCGAGAGACCGATGCTGAAAGTTGTGTCTGTCACGTTATACTTGTACAAACTGAAATTTGATGATAAGCTTTGAAAGCGAGTTTACCTAAAGCATAAAGTTCAGGGCCAACAGTAAGCTAATGCACGAAAAATGCCAAGAAAGAATTCAAGAAGATCATCGATATGTTTTCAACTAGTTGCCGTGATCAAATAAGAATAGGATATCGGATGAGTGAAATTAAAACGGAGTCTTTTATATAGCACATCGTAAGCAAGGTCAGTGATGTCATCGTAGCTGGGTCAAAACAGGTTCACGAATAAAATAAACGTCAGTCAATTCTATTGTGTAATCTAGTTAGCCATTGATTTTTTATTCTAATTTTCTATCGATGATCTGACATAATCTACTCTCAATGCTATTTATAAAATCAGTTGAATACAAACTGCGAAATGCACACCTCCAAAAGCATTAGTCTTATGCAAATTTCAACAGATCGATTTTTATTTACCTATATAAAGTGGAATTAATAGCGTGTTTTCTTATCAATATTTAAATACATAAATTTGGTTCAAGATTCATTGATCAAGAAGCATTGGAATATATATCTTTGAACTGATTTAGTAGTCTCTTTTACTAATGCATGGAGTTAGCGGATGGAGATGCGGTGTTTTTCAGAGCAATAAATAATGCGTAAAAGGATGAATTAACAATTATTTTAAAACGTATTTGGTTGACCAAATTTTGGTAAGATAGCGTATCGGAGTTAGGGACATCCTTTCAATAGCTGTTTTGTCTTTGATATCTTTGTGGAACGACAAGAGAGCTAAAAACAGGAAAATTCGGCAGGGTAAAATTTATTATTATCTCGATCTATACATTAAATTAAGTGCCGCATGTATAGTTCGTTATAGCGCATCAGTTTGAACATGTGAGCTACTCCGACACTATGTTGAACATTTGGATAAAGATACAGCCGATTTTTGCTAGTATTTTTTTTCAGTTCTCAGCTGGAAAGACTTTACTTCAACGCAGCATAGAAGGATGGGTTGCATATGAAACATTTAGAAATTAATTTTACTTTGATGTACTTTTGGTCACGGTATTTTGATTTTGCTAAGTGAGCCGTGGAATCACTCGATGATTATCCGAGGGTATAATTTTTATTGGTTCTGGTTGTACACCTAAGGTCCACAAAAAGGCACAACGATACACCTTAACCCTTACTGCTTTGAACTGTTCTGTCCCACAGACAACGCACACTATTTGTGACACGGGACGATGCAAAGAAAACGAATTCGACCACCGACGGTGGGCGGTGATTGGTGTAAGTTTATGACCGCATCCTCTGTTGGTGATTGTGTACAGTGGTGTTCTCTTTTCAATTTATTGATCTTCCCCTGTAGGGACATGCATAGCTATATTTAAATGGAGTGGTAGGCGAAACGGTACATTGTTAGGGGAATACAAAAGATGTTAGAATGTTCTCTATGCGCTACATCTGAAAAGAAAAATTCATGCCTGAGATGCTTCAGGTTACCCGACTAAAGTCATAATAATTATATGGTATTGTTCACCTGGATGCACATTATACATATTATTTACATCACCACAAAAAATTCTCTAATAGAAGATTTGAAAATATGAAAAGATTTTAGTATTTAAATAACTCTTAAATCAACATTTTATAGAATCAAGGTATTTGTACGATAAATTTTAATGCACAAATCATAAAATAATACTTCTTTTCAGACTCACTATATCTTAAACAAAAATCGGAACATCCTTATATTCAATTTTTCAAAACAGTTTTAAAAACCACTTTTACGAGCAATTTAGTACACCGATTGTAATTGGAGAACTAGGGAAATTTAAACCAAAACTTCACTAGATCACTTTTTAAGAATATTAAATAGGAAACTGAAACAGTGTTTAAAACTATCACTAGCAAACGCAAGTCTTATGCCTATCTGTCAAAAGATAAACTTTTTTTTTTGTGAAATTTAAACCAATTTCCTTGCGCTTACTAGTGAGAGTTTAAAATAGCGCTTCAGTTTTTTTATTTTTTATTTTTGATAACTGAAGTGTTAGATTTAAAAAACCTTAGTGTTCCGATAACATTGTCATTTATTGCACTTCAAGCAATAAATGTTGATATTGATTTGCTTTCATCGATTAGCAAATAAATTGGAAATAAATATCCATTAAATTTATACAGTGCAAAGCTGATTAAGCAACCAAGAACGCAGCATGTAATTCCATGCGTTTCGTATTAGCTTTGGAAGTCACCAATTCATGCGAGGGAGAAAAAATACACTTCGATGAACTAACACTTCACACGTTGTTTCAGATGAAAGGCATGTTTGTAACAGATTGACACCATTAGGTTGATATCAGGCACGTTTTTCGAATTTCCATAGAATAAGTTTCATTACGCTATGTGTCAAGAAGTATTTTCAGGAAAAATCTGACATAATCATAAATAGGTACGAGCATTTTCGATTTGGATGAAATTTCGCAAAGAAAAGAAATTTTGCAGTTCCTTTGGACAAAAAGAAAAGGGCCTATTTTAAATATCATTACTGAGAGAACGCATTAAACTATAAAGAAAAAACATACAATGCGACAAAAATCATGTTAATTTTTCATAAAACCCAAAACTTGTTTTCTGAATTTCCAATGTCTCCAGCGTACGACTGTTTTAATTTTTTATTTTATGAAAACTCTTGAAGTAATAAGAGAGCAAACAAAAGATTCTCAAGAATGGAGAAGCTTCAAATAATAAAAAATGGAGGAGTAACTTTTTATGGATTTTTTAAACTTTATTATTTCGTATCAGTATCAGGCGCATTTTAGTAATAGAATAAGGATGCTTAGATCATTTTCTATAAAAATGATGGTGCACTGCAAATTTCTGGGATCAACCGTTTTGAAGATATTTTGAAAACAAATTCGGCAATGTTGGTTATAATTTGCAGCTACGCTTCTTTCATATTTATTTGGACTTCTCCATACTAAGTTTGGGAAATTCATAAATAGTTGATTTTTATGAAACCGTTAACTTAAAAAATAGTTGAAGAATGTAGCATATAAGATTACCATATATATATAGTAGAGCTCTGCAAGAAATAAGTTAAGTAGGAAGTTTGAAGGGAAAAGTATAAGATTCATATTCTCTCAAAGCTTATTAAAAAAAAAACCTTCAAAATGCTACCCTTACACACTTAGATTTTTTTTTACAGAAATCTGTAAATTTTACCGAATTCTCAACAGCTGAACGTTCGGTAATCCAATTTAACGGATTCCGGTGAAATTGTACAGTTATCTGTAAAAATTTTAGCGGAATTTGTAAAATTTTACCGAAATCCGTTAAATCGGATTACCAAACGTTCATCATGCATGAATTCGGTAAAATTTAACAGATTTCTGTAAAAAAAATCAAAGTGTGTAGCAATTTTGACGTTATTTCCTCTTAAAGAAATGACTCGTTTTGTGCGATTGAATTCGAGATGGAACAGATTTTATCTCTTCCGTGCAGTTTCTCATTGTCTGGTGGAAACCTACTTCATCAGTGTTATTAAGGCAGCCACCGTCCAAGACAACATAGATTCTCCCATGTCAAATGTTTTTCAACAATTTTCCATGTTTCATGTTTTGTACTGATGTGACAAATAATCATTGACGGTATTTAGTTAAAAAGAATGATGCATGGACAAAGATAGAACAAAATCGAAGCTCTCTCGTTCACTGATCGTACCCTACGCCCATTTCATCTCATTTTGGATTTTCGATAGCCTTCATTGTATGCGGACATGCGCATGATAGTTCTTCATCGATATCAGCTATTTAGACATGGATAGTGGGTAGTGGTATGGATATAATAGGTTTAATTATTAACTGCTAAAGTAAATATAATAAACTGTATGATTTATGCGGCTTTAGCGTTTCATAAATCTAAAATCAAAATATGTTTTTTTTTTGTGGATATGAGTAAATTTCATGCTTAAGGAAATATTACTCGTTTAAGTTTTTGAGCATCTTTCATTAGGATTCTCGGAACTGATCCTCGTCGTAATAAGAACATCAATTGAATTTGATTGAAAACCGAAAAGATTCTATAACAGATGACTTCCATAAAATTTAGTATGAATTATGGAGAGTGTGAGCTGTTTAGTGGAATACCTGTAAGTAGAAAATAAGAAGAATGATTGGTAATTTCCATTTAATTCCAACTACCTTTATTGCTTATCTTGACATCAAGATCAAGATAAGCAATAAAGGTAGTTGGAATTAAATGGAAATTACTAATCATTCTTCTTATTTTCTAGTTAAAATTTAGTATTCCAAACGTACCGTGGGATTTGACAGCAAGAAATCAATTATTGAGATATTATCAAAAATCTTCCACCTCTTTCTTAGCCCTATTCCGTTCTACGGTTTTTATTTTCGTTCTAAAGCACTGAATGCACTTCGTTCTACTGGTGGCGGTAGAAAAGTGAGTTTGCTTGGAACACTTCTTCAGTTATTAACAATAATGGGCGTAAACATTCATGAAATGCGCTCAGAACAGCTTTGTGATATAACATATGAGTTGGCAAATCACAGTAAACGTTATATTGATTTATGCATGGCAGATTTATTGATATTATGAATGTTTTCTGCTCGATAGAACAGAAATTAGCGATTACGACGATGTAGCACTCTACCCCTATCATCCAATTGTTATTGACAGTGCTAGTTGTTAGTTGCCGCTTGAATATATTTATATGATTTGCCATGATCCTATCGTTTCCATGATTTTCATATGTTCTGGATTTGTAGGTGTACATTTTGGTATGAAATGTAATGGTCAAAACAGTGATATAAATTCGCACGTAGCTGTTGTCAGAGGAAGCCATAAATCTCTATTGTACGATCGAATGTACACTCAATAAAGCCATTTGAATATAATATCACCTCTAAACAGTTTGTCACATTCACGGTGATGCCAAACTTTTCAAAGTGGTGCAATATTCGGTTTGGTTTTTGCAATACTTATCACAGCGATGCATACTATGCATACTTTTGACTGATAAAATAATTGATATGTTTTGGTAAACTTATTTGATTACAATTTGAATGCATTTTTTTTATATTATTTAATTTTTTTATAATAAAAAAAAATACAGCATTGTTAGAGCAGATTTTAACGAGGAATGGGTTTCAATCGTAATTATAGATAAACAAAAGAAAAAAAACTCAAGTGTTACACACTGTGCCAGTATCCTAAATAAACATTCAGGGGAAATCCATTTCCCCTTTACCGTGGTCGAAGTTTTCCCGAATGGTGATAAGCAGGGACGTCATCTATAAACCCACCATCATAAGGTGTAAAAGCTCATTTCGCACGTGTCGGCTTAGACGAATAGACATACATTTGGTTCCAAGTCGTGGATACTTTGTGATATTGAACTATAGAAGGACATTTATGGGAGGACAAACAGTGCATTGCTTTGATAATCTGCACTTACTAAGAATCGTAAGTGTGTGACTAGTCGGATGCGGAATAGATTAGTTGTGTTAACGATTAAATATTTATCAACAATGAAACATAATCACCGCCAGCAGTTCTAAGTAAATTTTCAAAGTTAAATTTTCCTAAGTGTGTGTATTGGTTAGTGAATCACGAATCCAAACCCGAGTATGTAACGATGATTTAACGAGAGTGGATGGAGAAATTCACTGATTCACGAAATTTTCATCTACAGTTCTTTAGTTGTCGCTCACAAGGTCGGAGACAACCTGTTTGTCGAAATTGGACAAGGGCGTGAAAATTTTTACAAGATTTTATGTGATTAGTTCTGAAGTATAATAAGTATTTAGAACCTTTATCTATCTTATATTTTATAGTATAGTGACAAAACATTAACGAGGCATCTCTTTGTGTAACAAATGAAAAAAAAAAATTGTCTGGAGTGACCTAAAGTGAGAAATTTTTCTTGGCAACTTTAAGGGAAGGGCCTGATGAAAATTTTCCGTTCCATGCTCAGTTACACGTTTGGAGATTTCAACTACGTGGTTAGAGTGCGTTCATCATATTGTCGTTAAAGAAAAAGTAAAATTTTCTTCATTCGCTTTTTCGGATTACTCTTTGATTAATAAACCAATTGCGTTTGCTAGAATAAAACGAGTATAGCACCTACAGGTATAATTTTTTGAAAAGTTTTTAGTTCATACAAGAGCGATTAATATTCTCCATTCTGCTCTGGCTAATAAAAACACCACCTTGGTGAGATATAGCAAGAGAGGGTGGAAGGGAGAGAGGAAGGGAAAGGGAGAGAGAGAAAAAGAGAGAGGAAGAGAGAGAGAGAAAGCAAAAGCAAGAGTGGAAAAAGTTTTCGTTTTCCCAACAAACCTAGAGGATACAAACAGCGCGAATGAGTGGAAATGCAAAAAAGAGAGGAAAATATCTTCAATGAGAAGAAAACTTTTCATTCTTTGTGTGTTTATGCAATCTAATTTAAAGTGAAAACATAGCTATAAACTACTTCTTCCGAAGTAGAGGCTTTTCTCGGAACACACCTTTATGTTGGTAAAACAAAGGCGGTTAGACAAATGAAAAGTTTCAATTACCCTAAAATGTATCAAATAGTGTGTGTTCAAGAAGACGAAAATGAAAAAAAAGTTTATGCGTAGCTCACACAAAACACGAACCCTAGAATGATGAATCATTACAACTGAATGCTTGGCACAATGGAAAACAATTATGCAAGTAAGTAAAACATTACTGATTTTTTAAGAGCTGTCAATAAATAATAAAATTCAATCAAACCGCACAATGCAGATGATGCATGCTTATCCTAGTTTATTTCTAACCATTCACTAGCTTTAGATACAGGTATAGCATGTCATATGAATAATTGAACTAGTCCCTTACTAACAATGAACCTGACTCTGTTTCAACAAGTATAACCGCAAATCAAAATGCCAAATGGAATCAAATGCGAACGAACATAAAAAAGAAATTATGTTGAAAATGCCTGAAAAAGTTGTCTGAAAAGCTGACCTGCAAACAAACGGAAACACTTGCGGATTGTTAACTTATCATATGATCTACTTCCAGGGTTGTTACTACCGAGCATGTGGTCGGATCTCTACTCAATGTTCTAAAGCATTCTAAAGCGTTACTAATATTTATCTTCAAACATAAATTGAAAAACACAATAAGATGCCCAAGGAGGGCGCGAAAAAGTTTTGCCCCAAAAGGTCTCTTCGACCGAATTTCTCGTTTCGTTGTTCGCCAATTCTCTCTAAATTTTCGTTTCGTTCAAACCGATTTGTCATACAAAAAAAAATCAGAGAATTATGGTGTAAAGATCTGATATTCTAACTAATTACAATGAACATAAACGCATGAGCATGTACGATCGCCCGGGGTTTACAAACGTATTATCTAATATTAAACAATAACAAAGAGTTCACAACAGGGTTCATTTTAGTTAACTGTACGTCGAATTCAAGTAACGTCAACAATAAGTGCGTTGTTTAGACATGTTTCCGGTTTATTCCCCCGTTCAGCCACTTGGATGCCATGTAAGTGAATGTTAGGAGGCCACACACAAGCCTGTTGTGGTTCATCTCACACTATGTATGCTTTTAAAGAATTTGTTCAAATTTTTCTCCTGTTAAAGATCATCCTGCGAACGACTTCTCTGATGTTGTTAAAATGATGATGTGTGAGTGAAAACTGCAATAATTGGGTGGGCTGCATGTACTGTGTGCAAAACTACGTGATGATTTCACAAGAACATTCTAGCTCGCTCGAACTACGCCGGGGACTGCGATGATGAATTGTTCAACATTGCGCTGAAAGGTGTCATGCGAAGAGCCGGGTTCAGCAGCCGTGGTACGATTTTCACCTCGCAGAACGCTAGCAACTGAACACCCGCCTGAAACGCGAAGCAACAAAAGTCGGACTGGCGCTGAATGTGTCGAAAACAATGTACAAGCTAGTAAAGTAGTAGTTACGATAGACAGGGATACCTTCGAGGTGGTGAAGGAATTCGTCTAGTGTAAGTCGTGCGGTCAAAAAATATTCACTAAATGTACCATGAACAAAACGCTGATAAGACCGGTGGTTCTCTACGTGCATTAGACGTTGACTCGAGCATTGTCAACGAGGACCTGCAAGCACTTGGTATTTTCGACTCGTGTTCAGGAAAACAGTACGTGGCGGCGAAGGATTAACCACGAGCTCGCCCAACTCTACGGCGAACCCAGCATCCAGAAAGTAAGGTGTGGCCCAGTTAGAATTGGAACATAGACTATTGCGCATATTTCGGATATACATTAACAAAATAGTATTCTGTTTTAACTAAAATGTTCGACTTTATGTGAATTTTAAAGGGAAAATACAAAAAAAAATTAATCATCTCGATATCGAAGAAATTTGCGGACTTTACGTTTCATCAACCGGCGCACATTATTCTCATCCATCGTTTTGGCAATCGTATTCCACTTGGTTCTCTATTCATAATAGCCCAAAATCTCTCTATCGGTCTGAGCTGGGGACAGTTTGGTGGGTTGAGTTTTTTCAGTATAAACTGAATCCCGTTGGTTTCATACCACTGTAGCACTGTTTTACTGTAATAATCTGGCTTGCAAGATCTGGCCAAAACATTCTGATGTTGTTATTGTTATAGGGAGATGTCATAGTTTACAAATCCGACCACTAAGGTCACAGTAAGAATCAAAAATGTTTGTTCAAATACTAAATGGGCCACACCTTAGTAAAAGCTGGAAGGATAAGTTGGGAAAAGCATGGTGAATACCCGACAGCAACCCTGTTAAACTGGCGTTCGGCTCCAAACCGGCCGGTACAAGCAGACGTGGAGCGTAGCAAGCAAGGTGGACGGATCAGGTGCAGCAAGATCTGACGAGTGTGGGTCGTCAACGAGGTTGGAGAGAAGCAGCCATGAACCGAGTACACTGGCGAAATGTTCGAGTCGAGATTTTGACATTGTAATGTCGTTACACCAATAAAATGAAAAAAAAATGCTTCAAAATGGTCTTCACCACCAAGTGGCAAAAATTTGTAGTTTTCTATACTGCTGGTAACCCCAAGTCAGTCCCATCTGTAAAAAGTAGGCATTGGGATAATGAAAATTCAAGTTTTCGAACTTGATTTTCATGCATAGTTTGAGAACATTCTAATTAGTTGCACGATACTGTAATCACCTCAATCCCTGTACGAAATTATCAAACATCATCATACGACATTCTAAAAAAATTTAAGTCTAAAAG
Source organism: Aedes koreicus (assembly GCA_024533555.2). Taxonomy (NCBI): domain Eukaryota; kingdom Metazoa; phylum Arthropoda; class Insecta; order Diptera; family Culicidae; genus Aedes; species Aedes koreicus. Next base: position 699,329 of record JAHHFK020003965.1, read on the forward strand.
GAAAGTGTCCGTTCCTTAGTTGCAGGACTGAAATACTTGCTCCTTGAACTATAGTGCGATTACTTTCCATTATGGGACAATATGACTTGGTGTTTTTTCTCTAAATTTTACTAAATAAATAAAGTTTGTTGATCATTGCAAAGCAGTTAAAAATCTGCAGTTAACGCAATTTGGTTGAAAATGCAGATGAGACTAACTTGCGGTTATCGACAGTATTTAACTGCCATACCTCTGCCTCCTCGACATTTTTTGGTCGGCCAGCGTGTTCGATGGATGCAAATACAAATACTAAAGATGAAAAGCCTTTACGTCGGTCGGTTTCTTTCATGCGTTTTCGTCGGTCGGTTTCTTTCATGTAAGGAGGATTCTGATATTTCATATACCTTCTGCGCTCAAATCAGATTAGCAATACGAAATTGTCTATAGGAAAGGAAAGGACTTTGAGGAAATACAGATCCATAATCAAGTTTTGTGGAATATTGATTAGTTTTATCGCAATTTAACAGAGCTCAGTAATTTTCTGCAGATGTTTTTAGATTATTATACTTTTTAAGTCCTCTTGAATTTAAAAGCACCTTTCTCATAATTTCACCCTCGTTTATCACTTTCATTACTGCATCAGATTCGCTTCGTCAGACGAGTCGAACAATCGAGCGCATGGAGACTGAATATAAGTCCGCTGAACTGCTGGTGCTGAAGAAGGAGCGTCGGCAAAATACAACCAAATCTGTGTTGACTGATTGAAGGGCCAAAAACTCCTTATATTCTATGTTGAAAGCTCCCAAATAATAATTGTGGAAGTGCATTTAGAACACTAAGTTGAGGGCAAGCAATAAGCTAATTGTGAAAGCAACAAGCTTCAAACGCTAAGAAAGAAGAAGGTGATAGCTCTGTGGTAGATCTTGCAACCCATTTCTGAATATTTGTAATATCACGCCCGTTCACACTTTCAAGTACAGTAAGTATAATTTTCACGGGAATTAAAACTAGAAAAAGAAATTCTGGATGATCTAAAAGAAGTCTTGTTTATAACTAAAGACTTCAAATGACGATTCTCGAGGAACTCGCGAATGTTAGTAGGAAGATCATAACCTATAACATACGAAGATTTTAAGGAAGTTAATTGAAAATTTGCGTCTAGAGTAAATACCTTGATTTTTTTTTCAAAAAAGATCAGAAGCAATGCTCTGAAGTTCAAAAAGCAGTCCGCAAAATAGATGATTAACTGGTAAGATCCGTATCCACAATATTCTGGACACTCAAATACTGTAGTAAAACACGCATGAAGCATTTTTATCTAATATTACTTTCATTCATTTCACATGTTTGGGATATGGTTTACAAATTCACACGATCAAAATATCGTTTTTTCTGCATTGATATAAAAATCTCGAACTTCACTCTAGCCATAAGGATTTGTACAGACTCCTTAGTGACCTTGCTGAAGGCTCTGATCCAGATTTGTTGAAAATGTTTGGCCTCCTGATTCTTTTCGAAAAGCTCCCACTTCATCAGAGCCCACATTTTTTTCATGGGCGTAACTCAGGACTATTGAGGGGACTGGCAGGTTTTGGTTCGATATTAACTTTAGTGGTATGAAACTCCATCACGATTTTAGTATAGAAACACGACAAAACAAACAAAGAGCGTAGCAGTTAACATCCATATGTCTCACGACAAAGTCACGAGTTCGAATCTAACCCCCGAAAATACCCAAAAGAGGTATTTGAGTGACTACAACGGGAGATGAATAATCTCGAGACTGAATACCTCGATAATCAAGAAACATAAAAAAACAAAGAGCTATCATCTCGGCAGTCTTTCTAATTTTTTGGTTGATGATGCCAGTGGTGAGGAATGATTTGCTTTTTCTGACAGCTTTTTTTGTCCTGAAATTGTCAGGTGTTGGATTTCTGGCCATTGTAACATACATAATTAGTCCACGGATTTGTTGAAAATTTTCCAAGACGTAAATTTCATCGTCCATAATGACAGTTGATTTTTTCGTCAAATAATCGCAATACATTTTTCGGGCACGTGATTTTGCCGTTTCTGTTTATCATTGCGGTTGAGGGCTTTTTCGACTTTGTACGACTCCAATCTGGAATGTAACTTAGGATTTTGGACGAATCAAGGCGACAATCCTATTTTCCGAGCCCAGTTTTAATAAAGTGGTTTGGGTACCTCGGTTTTCGTTGCGTAGACGTTAAGGATATATTTGCAATAAACTGTGGGCTATATATATACTGTCATTTGTAGTCTAGTCCGTTGGTGTGTCATTTGTTCGTTTTGAGATTTTTCCGAAGCAGTTTTCTCGAACCAAAAATAAGAAGTTATAGTATTGTTCCTTGTGTGTTAGACTGATATTACTTTACTCCATTTGAAGCATTTTAGCAGCCGTGCAAGGATCATGTCGTCCATAGAGACGCTGTAGACACTGCCTTAAAAGGTGTTACATTTCCTAAGTTTGCTTCTCCTTTCTCTCCATTATGTTCATGTCCACTGTTTTGTACGGTGTCATTTCGTCTTACCTCTTCTGGTTCATTTATTTTTGTTTGCCTTATTCTTTTCGTGTGCTCTACATTATTTAATTTTGTTTTTTGCTATTTTTCATTGTGTCTGGTATATTTGTCTGAAACCAATTTCCTAGTTTTTTAATGTCGTATAAGTTCACCCATCGCGTAAAATAGTGAGGGTTGATTATCAATTATTTGTATTATTTTGCAATTTAGAATAGTTAATTATAAAGTTCTTACCTTGATTATGTTCAAGTGTGTTGTTAGTTTTTACTCACTTACGGAAACTTCTCACTAGTTTCCGTTCCTTTGCTTTAATTTGGTGTAATGTCCAGGTTGTCTTCGGGTAAGGTATTGCAGGCGGTCATGGCATAGGGAAGAGAACAGGAGAAAGGAGAGTAAGCATTAGTAACCGGCAACATGCCATGCGCATGTGAGATTTTCATGGTGGTATTCTCACAACGGCCGTTCAGAATGGTTCAACGGATGCGTATGAGAGATCATTTCCGATTAATTTGCACTTGTTTACTTAACACCCTACTGCGTGGGAATTCTGGAATATCAGGGCAACGTTTCCCAACGCATCTTCAAGTGATCATTACAAGCTGTCCATTTGGTTTAGGCAATTTTGAACGTTAATGTGGCAGCCCATTCACACATGAGATCTGTCAGTCAGCGGAGACATCCCAGGCTACCAATAGCATATGCAGTAAATCAACCCTATATCTGCATCTCAGATGCTACAAGCATTATATTAGCATTATATCAGCATCTTGAATGCTATCTGTTGTAAAGTTGGATTTCAAATGCTATTTAAATGCTTGTAGCCTGTAATAAGCATTTCGAATGCAAAATAGCATTGATGAAGCATTATCATAGCATTGCAGTAAAGCAGCCGTAAATTAGGCCAAAAGCGGCATTTATGTTGCTTTTAAGGTGATTTAATTGCTTGATAGGCTGCCGTTAAGATGCTTTGGAACTGCTTATTGGTTACCTGGGATTCCTTCACGAAGTTCCCAGAAAGAATGAGAGAACAGACGAATTCCTTAGATGTCTTCATTTTAACTTTTACAAAATTGTAAGCAGATGGGAGAGTTCTTTAAGAAGATTTTAAACGAAAACCACATGACGATTTCCGAGTAAATGCACCCAAGATGTAAAATGGTTTTGGTAAAATAAAAAAATGAATTTCTTGAAATTGTCTGTTTTTGTCCCGAATCTGCAAGAATTTCACGAGAAACTAGATAAATTCTGTTACTTAGTGATTCAGTGCTAGAATGATGAAGACTACATAAAAAACCAAAGGATTCCTAGCGTAAGCTCCGTGGTTCGCCATACATTTCAAAACAGAACTGAATTGTTTTGATTTCCCAACTTACACAAAACATTTTGAATAAAATTACAAAATTTAGAAAATTTGCTCTCACTCCTCAAAGGGTTTAAATAGCGGAAACTTTAATTAAAAATCGATTCATTGCCAACAAAACAAACAATGCCAACTGTAACAGCGCCGAATACTTCATCAATAGTGATGAAGTAACTCGACGTATGTCAAACAAAGGATACGGGATATACTACAAAACAAAGGATACGGGATATACTACAAAAGATCAAGTTACTGGTCGCAGTTATTTATGTCCCGAGAAAAAACAGGCATTGACGCTCTCTTCAACGAGATTTCGCCTGCTCTCAACTTAGGATTCTAGAAGCATTTCCACAGTTATTAATTGATAGCTTTCGATGCCAGCACCAATACAAGAATTTGTATGTTATGTGAAAAGCACAATGATACATCGTGCCCAGGAAAATCGAGAAGATTACCAACCCGAAAGATTCCCTCGACCAGACCGGGAATCGAACCCACCGCCTCCGGCTTACTAAACCGTGCAGCGCAGCTATCTAAGGACGAATATGAGCCCCAGTTGTACATGTTCTGCTTAGTGTTAATTTTTCCATGGTTCTACGATATTTGAAACAAAGATTCAAAGCTAGTAATTATCAACGACTAATACCAAAATTTTAAATTAATATTGGTCGACAATTCGTTCCAAGTATTTAAGAAGACACGAGTTTTGACTTATTGGTCTACAAACCTTAGCTTCTTGATCGACGAGCCTTCTGCTTTCGGAATAAATTTCACTGCTATGTCGGGCCAGGATCCAAGGATGAGTTTTTTCAATACAGGTACAAGGAGATTTGTAAACAAACTTATTAAGTGCCCCTTTGGATATGGGGCAAGTGTTCCAGCGTTACCACATCAGAAGAAGGAAGAGTTTTATTCAATCGATTAGCCTCAGTCAATCTGAAAAAAAAAAATGAATGAAGACTTTTCCACGGTTGCTTCTAGAATCTCGGTGCATTTTGCAATTCTTTTTATTTCTTCTTTACTTTTTTGAACTGAAACAAGTAATGCGTAACGGTTATCTTTTGCTTGATGTTTTAAAATTGATGAACAATTTGATTCTATATGATATATAGAGTAGCAATTACCGTTGTGTGCACACTCCCTGAAAAAAAAAACACGCAATTGGTGAACCAACACACAATATCGATCTGGTCCCACCTCATAAAAATACGAAATAGGTCGTGATCCATAGGGATTTCCTCGTTTTTATTATTCTCATCAACTGCACGGGTGAGGTTAACTTTTCGTTTTCCTGAGCTCGTCTATCGAGTAAACAGAAAAAAATGTGTACTACTTTACTCTATTGGATATTAACTTCGAACTGAGAAAGTGGAGCATATTTCTTTCTGATGCGGTAGAGCGGATCTTGAGGATAATCTTGACTTTTATCACAAACGAAGGCGCAAATAAACAAACAATAGTGGTACGAAAAAAATCCGTGTCAGAATCCGAGAACAAGCTTAATTCCTCGTGAACTGAATCACGCAATCGGCAACAAGAACACGTTTTGAGGTAAAAATACTGAAAACGAGAACAAGTACGGGAGGAAAACCGGGCTATGTTTATTATATGTTAAAAAAACAAATTGTAAAAAACACAAAAAACAAAAATTTGTTTGGGGTTGGGGTCGAGAAACTTTTTATTTATATTTTTAAAAAAAAAAAAAACAAGAAAAAAAAAAAAAAAAAAAAAAAAAAACAAAAAAAAGAAAAAAAAAAAAAAGAAAAAAAAAAAGATGAGGAGGGGGGGGTGTCGTTGGGTTTTTTTTGTTAAAAAAATTTTTTTTTTTGGATTTTTTTAACTCTTCATTTTTTTTTTTTTTTTTTTTTCCAAGGGGAGGGGAAATGGGGGGGGGGGGGTTGTGTATATATAAATTATTATTTTTTTTTTAGTTAGCTTCCGTGCAAAAATAAAATAAAAAGGAAAGTAGAATAAAAAAAAAAATTCTAAGGCCGATCCCAACGCTGAGTTTCATGTTTGTTTCAAATTGCTTGCCAGTTTAAAAATTTGGAACTGTCAAAAATAAAACTGGAACACGTTAATCGCAATGCGATGTTTTAAAAATATTGGTCGCTAATTTTTTGCTTATTTATCGCTAATTAATTAAAAAACGCTAATTTGACAGTCATCAGTCATAACAGCTGGCACAACTACAAAGAAATCCAACTTAAAACAATGTTGCATCCGTGTTTCAAATCGCTGTGAAAATAGAACAGAACTGTCGAGCAGTTGCAAATCTGTTGCAAAAATTTGCTCGAAAAGTAGAACTGCAACACAGCATTGGGAAAGGTTTGTTTCAGTTCTAGTTGTAAACTATAACAGCCCATACAAAGTAGAACAGCGTTGGGAACGGCCTAAGAAAAATTGCCTCAAAGTTGCCTCCTATAAATACACCGATCAAGATTTTGAGTTTGATACTCGGGTGATATTCATTCAAGATACTGGCGAAAAAATGTTTGTAATGCTGATAAAATTCTTCACAGATCCGAAGTTCGAGTAAATTCTGCTTGGAATCATAATAAAAAAATCATTCAAAATCCGGAGAATGCTTGGAAGATCCTCAAACATGTTTACGTGAGTCAATTTCAAAGTAGGATTTGTTCAGAATCCTTAGTAGGATTTTATAAAATGTTTCAGAACAGGATTCGTTTAGAATCCTGAGCTGAATGTGCAAACAGTTTTAACATGAAACAATCCAATAACTATACACGTGGAATGTTGAGCAAGCTTCAGTGAAGATTTACGGTTTGTTCGAAATTTCGAGCAAGATGTATAGATATGCACTGAATTTGCTCTAGATATTTGATAATAATCAATCGATTCGTAATATAGAAATAGATATTAGTTTGTTTACTACTGAGATAGAATTTCAAAACCATGTAACAGGTAAGAGAAAAACGTGGTGCCAAATCATCCCGTATACTCATTATGCCCCATGTCCCCTACTCTCTAAAACATCTGAACAAAATAAACTCAAAATCCTTAGTAAGATTCTCAAAAATATGATCATAGATCAAATTTTACGGTCCTAAACAAGATTCGCTCAGAATCCTAAGCAGCACTACACGGCCATTAATTTTACTCAATTTTAAGTCGTTTGTGTGAAATCGACTTAAATGAGATGGATGTTTTAGATATGTCGAGTTATCAATTCCAGTTACATTAACGCATATATGAATGACTCCCCTTTTTGCAAAAATGATGGCCGTGTATCTTCTCTCTCTCTCTCTCTCTCTCTCTCTCTCTCTCTCTCTCTCTCTCTTTCATCGAATTTTGTCTTCTTTATTAATATTTCAAGCTTATTGCTCATCACATTTATCGTGAATTCAACTTAGTGTTTTGAATGCACTTCTTTACAATTTAGTGCTTCCGTGTACTGGTATAATAGTTTGACAAAAGTACAATTCGACAAATTTTCCCTGCACGAAATGTTTTTAGACCAGACTAGGAATCAAACCCAGCTACCTGCAGCCATGGTGTTGCCTAGTAGCTGCGCCTTGATCGTCTGAGCTAACGGAGGATCTGTCTGCCACCACCAACTCAAAGCTACTATGAGCCAACAAATGGCTTTAATCGTTAATTTAGTTCCGGTTCTACTTATTTGTATCAGTCTCAATTGAGTAATCGAACTTATTAAATAGGTGGTGGGTGATATGAAAGAGACTAACCTAAAATAACTAAAGGCAAATTGATTGCTTTCAGACAAATCATACCAGCAACCCAGCTCATTACTACAAGTACCATTCACATGTTATAGTGCTTTTTCGTGTTCAAGACAAGTTTGTTGTAATTATCCCTCTAGCAACGAGTCAAGAACAAACGTATATACTGAACATACCTTATACGTTGTGTATGCATAACGGCCACACACAAATACAAATTCAATCTCCAACATAGCTTCAGGAAGGTAGTCTTTGGAGAAGAAAAATGTGTGATGTACAAGCATCCCTCGAAAAAGGTAGTTCAATGTGCCACCATATACTGGCTATTTTATAACTAATTCATATGTGCATTCTCTATTATTATTCCTTGAACGAATGATAAACCAAATTCTTCAACTATTCAAAAAATGATTTGAATTATACCCTGAATCGAATAAAATAACCATAAAAAAATTCATTAGCGTTGAAGCAGGACAGCAGGGCTTCCTTATTCTGGGGATACCCGTATCTTCTACTAGGTGGTACTATTTACGTAGAGGAGTATAGAGTACAATAACAATACAAAAAAAAAAATATTACAAAAAGGAGGAAGTCAAATGGGGTGCCCACGCCTAGAGAGAGCGTGAACTTTTACGTTTTCCACAGTAGCCTCTTCCAGTGTTGATCCGTCCCCCCTATACACTCTACAAGTGAGAAAAAGACATTCCACTCTACCAACTGAAAAGCTATACACCAACATGTAGTAGACCACATCAAGGATGAGTGCGAGAGAAAGTAAGGGTAATACGCGCATCCAAAGGAAATACCATTTTCGCTGTCACAAGTCAAGCAATTTTCTCGTTTACGAAACGTATCAACTTCTACACTACACTTTTTCGCGAGGTCCTAGAAAAAATCTTATTTCGGTGTTCGAGTGGTAGTTAAAACTTCCTGAATACCTGGTCTAATGATAAAATAATCACCCTCTCATGGTATGTGTTGTTAGTTTCCGAGATTGAGCATTAAAAAGCACCCAGAATCAGTTAGGCTATCTTACAAACATGAATTGTGGTTTGTATGTATTGAGAAACATATCTTAACCTTCATTGTTGCCAGTAAATCAAAAGTTTTATTTGTATTTTATTTCACCCTAGTAGTTCGTTTTTCACCCTTCTCCCATTCGTCTAAACGTAGCATGAGCCTTAATCAGCTGACAGACGTGCAACAACATTTTCCTATTATTATTGTGTTGCATTATGAATCTAGGTTCAGCACAACCTAACTACGATGAGAAATTCAAAAACAAAACTGGCTCATTGATGCAGTTTTCCTTCTTTGCTCGAACATTCACATATCTTACGTGAAAATATATAATAATCAGTGGCGTCTCTTTACATTCTAAAATGCGTTTTTACTGTTATATTTAGTTATCCTTAAATCAGAGCAAATTCAATTACTTTATGAAATTATGTACTATAGCATTTGACATTCTCTCGACATCTATTGATATCTTTCAAATAGAATATGGTGTCGAATATGGTGAAGAAAAAACTTGCTATCTCATAATCACCTAAACAAGTGATTCTTCCTGTAACCATATGCTCTCATAGAATAATGTTCCTAGCAAATCGTTTTTAATCAACGTTTATTCGAATTCGACTCATTTGAAAGTGAATTAACTAAAAACTGAATAAAGATTGTAGGGATTGGCAAACCGACATCTCATTTATCTGATTCTAGTCGAGTCTTTGAATTGTGTTACAAATCAAAGGTTAAGGTATAACAAACTTAACATGATTCACCTTTGAAGCCCAATGCAAAGTGGGAAAAAAAGTACATGAATCGCGAGAGAATCCAATATTTCAGCTCCGAGTAACACGAAATTAGTGAATAATTGCATTTATTATGTAAACATTTTTGCGGAATCGAATGGAAACACGCCGTAAAATTCAGCTGACGGAGATATTGGACATATTTCGCCCCAATTCCCCCGAATTTTTCAAATAGTGTCTATATTTCTATCGGAGAGGTCTTCGTCCACCAAACCGTGCGTTGAATGCAACATGAGACTAGACCTATTTGGACTACCATAGCCCCACCGAAAAGAGAAAGAGGGGCCTAATTTGAAAATACTGGGAAAGCGAGGTAAAATCAGCAGTATCTTCCTTTGACGACTCGTACGGTAGATGCAACCACCTGCATTCGATTCCTAGGAAAATTTTACAAGATTAGGTCTATTTGGACTACCGCAGTCCCCTCCAAGCATAGCTCAATTTAAAAATATGAATAATAGGAATTGGGGCAAAATATGTCCAATATCTCCGTCAGCTGAATTTACACGTCAAGAGCGCACTGCGGTCATTTTTGTTTATTCGATTATTTTCCGACGGCCTATTTCCACCGATGCCAGGAAGACGACTCTACTCCCTGGATCCCACATATCGCGCTTATCAACACATAAGCCGGGACCGACGGCTTTACTTTCCTTCTGAAGGAAGACGTGACCAGAGATTTTTTCGCCTCAGAAAGATCCCACCGACCTCGACTGGGGTTGAACCCATACCCACTGGGGTGCAATGATGACGATGTAAGTGTCGTTGTTAAATTCTAATGTGATCAAAGGTATCGCATGATATCTTTTCGTCTTAGTGCAAAACTGCCGAGATTGTAGTCCTGGACACTCGATTTGACCACTATTTAGCTTGTTTTTGAATTTTTCGGGGGATTTGAGATGTTGCATGATGAGTTTAGCGCGGTTAAGGTCAATTATTAACGTGTTCCACAGATATTTCCGGAGCCGGTTGACCGAATGTCATCGTAAACAACTGAGAAACAAAGGCGATATTTTTTGTAACGCACATACATACATGTGCTTTGTTTATTGAGATGAGTTAATTGATATAATAGACTCAGCTCTCTGGCCATCGAATTGAAATTGCATAAAATAAGTAAGAAAACAAAATTTCACTTCGGTCAGCATAAAAAGCTATTCTACGAGATGACATTCATGAATTAAAAAATCATCCAATTACAAGCGCCCAAAGACTGTTCCAACATTATTCTTATTATTCCTATACTCATCCTACGCTGAGCAGAGGCATTTGAGATTAAAATAATCGGTTAATTTTATTACAATGCTTGCTTACGTTTAATAATTAATAAAAAAAACACTCCTATCCAACCGTGCATCATTCCTTTGATTTCGAAGATAAATTGCGAAGATATGAGCTTAATATAGAAACAACTTCCATATAACACCTAGAAAAAATCATGCAATTGAAAGTAAATTAAACCTATGGAAAATTTTGATAATAAATGAGCAACTTTTAATCAAAATTCAAAATATCGTAATTTCTGCTAATCAAATATACGGAATTCTAATATTATATTTTCCTTTCTAAATGTATGACTGACTCATTAACCGTATTAATGCATCTTTCTCAACGTTAAACTGAACCCCACTATGTAGCAACTATACATTGAAAAGATGGCATCATCAGAGAAGCACACTGGAACAATGGTTTTTATTCCGCGCTACGTAAATAGCTAGAAGAAAGAAATCAAGAGTTCTAGTGCCAAAGTGTGGCTCGCTAAGGTAGAGAACAATAAAATACTCAACTTCTTTCATTATCAAGTGATACCCAATGGTTTAGCACCACCTATATATTTTGTCTATTCCACTGTTCTAGACAAAAGAGTCAATCTTCTGGGTTTAATCAAATAATATCTGGAAGACTAATTGTCAAGAATACCTAGAAAACAGAGCAATGAGTTAAGTATTCCCTGATACAGATACCTATATTATTGCTGCAAATTATTAATTTAAGTAATCCGATGGGAGTCGAGAGGGAAAACATTTGAGGGCCGTGCGTTTATTATGCCACGTTGAATGAGGAAAAAGTCATACTTGTCATGCAATGATAGTAATTGCAATTTGTACGGAAATCGAAAGCGCTCAATAAATCACTGTGGTTGTAAGAGCCGTTCGCCCCTAATTCTACATGCAAAAAAATATTTTAGAAAAAAACAGTATGTTTTTGATTTGATACTATTTATTTCATATTATAGATAAATGTGATATTCAACACAACTGCATATAGATTTATATGGATATGGTTCCATAGACTGTTGTACACACTTTCCTATTTATTCCTTTCATCAATCTCTGTACTGTGTTTTTGTCAATTTGCTTTGAAGCAGTAAGCCACTTGGAATGAAATTCTTGAATCGTTGACACCACAAAGCTTGTTGAGGTTTCCCTTCACTATAAACCAATGTGTTTCAGTCGGAAGGAGCTGTTGATAATTTGGTGAATTAATTACAATCTTTGGGTTCGCTAATAATGTTGTTTTGCTCATACCATGTGATTGTAACTTTAGCGTAATGGCAGCTGGCCAAATCTTGATAGAACAATTCGCAGAAAAGGTAAGAGGCATTCTTGTCGATAAATCTCAGCGTTACGGTACTTGTTGAATCTGAGATATACTTTAGCTTTTTGAAGCAGTATGTTTCATCATTCATGACAACACAATGGAATTTTGTGAGAAGTTGTTCATAAAGCTTTCTGGAGCGTGTTTTAGCCGATTATTGTTGCTTTGCGTAACTATCTGGATTTTCAGCGTGCCAACTCAGATGGCACCATCTTGAATACTGAATGCACTTTTGAAAACAATGTGTGTGATTCACGGTTGTCCATATATTGGTCATATTCTAATGGGTCGCATTTTGGTAATGTGACTAACCAACAGGATCAATACTTTGTTCGGATTCTGGTGTGAACAGTCTTTATATAAAACACTAAGAGTCGGCCATAAGCTTAGCAAAGGGAAGAAGAAAGAAAACCAGTCAGGACTCACCCAAATGGTGATTTACATCGCCAATTAATCACAGCAATAATGCCAATCGAAGCAAAATTGACCCAAAAAAACTCAGTCCAATTTGTCCCAATATTATAAGAAGTCCTTCGTTACACTATTTCTATGTTATCTTGAAGGTTCAAAAATAATTATGAAATGAAATGAACAAGAAATCTTGTAAGAAAATCTAAGATACAACTATAGAAACATATTTTTTTATAGTATTGCAATTACTGGAGCGAGAAATGGTGAAGAAACATGTCTGGAACAATTATGAGAATTGCATACATGACAATAAGCGGAAATATAACTGACACAACCTCAAAGAAGTAATATTAAGAATGCATAAAAGTTTTTGATATTTTTTGTATTAGAAAGTTTTCCGTTTGCTCCTGACCCGTGGACCATTTAGTGCGAATACATGAGGTATAGCTAAATTTATAATATTTTATAATTTGCAACCCAAGCAAGCGATGAATTTTTACATCTTCACATTTTAGAAACAATGTAGGATGGGACAAAAATCAAAATAGGAGGATTTTGACATTTTTATACATTGGTAATCTAGAAAAAGTTATTTGTAATTAACACGACTTTTTTTTTATAATCACAAAAATGCCTTGAGCCTTTTTTTTTTATTTAGCGTCAAATAGGAATAATATCTTATAACTTTTTTTAAAATTATTTGAAATGCTTTATTTTGCCCATATGCTATATTTTATACACATACAGTGACGGACAATACAATAAGACGAAAGCCCGATTTTCATACAAAATGGTCATGTTTGGAGGCTTGTCTTTCATTTTCCCGTGAAGTAATTGAACTGAAATTTAGGAAATAGCCAAGAAATAACCTAAATTTTCATCTTTAATAAATTTATTAATTTTACATTCACCACTTCAGAAGCTACAGACACCACCTACGACAAAACAATAAGACCACCTTTTGATTTCCATAGTTTAGGCCATGTTGAGGAGTGTGAATTACGATCAATAGTATACTGATATTGAAATGACCCGTACATCAATAATCTAAATTCAGATCCTCATTTTCGAGCATCCTTTATGGAAATAAAAAGGTGGTCTTATTATTTTGTCGTATGCGGTGTCTGTAACTTTTTAAGTGGGGAATGAAAAATGATGGATTTAATGCAGATGAAAATTTAGGCTACTTCTGGACCACAGCCGAAATTTCAGCTCAATTGGTTCTCGGAAAAATGAAAGACAAGTCCCCTAACATAACCATTGTGTATGAAAATCAGGCTTTGGTCTTATTGTATTGTCCGTCACTGTATGCTACATTATATACACAAACTGACTTACAAGCCATTATCATTAGTTTTTTAATTTGTTGTTAACGCTTAAGATAATTAAATCAATTGAAAGTACTTCCTTAAGCTTTAAACAAATATAATACAAAGGTGCTTTTTACTTTTATTGCAGGCAACTCACTAGAAAATCATTTTTTCAATGCAGCGCTAATGACTAAATGTACTAGTTCAGTTCCAGACATTCGTTTAGCCACACCTCAGTTATTCTTTGTTTTTTTTTTTTCAAAAATAAGTTAATTTGATGATTTTGGAAACAACTAATTTATTTTCATCTAATTCATTGCTCAAAATATTTAAAATAATAATTATTGGACATTCGTTTAGCCGCAGCATTGAAATTATGGAACAAAGTACTCTTGTGTGACAAATATATCAATATTTAGTATGTCATATGGCCACCTCCATTTCGGATAACATCAACAATCAGAATTCGTATCGAATCGGACAGACCATGTCGATTTGGTCCAACACTGTCACATTGGCGTACATTTGTGTAAACCATCCCAGGTAAGATGGGTGAATCAAGCAGTGAAAAAGTTTTTTAATCACCGAACCATGTCTTAGACTGGGAACATGGATCTGTTGCGTTGTTCTCCATTCTCCAAACATCCTCCAGTAAATCCAAATATATTCCGGAGTTCATTCTCGTTGATATGAAACAAATTGGAAGTTTGGCGTGGTTTGAAAAAGAAATCCCCATACCATCTAATTTCCTCCCATATAATTTCACTTGGATCTGATGACGCCTATTTGTTTTAGATCATGCCAATAACAAACAAGACAATCGATCCCTGTCTTATTTGCCCTTTAAGCCGAAAAGACACCTTGATTCGCCCTTTTGTGGAACGTCTTACACCATAATTCAAACGTTTTATGAAAAAGTTCCGAATTGCTTTTTCATATCGATCGATTTTCTTGGCGATTGACCGGTTTGAGTAGCCTTTTTCCTTGATTTGTCGTTCTTCCTGTGTCAAAGGAGTCCCTTTGGCCATTTCTGTAAAATGTTCACAAATCGTTTAATTAACCAACATTCAACAATTTAAGAAATAATATTTCAAAAACATATCAAAACAACACTGTTATTTCAAAGTATATACAATAGATAGAAAACAAATCGAAAACTGTATCATCAACAAATGTAAATTAACCGATAACAGTTGTTTCTGCTGGCAGTCACATTTAGGAGGCGACCAATGTCGAAATCTATGGGCTTGGTAGTATTCAATCTATAAGATATGGAGAGTTTTCGTTTTTACTCGATTGTTAAAAAGCCATTAATCACCATATTTTTTGAACCAGGAAACCAAATTATTTTTGCGCATCTGTTGGGCTATGTTACATCGCGAATGCATTCATTCATAGTTTTTGGCAATAACTTATTACTACCACGAAGGAGAGGAAGCTGGAACTAACAGGCAACCGTTACTTCTTGTTGAAAGACATATTAGAGGTCAAATGGGTCCCCATCCCCTTGCCTACCACGCACTGTGGTCAACAATCAATGTGCAACTAGCGATTTGAAATTGGTTCACTATTGTAGAACCCCTTAGTACGAAATACACCTTGCAGGTTGCACCTTGCAATAACTGTTGCGCTTTTCGGTACCTTCCGGTACTAGTATCTTTGTTTTTGTTTTGATTCGCTTTGTTATTTTGACAGTATATTAGAGGGTGTGTTGGTGTGAGTTACGTTATTAGGGGTGAATCATTAAGCTTGGGACCGAGCTTGAGACCGGTGTGCTAGTACTTCCTGAGCCAACAAATTTGTTCTTTTTCTTCTGAATTTTCCGGCGGGGGTGTGGTATCTAGGCAAGAGATTGTCTGCTTGATCGGATGCCGCCTTTCAAACATGCCCTACGCTCAATTTCAACTACTTCTATTCAATTTCACAACCTGCCGTGCTCTTACGGACCTATCAATACTTTCTCTTCACATCTTTGGTGCTAGCAGAAATTGTTGTCCACTCCTAGGGTTGCATGTTGATAAGAAGGATATTTCCAATTTTCAAACATTATTTGATACTAATAATTACATGCTGAATGAGTGTGAATTGGAATCCAATTGTGTTGAAATATCTTAAGCAGACGTATTTGTATACTGCAGCTTGAGGCTGTATCGAACACCATAGAGATAATCAACTGTCCCGAAATTAAATTTTGAATTTGTATAAATATAATACGTTTTAAATCTTACATAATAAGAAGTAATATCAAAATAAAACTATCAATAACAATCATTTTTCAAATGTCCTTTTTTCCAGACTCATACCCAATGATGGCATGAACGTATTCAGAAGCACTTCAATGTGAAGGGAGCTGATGCCTTCTTTGTAGTTTATCATAACTTCGTAGTCGAAAAGTAAGTAGCGCGACTAGACTGCATTTTCATGGATGGAGCAGAAAGCTTTCAGATGCACTTACTTTATATAATTTAAAGAACAAGAAACGAAAAGTTCAAGAACTAAAAACAAAAACAACACGCAAAGACAAAGAAAGTCACATTAAATTCCCCACGTCGATTAGCAGAACATGCGTGAAGCTTTTCCAAGTCTTCCATTTGATAGTAACATAACAGAAGAAAAACTTTTACCTACACCGTCAACGTCACCAACAGCTCCGTTATCTGCTACAGCTTATCCTGAAGAACGGAAACAGGAAGGGCGCGAGGCACTAGCACAACAATATCCGGTAGTAGCACTACTGCCTCCGCAATCTGCATCACCATCCATAGCAGCAACAGCTTTCAACTCGACGGCACCATCACACGAACCGGAGAAAACAATCATCACAGAAAAGATTATAGTTAATCGTGAGGGTGAAATCATTAAGGAAACATTGCTGGACAACGATCCTGAGAAGAATGCTATATTTAATACTGACGGCTCACAAAGCCTCGTTGGCAATTTGCCACCAACAATCATACCAACATCAGGAACAGCAACGGCTAGCTCGGCGGCATTAGTGGTGTCGGCTGCAGCAGCGATACCTAGCGGGACTGGGGGAAGCGGAACTACAAGTACAAGTTCATCGGCTGCAGCAGTGGCATTGCCAACGACACCTTCTTTTGGTGAATTAGAAGAGCTACAAAATATACTCCACTTTCCAGAAGAGGTTGCGTTACGAATCACTGACACAGAATATCAATTATTCTATCAGGTAAGTTTGATTAAACCTAAACTTTTAACTATTCAGATTTAAGAAATGAAGTTTTGGCAACTTAAGATCATCACAACACTTTCAGAGCATTATTAATTGAATTTTGAATTTGTCACGTTTCATCAGGTTTCACGTCTACTCTAGTATTTAGAAACCTATGTCGCTGCTTAAAAGAGACATTTTTATAGTGAAATAATAGAGAAAGTTGGTCGCGAAAAATCAACAAGAACCACGTTTTTGAGTTTGAAGTTTATAATTATATTTTTGGATACATCAAAAAACAAGAATTCTAAAAGGATACTTCATCAGCTTAAGGAGCATATCCGACATTCTCACGACTTGCCCAGCCCACCGTAGTCAACCGATTTTTGCGGTATGAACGATGGGAGGTGCTCCCAGCAACTGCAATTTCTTGGTTCATTCGCCTCCTCCACGTTCCGCCTTCCATCTGCACTGCACCGTAGATTTAACGCAACAGCTTCCATTCAAAGACACCAAGGGCGCGTTGGTCCTTCACTAGCAATTTCCAAGTTTCGTATCCGTAGTGGACTACCGGTCTAATCAATGTCTTGTTGATAGTCAACTTTGTATTTGTATCCCTCTCATCGGTGGTCATTAATGAGCCCAGATACACAAATTCACCTACCGCCTCGATTTCATCACCCTCGATCTGAACTCGTGGTAGGAGGGCTAACATTGTCTTCTCGGGAGCCTATTTCTTTCATGTATTTTGTTTTCAACGCATTAATCATAAGCCCAATCTTGCTTGCGTCAGCCTCTGATGTACGTTTCGGCCATCGTCTCAAATGTGCGTGCAACGATATCAACGTCGTCGGCGAAGCCAAATAGTTGGACAGACTTCCTGAAGATCGTGCCACTCGTGTCCCCGCTCTTCGAATTACCCTCCAATGCAATGTTAAATAGCAAACATGACAAACCATCACCTTGCTGTATCCTTCTCTGAGATTTGAACGAACTCGAGAGTGTCCTCGATCCATCGTTGCTTTAAACAACCGCTTCAGATTTTCTGGGAATCCATATTCGTGCATGATCTGCCATAGCTGCGCTAGATCGATTATGTCGTAATCTGATTTGAAATCGACGAAAAGATGATGTATCGGCTTGTTTGCGATATTTCTGCTTCACTTTCCGGATTGACCTTCAGAGGATATTGCTGCCCAAATCATCACGGATAACTAATGACCCTATTATTTTTGTTTGCTTCCGTAAGTCCGTGTATTTTGCATTTTTGTATGCTTTGAACCTCAATTTTTCTTTAAGTACATTTTTGTTGGTTTTACGGGATACGCTGAGATTTTTGGCCTTTTTTATTCGCTGATTAGAAAGGCAATCTCAATCTCCGTACGATCGGTATAGGTATACTCATATCGGTTAATAGATCGGCATATTCCTTCTTTCCTTGTAGCCTCCAATATCTGACAAGGTATCTTACTTTGCAAATGTAACTGTAAAACTTGATTTCGCTTGTAGTCCATTCATCTTCCTTGCACTATTAATTGCTTTCAAACTTTAACAGCATGAGAGAACATTGTATACAAATATATGCTTCAGAAACAGGCACCAGATTGCATTAATTTGTGTAGACATACTTCTACACTGAAATAAAAACTGGCCAACCCTGAAGAACGTCGCCGGCAGTAAGCTAGTTATTATAAACAATAAACTTGAAACGTCAAGAAAAAAAAATTTGAGAAAAAATATGGAATCTTTTGCTCACCTATACTTGAGAGTATTCATTGCGGGACAAGATTGAAGGCATTTTTATTTTAAGTAACACAATAATATGATCTATCAATTAGAAGCTGAAAAGAGCGCTCAGGGGATCAGAACCTTTGTGAACCTTTTCAAAGATGATCTAATAGGACATCTTAGAATTCTAAAAATTATTACATTTAAACCTTTAGTTATGAACAACGAAGATTGGATGGAGAAAAAATACAAGTTTGACTTTTCATATCAAGTTATTGATCCTGGACATGATTCGTGGGAAAGAGGTAGGCCAAACCTTCGCCAAGGATCCATTGTATTCTATACTGAGGGTTCAAAAACAATCAAGTGGGAGCAGGTGTAAATTGATTGACATATCAATTTCAATGGGTAAGTGGGCAATTTTTTTTCAAGTTGAAATATAAGAAATGGGGAGGGAGTGGTTTTTTTTTTTTTTGGGGGGGGGGGGGTTAAAAAACCCCCATGGGGGGGAGGATTGGGGGGGGGTTTGGGGGGGGGGGGAAAAAGGGGGGGGGGGGGGGGGGGGGGGGGGTTTGGAGGGAAAAGGGGGGGGGGGGCGGGGGTTGGGGGGGGGGGCCCGTTGTGAAAAAATTCCTTTGGGTTTGGGTATATAGTTGTTTTAGGAACAGTACATATTTTTAGCTTAAATGATGATTTAGAAAAAAATGTTAAGATACTATATGTAGGAAATTTCACGGCCTTAATAAAGCTTAGATTCATTTAATTAATATTTATTAAAGTTTTCATTGCTACTAGTGAATGTACTGAGATATTGCAAATTTCTACTGTTCGTAATAAAATAGTTGTTTAAAATTTAAATAACTTACCATAAAAGCATACCAGTCTCTATGTTTTATCATATCCAATGAATAAAACTTTCAAACGCATCTTTCACTGCTTGTTATTCGTATAAGACTCATATGCTTTTATAGGCTGATAAAATAAAGATATGGTTCAAAAACTAAAATACACATACTTTGCTCGTTCCTTACAAGGTCTTACTTTTCTTACATAAAACAATTAAGATACCATAAAAGACAAAAATTTCATTTATAGAAATTGCAAACTTGAATGACATTTTTAGAGCAAATTAAATTACTTGACAATGTAAAAACCGGCTACAGTAAGTCAATAGAAGAACGTAATATGCGTATGAACAAAATACATCTAACATCCACTGGATTGTTACTGAAAAAAATAAAAATTAGATAAGTATTAATATCCTACTAGTCCTGGAAAAACTGAAAACAGAATAGATCATTCCGAATATCGAAAATAAAATATCAATGAAAGTTTTTTTTTATAAGACATGTTGTTGAAAATTTTCTTTATACTGTCCTAGTTACATTTCGAAGATAGAAATTGGAGCGATCGAAGAGCCCTGTTTCACGATTTCTGAAATAAATGACTTATTTTATAATATTACTACTAAATAAAATATTTAAATATAATCCTATACTGCTTATAAGCGCATGCCAGTCTTTTATCAATATAGTAGTAGAAATTCAGAAGTGCAATTTCAAAGTAAATGTTGTGCTGAAATGGTGAAAAACAAATTGAGTCATTCATCCATGTCATGTTGCCCCAGGCTCTTGAGATAAATGGTTTTGGAACGCAATAATGATTTCAGAGCGTGCTGAAATTAATAATTGATATGAGAATGGAAAATTATATGATATGATTTACAGGTCGCACCCCCTCACTTCGCTATTGTCAAAATGACAACATTGCCCAGGCTACGCCAACCAGCGTCTCCGTGTTTCAGCTGGCAGTCTTTTTGATCATATGACTCGTGGAGGCGTGAGGTAGGAACTTGTGAGGACCAGAGGTCGGTCGCACCCTCCTTCGATGTTGTCAACTCACCATTTGAAGCCCTGTTCTGTTTGTACTTACGCAGAAACTATAGATATTCAAATATATGCATTATGTCGGACAGTCAAGCAGATCTAAATGCTTTAAAGTCAGCAACATGCACTTCCAAACATGTTTGGGAATGTGTTTCACCCCTAAAGTTGTCGTGTAATAATCAAGTCAATTTGTACTGGGTTCCTGGCCATTGTGAAATTGATGGAAACAAGAGCCGATGAACTAGTAAGACTCGGATCGTCTCATCAGTTCATAGGACCTGAACCCTTTTGTGGTTTATCTGCTTCTTCACTTAGGACAACTTTAAGTCAAATATCGGCGATCACTTCTTGCAATATTGATGCGTCATGCTGATAATATCTAAATAAAAAAAAAGGGGATATGTCACAATAGGTCTAAAAATGGGTCGCAATGATGAAGATACCCGACATGGATTAAAAAAAATGATCTAATAACTCTGCTACTATGTGATCAACTACCCAAGCAACATCAAACTGTCATAATTAGTAACAGCAACTTTATTGTGACCTAATTGAGTCAAATTGACGTTGATTAAATCAATTTGCAACAAATGTGCTGGTAGGGTAGAACCTTCATGTAAAAAAAATATATTAAAACATCTTCAAAATTTAGAAAAATAAAACACGATAAAAATTTCCATTACCAAAATTCGAAGCTAACAGTGACGGGCAATACAAAATACCCAGTCGAGCACTCGACACTGAAGAAGTCTGTAAGTCGCAGACGAAATAGGCCTATCTGTCAAAAGATAAGCTATCTGTAGTGGAATTTAACGGAATTTGCTCGCGTTTACTAGTGATAGTTTAAAAAAGTGTTTCAGTTTTTTATTTTTTTTTTAGAAAAAGTGATCAAGTGAAGCGTTAATTTAAATTTGCCTAGTTTTTCAATTAATACAGAGAGATCAAAGCCCGTATTTTACACAAAATAGTTTAGTTTGGAGACTTGTATTTCATTTGTCCGTGAACCAGCTGAAAAAATACTTGAATTTGTTTGAATTAAATTCACATTTTTTTTTAAATTACAGACTGTAAACGACAAATCAGTTGTCAAAGTTTGGTTCACTGTAAAATGAGAACACCTTAAAGCATGATCATTTTGTATGAAAATTGAGCTTTGGTGTTATAGTATCTGGCGTCACTGTAAATACTGATAAATTGTCGCTCATCAACTTACAATTATGAACAACTAGTCCCGCCATGCAATACATGTCACCCAATTGATAAGTTAAATTTCTTGAATAAAAACATAAAGCAAGTAACATAAGTTTGCTTTTCATATCCATACTTTATCTTTTTCCTTCTGTTATTGACAGGTATTACAGGATGATTTCATCAATGATTCGATTCACGAGCTGCAAAAGGAGCGACGGCTGAATTGCTCGGCAAGTAGCAACCCTAGCATTGCCACTCCCAACACAACAAGTACCAGCGGTAGTAGTTATAGTATAGCTAATGGCAGCCGAGAGCAGCCACAAACAACCACATCATCGTCAACAACCAACGTTGCCAATATTAATGCAAGCCCCAGCAGTGCGCCTGCAGTTAAAACTCCAAGTGGGTTTTCATCAACGCTGAATGCCATACGCAAACGCTTTGATGAGGTATTAAATTGATTCTCTGTTTTTATCTGACTGTAACATTCAGAAACAGCAATGATTCAGAAAAAAAAAATCTAAGCAAGGTTGCATATGAGCATTACTTGAAGATTACTTTGTTAACAAGATGGTATGATAATAGATTAAAGAAAGCTTATTCGTTCATAGTCATCCATCAAATACATGCTTGTATTGGCTGAACTAAAAAAACAGCGAATTTATTGAACCGATTGTTATGTATCAGAAATCTCTTTTTATTGCTTACATATAGTCTCTTTCACTTTCTTCAAAAAAATATAGCCTTTTTCACTGAATTAGTCATACTTATTGCAGTTATTTTTACTACATTACAAAAGTGTTTATATGCGAAACGATTATTTGCAACCTTGCTTGAATACATTTTATAATAAAATCATACAACCATACCCATTCACCGCTCAACCTCGATGCACAACAATTGCTTAAGTTATATAACAATTACAATTCTATTATTTCTTTCATTTAATACATTTCAAACGTTCGCTTGAACAAAAGTACTTAATCGTTTAAACGTACAACGATATTATTCAGACTTTGGAATCTTCTCGTATGATGACGATTTGAGAAATACAATATAGAAAATCCAATGCATCTGATTACACAACAATTACAAACTACTTGGGAGACTAATTCGCTTAAATTTACACGACGTTGTATTTTAGGACATGGCATTTTCGGCATGGAAGAACTTCTAGATTCGATATTTACTCAATTACACAGTTTTAAAGAATCATTCAATTTTTTGCGTTACCTAATGCACATATATGAAAGGCAAGATTTGAAATAAACACATGGGATGTAAATTTCATGTAAATTTATGTCAGACATAGTCTAAATCAGGTGAAATATTGCAATAAATTTCGTTGTTTTTGTTTGGTTTGCGATTCAATTGCCCGAGGGGAAATTTTAAGCGTGTGTAGCCTTGGGGAAGCAGATAATTAAGTTTACAGGCTGCACTGAGCACATAACAATTCATGAAAATCCTTGAAAAGGAACAAATCAATCTTGAGCGAGCGGTGATTGGTCATCTTACTTTATGTGTTGATGTATGTGTTTTATTCTATGGTATATTTCAGACTAGCGCGTGGACCAACTACTATATCCTATCACAAAATACACAAGACGAACGAAAAGCGGCCTTTGCATGTCTTCTGCGTGTTGCTATTTCATGCTGGAATATCGGAAATTTCAATGGTGCTAAAGAGATAGTGGACGGTCTAAAGTGAGTGACAGCGATATATTTGATGACTTTCTAAATTGTTGAACTGTTGAAGTATTTTTTTAATATATATGACTACTATTATGGTACTAACGCTGTTTAGACAGCCATTACATGAAAAAAAATCATGCACTTTGAAAAGGTAAAGATGATAGCCACCAAAATGATTGGAGAAGGGGTTTCTTTCGGCCTCCAGCGGCATTTGAAAGTTGTAGGCCGGCGGAAACTACTTGCTTCCGTTGTTTAAAAAGCATCGTAATATTTCAGCAACTAGACTAAGACTAGATTTTGTTTTGATTGATTTCTGTATTTTGTTTTTATGGTTTCTATTTCTTGAAGCTCGTAGAATATATGGGTACGGTTACATATTAATTTGTCTTAATAATATTGTTACAGGTCAATAAAAAAAGAATCATTTTTGACGTCTGCCACGGACCGAGGAAGAAATTCCGTTTACGAGTTTCTCGCTACCGTTTTTGATTCTCCAGAATACAGTAACGCTGTTTCTAGAGCATTGGTGGGTGACGAAAATTTAAAAAAAATATTATAAGACTTATGCCAGCTAATCTTTACATATACAGGCAATTCCTACGTGCCGTACCATTCCTTACTTCAAAAATTATGTTGAAGAAATCAAGTGCTTATTGCAACTGGCGCCTCAGCTTGATAAACAAAATCAATATCACAAAAACACGGAAAAATATTACTTGGGCGATGCTAACCCAACCCCAGCTCCCGACGATGAGGAGATGCTGCAAAAGTTGGCCCAGGTGATATTGCCTTTAACGTACCCTACACCATTGACTGCTCCAACTACGGTAATACCAACAGATGAGTCAACCGAGCCATTGTTGACACCGGAATCGCAGGACGAACCGGATATTCACCCACTGGCAGATGAAATCTACAAGAGAGTTTTACCAGCATTGAACAAACTATCTCCATTCTTCAACCATCACGATAGCCTTTGTCGAGAGTTACCACAGAGTTTGTTAGATTTTTTAAGAATAGCATCCAATAGTCCACGACAAGTTAAAATACCATTATATCAGCCATCAAATCTCAAAGAGTTAGAAGAAGACTATGAAGTCGAGATAGGGAATTACAATCCTGTTCAGCCGCTCATTTTTGATCATGGGATTAGTATTGTATCACTATCTGCAAAAGACCCTAATGCTGTTGATCATCACATTCTACAGGTACGTAACTTACAAAAAACCACATATGGGTTAAGAACTCGACTTAAATAACCAACTGTGCGATTCACGTTATCATACAATATTGTCCATTGGCGATAAGTCTTGCCTAGTATACTTAGACTCTATTTATCCAAACAAATGGCTAAATAACAGTTAGACATATCCGAGAACAAATTATGTTTTCTCAGTTCTCCAATCATCAATACAACCATCATAATCAAATCTAAGACCTAAAGCTTTTCTCCTGGGGATTCGTTGCTTATTACTACTTATATTACTTTACAAAATGGGACGAATCCAATTTTCTTGATATTTTTCTTTTTTCTTTTGTTTTTGTATGTAATTATGAAAAAAATCCAATCACACACTATCTCATCACATTTTAACATATCACAATTATGAACAAAACAGTAATCTTTTCCGATTTTCCCGAACATCAATTTCATTCACCCAATTTGGAAATAAATGTAAGGAAAATTTCTCAAGAATTTAAAAAAAAATCCGCAAAAATGTTCTTTGTCAAGGAAAATGGTGTTCTAAATATATTCAAAAACTTGTTTTTTTCTCGGTTCAAGTAACAACAACAATCAATAGGAAATTAGCGATTTAACATTGGCTTACTGTTTTAGAACCCCTTGGTCCCAAGTACATCTTGAACCTTACACTTTGCAATACATTCTTGCGCTTTTCGGTAATCTTTATTTTTGATTTGATTCGCTGTGTTATTCTGACAGAAATGGTAAATGGTTTGGAACCCAAAGATGATCCCAAACCGGGCTGAAATTATAAATTGAATGTAAATGTTCGCACCCCCTCACTTCGCTATTGTCAAAATGACAACATTGCCCAGGCTACGCCAACCAGCGTCTCCATGTTTCAGCTGGCAGTCTTTTGTGATCATATGACTCGTGGAGGCGTGAGGTAGGAACTTGTGAGGACCAGAGGTCGGTCGCATGCATCGCAAAATAATGTTCAGGGGTACGAGGGTCTTTCAAGGTCGAAGAAATTGCGGAATCAGTGCTGTCTTGAAGATTCGTAGTGCATCCGGGGAAAGATTTTGCGCTCCTGTTGAGTGTTTGAAGTTTCCTCCTGAAACACCGATAGTTTTCCTACAATCATCACTGAACCCGCCACCGTTGCCGCCTTGACATCCATTGAGTATTTCAATTCAAAGCTAAGAAAACTAATGCTCACATCATTGTTGTTAAACCTCCTTAAATGGGACGTAGGTATTTCTCTCTTATGTTTATTCTTCATTCCTTCTCATTTTCATTCTAGGATATGTCGCCTTTAGTCGCTAGTGATTAGGATTTTCGAACCTCCTCATTAGCAAAACATGAGATTCAAAATAAACATCAGGCATGTTAATGAAAAAGTGACAGTATCTATTTTCAGCTGAACCATACACCGATGGAAATTTGTGCGTTAGTCGCATCGATACACGACAAAGATACTATGAATATTTCCGCAGATGCTTATATACTTAAAGTTATTTAAGTGCCTTGGAGTTCACATGAGTTTAAGTCTATTAATAGATTTTTAACAATAAGTCATGTAAAAATGTTGGCGAGGGATAGAATTTGACTTCTTTAGAATATACTCGTAACATAAACCGCATTTTCTACGCTGCAGTCCTCCAAAGTCTTATCGTCGTTCTCGTGTTGAAGTACGCCTATATCATCTTTAGTTTATGATTCTACCAAGATGAAGATATGGTTACTCATCCTGGAAACCTTAGCAATGTAACGAATCCTGTCTGCTGCCATCGAATAATCATGTTGGTCTTCTGTTATGTCCGGTTTGGGACGACTGTAAACAGGATACTTTTGCGAACTATGCACAATCCACTTTAATCCGGACACTTGCAAATCACTATAACTTTTAAAATAATGCACAAAGGATTGAATGTTTTTGCTGAGCTCTTTGATAAAAAAGACTATGGTTAGTTTTTACATTCCATGTTCAGTGTTCAAGATCGCAACGAATCAAAAGCACAAGCACGAGCGGATTTTGTACGAACGTAAGGAAGATCCTGACTTATCAATATGGTAACTTGCAACAAATTGGATTTACCTAAATCCATTGTTCACGGTGCAATCAAATCGGAACGTTTTACGGCCGAGCGGAAACCGAGAAGTGATAAAACAATCGACGTACTGATCCTGTTATGAACCGAAAGGTGGAGAGGATATTGAAGAAAATCCGAATCGGACGGTGGCTCGTTAAATAGGAATGTCACGTGGTTTTGTCCAAAAATCAAAATAGCGCTCGGGACTGAAGACGTATAAAGTAAAAAATAGTTCCAAATCGCAACGACAAACAGAACTTGACAGAAAAATCAAGGGCTCGACGCTTATACTGCGAATATTTGACAAAGTTTTCATGCGCTGTTATGAACGATAAAATTTTATGTCCTTTAAGTAACTTCCAGGGCTTTGTTTTGACGTAGACTACGTCTTACGGGAAGGGTAGGGTGTCAATTGAAAATCTAAAAATAAGCGACCGTCACGAAATATCGTTACAAATTAAACGCTAATAACTTAATAAATGCTCAGTAGATTTTCGAGATGTTAACATCAATCGGTTGGAAAATTTCCCGTGTATCAATTAAATAATTAAACGTTCTTCTCTAACAAGCTTAAACTATTGAAAATAGAGAAAATATAAGGGGATGTCGTATAATGCCGATTTTTCAGAGTAAATTTACTAAATGCACTGTACTTTACTATCACAGATTTCAAATGTAAGCAAGGGAGGTCTCATATGCAGCAGTGAACGATATAAAAGGGGTACACCTTCGCAAATTTACTCATTAATGTCGCAGTACTGAAGCTGGCCAGACTAACGAAACCATCGAGGATCATCAGCTGGCGATGGCATAAGCGCTGGAGGCAACCTCGATGGCACGAAGCCTTATTGTGTGGAGCGGCAAAGCGCCGATGTGGATTTGGCAGCTGTGCTACCATAGAAGGTGCAGTGGCAACTAACCAGTGGACAGGTAGCTGACTGCTCTGCAGGCTGTTGCGAGCAAGCCCTTGGCTAGGCAACCGTTGCTAGGCAGCCACTAAAATGCAGTGGTGTGCTAGGCAGTCGGTTGCTCAAGCCGGTGATGATTTGTTGCCAGCCGGTGGGAGCCACCACGAGGAGCGAAATAAGGTGCCTGAGTGTGTATTTGTGTGTATGCTATACTTTCGGTAGCCATCTTTATCTATAGCGCAACGTGCACGGCAGCTTTGTGAAAAGACTGAGAAAGATTTAATTCCTTTGCGAATTATTCCAAATCCGTCCTTTTCAGGACGACCAACCAAATGTTGAGAGAGTTAGGGCCTGTTCATAAACCACGTAGACTCATTTTTGGAAATCTCAGACCCCCCCTCCCCCCTCGTAGAATTTTCGCCATATAATTTTTAGAATTTTTGTATGGAGCGTAGACTTTGGCCAAAACCCCCCCTCCCCCCTAAAAAGTCTACGTGGTTTATGAATAGCCCCTTAGTTTAATTTGAATTTATCTTACCAATTGGCAGAGAGCGGTGGCTAAATCAATTGTAGTTTTCTTCTCGTCGTATACCTTGAGCATTGTGCATGATTTAAATGGCTGCCGTCACGAGCAATTGAAACCAATTAGCAGACAGCGGTGGCTAAAACAATTTATATTTTCTCTTCGTTGCATACCTTGAACATTGTGCACAATTTACAAATGGCTGCCGTCATAAAAAATTGAAACGTCTTTTGGCAAGGGCAGGGTGACAATTGAAAATCTAAAAATAAGCGACCGTACGAAATATCGTTACAAATTAAACGCTTAAAACATGAAAATTGCTCGATAGATTTTCAATATGTTTACATCAATCGGTTTGAAATTTTCCCGCGAATTAAATCAAGTATCAAAAATTATCCGTCAAAAATTTTAACATATTGAAAAAAGGGCAAATTAAAGTTGATGACTTATAATTTTGGAGCATAATTTTATTAAATGCACAGTACGTTCCTATCACAGATTTCAAATGTAAGCAAGGGAAGTCTCATATGCAGCAGTGAACGTCATAAAAGGGGTACATCTTCGCAATTTTACTCATTAGTGTCGCAGTACTGGAGCAGGGCAGACCAACGAACCATCGAAGATCAGCAGCTGGCGATGGCTTAAACTCTGGAGGCAACCTCGATGGCGCGAAGCCTCTAGTGCGGAGTGGCAAAGCGCCAATGTGGAATTAGCAGCTGGTGGTGGTACGTACCATAGAAGGATCAGTGGCGACTAACCAGTGGACAGGGTGATTGCTCTGCAGGCTGTTGCTAGCAAGCCTTGGCTAGGAAACCGTTGCTAGGCAGCCACTAAAATGCAGTGGTGTGCTAGGCAGTCGATTGCCTAAGCCGGTGATGATTTGTTGCCAGCTGGAAGGCGCCACCACGAGGAGCGAAATAACGTGCCTGAGTGTGTGTGATATTCTTGGTAGCCATCTTTATTTATAGCACAACGTGCATGGCAGAAATAAGCTGCTTCGTTAAAAGACCGAGAAAGTTTCAATTCTAATGCGGAATATTTCAAATCCGTCCTTTTCAGGGCGAACAATCCAATTTTGAGAGTTTGTTTAATTTGAATTTATTTATTCTGTTGTGTTAACGATTCGCTTTGTATAAAAGTTTTACATCTAGGGAGAAATTAGTTTTGAGAAACTAAAACTGAGAATAAGTACGATACCTAATCGATTTGATGTCAACCGTTTGCGCAAATTTCGGGAGCGCGGTAAAATCGAACAAAAAGAAAACCCTTCGAAACGACCATGTACCGATCCTCGGAGACAGTACCTACGTTGCAATGTACCGCTACGAAACTAAAGAAACTAATCAAATGGTTTAACGTAGTCTACGTCAACCGGTCGTGTGTGAAACACAACCCCACTGATTTTTTTATTCTGCTATGGCCAGAAATGCTATAGCTAAGAATGCATCTAAATTTCCCCAAAAAATACGTTGCTTAGCAAGCTACTTGCACGTGTGATAGAAAGAGTAAATCATTCGTCACTACAGGCACAATGAACCAGGAGATTGATCAGCCAAAAACAGCAAATCGAGAGCTTTTGGGCTCTGATGAAGCGGAAGCTTTTTGCATAGAAACAAGGAGTCAAATATATCAAACACTTCCAACAAATTCGGAGAAAGACGACCATGGTGGCCGAAGAGTCTCTACACATTCTAATTCTAATAGCGTAAAGTTCGAAAACTGTATGCAAATACCGAATAACTATATTTTGACTTCGAGAATTGAACATATTCCGTGAATCTGAAATAAATAACAGCAATTGAATATATATGAAATTTGTGTTTAACTTCAGTTTTGAGGTGTCCGGAATATTGAGGATACAGACCTTATTATTGTCAATTGATTTTGGTAAAATACCATCAGGGGCTGGATCAGGGGCCAGGTCATTCTCAAAACTAGACTGAACAAACAATTAAATAACAGCTTGAATGAGGGGCTTCAGTGCTTAGTCGGTAAACGCGGTGGTTTTCCATTCCGAAGGTCGAGGGTTCGATTCCCAATATACTTAAATGTCCTTTCAGGCGGGATTTTTTTTCGACTGCTCTTGATCATTTTGCATCCTTGTGATTGCCATACGCTATACGATTGGTTGCTTTGGAATGGTAAAGAAAGCACTGAATAAACAAGTGTGGATGTGCTTTAAATAGCACTAATTTGAGCAGCCGGCGATGCGATACTATGAGACGAATCAGCCAAAGACTGAAAGTATATCTAACAAAGTTACAAAAAATTAGGCAAAACCCCACAGGGCGTATGAAACCATGTAGAATAACAAACAAAAATGGAGTGTGCGTTCCCTCCTGAATCATGTTTGCCCCTCAATTAAAGCATCCATCATTTTTTTAAATACCTTCCTAAATTAGGCCCATTTGGTTTGCTTCACTTTCCAGTTCGGGTTGGAAAATTTATAGACTCCAGCTGCCAAGCAATTCATACTAAAACGAAAGTGGTACAAACTGAAGAAGTTTTCTATTTACCAGTATGCCTGTGTACGCATTTGGAGCACAAAGTGGAGGAACATCATGTAGTCACAGTATGGGTGTAAAATAGCCAAAGAGGAAAATATTGAAAGATTGAATTTTCGTGTGCATTGACCTTGAGCATACACTTCAATTATATATATCTTCGTTCTCCCCTTAACTTTAATCACAAATGGGCTAAGAAGATATACGTACGCCAGTATATATGTACCAATCATTCAAGAAGGGAAGCCCCGAGAGAATTCGCACGTCATCAATATCAATCAATGCCTCCTACATAAATGTATACGACACACAGTAAATGGTTGTGACCTATATAGATCGATTTACCACACGACCCCACTCTCATGTCAAATTATATCTTTCCTTTCCAAAATCTACTAGCACCATGCAGGGTCGAGATGAATTAAATTACGAAAAGGATTTTCCCTGCCATTTCACTTTTACTAATTTCGCTAATACACCTATCTCACTGCCACAGATACTTCACCACGGTTCAACTGCCGTACTTTGGGAGCCAGACGTACCTGCAGAGCGATCTACTTACGTATATTTAAGATTAGAGCGCTCCTGTTCTCACATATCTTGGCAACGTACAGCCTGGCGAAGGGTCAAATCACAGCATGGTAAGTAGTTCGAAATTACAGTTACAAACTGGTGAAATCATTATAACGAGTTTACGTTGTTTTTAAGATGTTCATTTCAATCAAAATCCGGAAGAAAGTGTGACCTGGAGGTTTGCATCGCGGTATGCTTCAAGTTCTGGAGATATGGATATGCAATGCCAAAACTTAGAAGAAGGAATACTTGATCTCGGTACAGTTAAGGACATTTCGATGGGTTCTAGGAACCACGAATATGATCCGGATATTTTGGCAGCTGGCAAACGATTTGGACTAACCCACGTTGAATGCTGTGTGTCATTATT
Source organism: Aedes koreicus (assembly GCA_024533555.2). Classification (NCBI taxonomy): domain Eukaryota; kingdom Metazoa; phylum Arthropoda; class Insecta; order Diptera; family Culicidae; genus Aedes; species Aedes koreicus. Next base: position 730,865 of record JAHHFK020003965.1, read on the forward strand.
GTATGGAAACTCAGCCAGTGAAAACCGAATTCTGTGTATATTATGCCCACCGATGCTTTGTCGCACATGGTATGTTGGTCTTCATTGGATGCTACGAGGCTTCCGACGCCAGCAGTGTTTGATAGATCGGTCGATGCTTTGGCTGAAGGATCTTTATATTCAGTTATATTTTGAAGAGGGTGCTTGCAGTGAACCAACGGTAGCTGATGCAATAAAAGCCTTTGGAGGTCAATTGTACTTGTCTTCCATAAAATCTTTATCAGGGACGCATATCAAAGATTCGACTTCTGAATTGGTGTCTGTGGTTATCTCGGCACCAAGCAAAAAGGATTCCAATGCTAAAATTCGCAAAAAACGCTCGATGGCCAATTTACTCAATCAAAGCAATGTTAACAGCCACAGTAGTCCTAACATGGATCAAAATATTAGTGAAATGGAGAAAATACGCGCAAATGAACGCCGAAAAGACCGAAATGGTTCACATGATCAGCTTTGGATTAATATGAAAAATCTGCGAATAGGATCGGTTACTCATGACACTCAACTAGACTTCCTTAGTTTCGTTTCTTTGTACAGATCATTTAGGTAATGAAACACATCCAGGTTTTAGTAAGAATTTAAATTTAATGTTGTTTTTTTAGCATATTAACGAGACCTGATCTTCGTGACATCTTCAACCAACTGGCAGTGGTATCCGTTTGTCGTAAAACGTTGAATGGAGAGAAAAGTAGAAGTGCTCCTGAACTTTCGGAGGTGGCAGTGAAAAGGAAAATCGGTGAGTAGCTCGTTATGAGTGATTGATGCATTGGATGCAACATTTTATTGTATCATAAGTGTGATGTGTATTATTTCAATTAAGTACGGCTTTAAAATTTTAAATATTCTAGGTCTCCTGACACGTAACTGTTCGCTAGATTTGGACCTGTCGGACGTGAAACATACACGGAAAAAGCACTTTGACGCCATTGCCGCCTCCAGTATTGCTGCTAGTAGCGACTTCCTGTCGTGCAACAACAAAGTGATAACGATAGCTACGTTGAAAAAGTTTCTCGAAACTCGCCAGATGGAATTGCTGAGTGACGAGGATGTGAAAGCAATTATACAAGTAAATCTCATTTCCTTCTATCGTGGCTTTATTTTTCCATAAATAGGTAGTCGCTCGACCGGATGAGTTACTCTTATCTCCTTTTTTTGCTTATTTTCTCCAACAATAGCGGCACGAACCAGAAGCTGCGCACCGTATCGAAAACTGTATGAGCTTTGAGGGTTTCGCTCGGTACATGATGGATAAAGATAACTATGCATTTCTCAGTGAGCTTATGCCTGAAAGTACATACATGAACTTGCCTCTTTCGCAATATTATATTGCATCGTCCCATAACACATACTTAACAGGTCATCAACTCAAGGGTGAAAGTTCTGTTGAACTGTACAGTCAAGTGCTGCTTACAGGTTAGTAAAAAATATCAATACATCATTACTGCGCTCCTTTGGTTGGCTAGTTTATTTATCGACTCAATCGAATCAACTTTATAGAGCCTTGTTTCGTTTTTGATATACATAAAAAGTTCTTAGAACTAGGTTACTAGGATTAACACAATTTCATGGATGAAAAGACTGAGGTGATGGCTGGCCCACAATTGATACGTTGCGGATGCGTTTGCGTGAATTTGACAGTTTTGCCAGAGGTTTTCTGTCAAATTTACGTCAACGGAACGCCAACGTATCTATTTTGTAGATAGCTGCGTTTTACAAGCCGATTTTGAACATCTAGTGATGCTTCAACGGGCGTTTGTCTTTGACGTGGTCATGTGCAACATCGCTTGTAGCAGCATTCATGAGAATGTAAGGTTACATGCACCAGATCGTCAGTTCCAGAATCGCCAACTGTTGTGGATTTCTGGCCACCATACTCTATATGGATGAAATAACCCGTTAGATTCGTGTTTTAGGCTGCTTCGTGTAAAATTAAAATCATATGTAATTTTCGATTCTTATAACTTTATTTTCGACTGTTATTTTATACCTTTTTAAATGATCAAATTAATTGCATGATAATCGATTGAAAATTCAAAATTGTATTAATTGTGTGACAAATTTACCAATTTTAAATAATAACAATAATAAATCTTCAGAGTCTACAAATTAGCCTCTAGAAATAAGCTTCTATGGTTTTTCTAAAGGAAATTCAGCTAGGAAAAACCCCTTCGAACCAAAACGATCAGAAAGTAGTGGAAAATTTATAAAATAAATATCACAAAGTCTGACGATATTATTCAATTTTACTAGCAGCACTGCACTGGAAAAGACCATATAAACGATTAAATTATGTTTTCGTTTGAACCATTAGTCTAAGACGCAACATATGTTCGGGAATTTTTCACTATAATTTTTCGACATGTTTTTCATGTAATTGGAATTCCGGTGCTGCAATTTGTTAGGGAGTTCAAAATATCAACTTTTTAGTCTTCTGAAATAGATCATTGCAATTTAGTCTTTTGAGATAGATCATTGCGAATTGTAGAACTATTGAAAATAAACAACTTTGTAGAATATTGAAATGAGCCATCTCAAAAGGCTAAATAGTTGATATTCCGCTTGATGTTGATTGCCCATTAAGAAATTAGATCAGCCTAATTTCATTTGCATGAAAAGACCTGATAAAACTATTCAAAAAATAGTAGTTCTTTGGTTTTTCTAATTCAGCCATGGCTCAACAATATATAATGGCCAATCATAAGAGTTTTGAAATCGTTTCCACAAATATGGCGGTGACGTTTTCAAATCGAATACCTTAGCCTTCTAGGATTTCTTACCCTTCTAAGATACAATGGAAACTCTACAACCCCCAATAAAATATCTTATCATCTTATATTTTTTTCAAGCAGAATCCTTTGTCAATGAAAGCAGGTTTAAAGCGGATTGAATAACTTTTCAAAGTTATAAACAGTTAATATTCACTTTCACCTTTTTAAAAAACACTATTTTAAAAAAACTTTTTGAGCATATTAGTAGAACGATTGTGATTGGGAAACTAGGAGAATTTAAAATTGACACTTCATATGATCACTTTAAAAAATAAAAATAAAATATTGAAGCACTTTTTCAAAATTATCACTAGTAAAGGCGAGCAAATTCCATTTAATTCCACTAGAGAAAGCTTTTTTTTTTTTGACAGATAGGCCTATTTCGTCTGCGACTTACAGACTTCTTCAGTGTCGAGTGCTCGACTTGACAAAGTTAATATTGTTTAAATCCGCGGAATCGCTTACTGTTTCCGAGATTCCAACAACCGACAATTTAGACATTTGAGTTCAATTTGAAAATTACATTTTTCCAGGAACTCAGCTGACGAAAAAATATTTACAAGGTTAAAAAAATGCCGAGCTTAATCGGCTATTGACCATTTTGTCGAGATAGGTTAAGTCTGTATTCTAGTATATAACTTTATCCTGTTTAGCCTAAAGATTTGATAAACATTGCACTATGATCCTCACAATATACTGTAAATTGTTATAAATACCAACCAAAAATATCGTGTTCGTAATGTTTCATTTAGAAAGATAATACTAGCAAACTCTAAATCATTGGTTGTATTAAAAATATATTCCCTGCATGCTAGGTGCTCGTTGCGTTGAACTGGACTGCTGGGATGGAGACGATGGAACTCCTGTAATTTACCATGGACACACATTCACTACCAAAATTCCCTTTCGGGCAGTTGTAGAAGCAATAAATAAATCGGCATTTGTACAGTCTGCATATCCGGTTATTCTATCCATTGAAAATCACTGTTCTGTAACGCAACAACAAAGAATGGCAGCCATTTTTCAGGTATTATCAAATCTACTTCTTTTAATAATAATATTAAAATAGTCTTGATATTTGATTGACAGGCAATATTTGGAGAAAAACTCATAACCAGCTTTCTGTTTGATCAAGATTACACAGATGAACCATATCTCCCTACTCCACTAGCTCTGAAATACAAAATACTAATAAAGAACAAAAAACTGGTTGTTGAAGTTCCAGCAACATTATCAACAGGTTTAACGTGAGTAAATAACTGTATATTCTGATAGATAGATGTTCAGGAGATCTTAAATTATTTATGTTATTACAGTCGACAAAACACGTACAAACAATCAAATCTATCATGTAGGGCAAGTTCAATTATATCAAATACTAGCGGTAGCTCCTTCAACGAAGAGTTCAGTGATGATGAGTATGAAGATGATGATGATTTCGACAATATTGATGGCAAGTGGCTTTCTGTTATCATAAGATCTCAACTAATTCGACACTTGTTTAATTTACAGAAAAAACATATCATGCAAATTGGGGATCAATAGATGATAAATCTAGACATAGTGTGTCCCACGCGAACGTATCAACACCGACAAGGCAACGTATCGAGCACCATCAGTTACACTTGCAACAGCACCAACAACAAATTCAACCCCAGCAACAGCACCATCAGCAGGACGACCGGTCTCGCAAACGCAGTAATCAAATTGCCCGTGAGCTATCGGATTTAGTCACCTACATTCAAGCAATAAAATATCGCGGTCTCAATCCATACAGTCCACATAACTCAATGCGTGCCAATCCAAGACAGCAGCTCAAGACTAGTGGTAGTGTAGTTACGGTTGGAAGTATCCTAAAAAATAGTTCAGGAGACACACTAAGTCTTCCATCGTCTAGTCAAATATCGGATAATCTTTCATTAAGTTACGATACGTCAAGCATTAGTGGAAGCGAAAGTCATCTACCAGCTCCAGCACGAACTCGCAGTATGCCAAACGCCAATCATCCATGCTATCAGTGCTCATCACTAAACGAAGCTAGTGCTAAGAAGCTGTGCAGAAAAGATCCCTTGGGGTTAATTGCTCACACTGAAACGCAACTAATGAGAACATATCCTGCAGGATTGAGAATCGATTCATCAAATTTCAATCCTGTATTTTTCTGGTCGTTTGGATTTCAAATGGTTGCTTTGAATTATCAAACAGAGGACATGCCTATGCATATCAATAAAGCCATGTTCGAAGAAAACAATAGCTGTGGCTATGTCCGTAAACCTGACGTACTATGGAATAGGTCCCACCTGATGTACAGAAGGTTCAATCCATTAGAAAAAGAATTTGATGGATTGCACGTTACGCAGCTCGTTATCAATGTAGTCTCCGGTCAATATTTGAATCATGTGACAAACAGTTCAGTTATCCACGTAGAAATTGAGCTCTTGGGTATTCCGATCGATTGTGGAAGAAGGCGAACGAAACCAGTGAAACACAATCTATTCAATCCAGTTTGGAATGAAACATTTTTCTTTAAAATAATGTTCCATGATTTGGCGTTTCTCAAGTTCACTGTATTTGAATCGGAATCACTAGTTGTTGCGCAGCGTGTGATATCACTTAAATGCTTTAGGCCTGGCTATCGACATGTACGCCTGCGATCGCCAACAAATCAACCGTTGAATATGGCATCATTGTTCGTTTATACACGAGTAGAAGAAGAAGGCTTAGATAGATCGTATGGCGAAATCGACGAACAGTATCTCCAGCAGATACGGACCGCAAACAGAAAAGACCAATTTGAAGATACGGAACCCATTTTAGAGAGTAAAGTTCCTTTATTAAAGCGAAAAACTTTCTTTTGTACTATTTACGACGCGGTACCTAACAATCCTTTTACTATTCTCAAAATTACTCAAGAATGCACAACGAAAGATGTTCTCATGATGGTATTGCAAAAAATGCGCAAACCAAAAACGGACATTGCAAACTATATTTTAATAGAAGAAGTGTACACAGGATGGGAAAAGAAAGATAAGCGATACCCGCCAACACAAAGGGTGTTGGATATGACCGAGAATCCCTTGCAAGCTCAGGCAAGTTGGAAAGGTGACGGTAGATTTATACTGAAGCGAATAGGTAATGACCCAAGCAGCCGTGCGTGGGTAACATCCATACGAAGAACGGCGGACGCAAGGCGAGCATCGATAGCAACGACTACCGCCGGTGGAGTGACAACCGGCGAACAAGGATCTGGGGGAACAGTGGACGATCCACTAGCACTGGAAAATGTAGACAATTTCCTAGTTTGTGTATTCAACGTATCACACGACATACCTTACGCTATTCTTCGGGTACCGATCAAATCTACGGCGCAAGACGTGCTCGCTCAAGCTCTCTTAAAAGCACGCCGACTTGATAACCCCAACAATTTTGTGCTAGTCGAAGAATTAAACTACAGCAACAAAAGCAATGACACGATGCAGCGAATTCTGTTAGATGATGAGAATGTCTATACAACGCAAGCTAACTGGAAATCAATTGGACGCTTCGTTATTCATGAGCGCAGTCAACTCACGCCCTCAACGATTCGCAAAACAATACTGCCGATCGAGAAAATTAGTAGAGGCTTCAGTATCAGTCGAGGATCATCATCTTCGTCCACCTCAGTGCACTCGTTGGCCTCGAAGTCGCCTATCCAGGTGGCGCTCAGTGATCCAACTACGTCGAGAATCAAATGCCGCTCGGCTGATGCGGCAGCTCTAGGTGCAAAGCCGAAACACCCTAGAAATTCCGGTTCTGGTGGATCTGGTGGAGTAGGAACCGGTGGCCGGCATAAGTATAGTTCAGAAAAGGACACATCGTTCTCAAGTACTAGCAGCAGCAGTAATGCTACATCAAAGTCGTGCAACCGTCGAGAAGTGCACTCCGAAGGCGAAACGTTGAGCGATGAGGAGGTCAAGGAAAACGATATCATGTCGACAATGTCTCGTTTTAAGCGAATGTCGATAAAAAAATTGAAATCATGGAAATCGTAATTGCAGGATCAGAGTTCAGTTTTATTACTATTTTGCAGTATAGCTTGACGAATTGGCTTCTAAAATTAATAAACATGCTGAAAGGAAAAGACAAACAATTTTAAGCAATTAAAAAACAATTCACTGTTCTAGATTTACAAAATCTGTTTTTGAGTAATATTGTACTCAATCGAAAACTTCTGAATGGAACATAAATCCCCATGCATTTTTTACTTCCGCGTTAATGGATTTCAAAAGTAATATTGCATGCGAACACCAAACGATGATATTGATGAACATTGTCAATAGACTGTATCGAAATGAAGGCTTATCCTTTTGTACACTTTGTATAGTTTTTCAATTATGAAAACTTAACAAGTAAAAAAATGAAAAGTTCTCCACACGGTTTTCGAACGATCTTAGTTATTGCGACTTCTTTATTTACATACATTGCTTTCATAGCAAGCTCTGTGGAATTACGAATTCTACTACTGTTATTGGGTATCCGATTATTTTTTTTCATATTTTCTCGGGATATGATTACCGTGACATGCCCTATTACCGTGCGATTAGTGACACAGAAAGCTTAAATCTGTTAGAAAACAATACGTACACCAATGATAACTATTCTTAAAGTTATCAGTTTGTAGCCTATTTTCTACGAAATGTCACAATATTTATTTAGATTGAAACATCAAAAACACGTCATGATTCAAAAGCAAATATTGCAAAGTTCCGCGCAACTTGAGGATGAAATTCCATATATCGTGCACTTTAATCAAAATTTGTTAAATTTCTTAGTAAAATCATTTTAATTTAGACTATAGTTAACGACTGAGTTTTTCTCAATTATTCAACATGACATTCAGCCTTCTGGGCTGGTTTGTCACCGGGGAATTTGTTTTTATATGTAGATTAAGTACTTTGCACGCCTCGTGAAATTATGATTAGCATATTTTAAAACCCGAGCAATCTATTTGGGACTGTGTACTCCATTCTTAAATGGATTAATTTATATTTATCTATCTTATCATTATCATTTTCGGATCCGCAAGAGAGAAACTAGCAACTCTCGAGTACTTTTTCAAACGTATCTGATTTTGTAAACAAAGAGGGGAAGTAAGATTCAAACTCTCAGCACCCTCACGGAAAGTAGCATCATCATCATGTTAGGAAAATGTTATTCCTTGTGTCGGTGGCTCTAGTTTGCTTGAAGGTGCTAAGGGTTTCAAGCATTTAACGTTTGAATCTTACTTCCCCTCTTTGTTTACAAAAATCAGATACGTCTATTTGAAAAAGTATTTGAGAATTATCTTATCGATCCTCTTATTTCATTTATGCTACCCTAAGCAAGCGAAGAATATGAATTCCAAGTTGTTTTGGTGCTAAATGATGCGGCAGCAAAAAAAGCGAAAATGTATGGTATTTCTTCAAATTCTCTTTTTTTAATCTACTTTAAGCAATCAACAATTTCGAGTTAGGTCCTTTCAAACAAATTTACTCGATGTGCACTTGTGCAAGTGATTTGATTGTTTCCTGCTCTGTTTTAATTTCGCTTCCAAGGGTATGTGACAAGTAGTAAAAATAATTATGGCTGCGTTGATTAGACTACATATTCTTTTATTTGCGTTGGCAGCACTTAAAATAATCAACTATTATAAATCAAGATATTTCCCACTTAACGAAAATAGCACGGTCTTAGGCGCTGTGCAGAATTAGAGCAGGTCACGGTGCCGTGAAGCTCCTTAGCTTAGCGTGTCACCTAACTTCGGGCATTTTGGATATTAGGTATTGTGATTTTCAAAATTTATTACTTTACTCATTCGTCTCGGCTTTTTTTTGCACCGATATTCCAGCATGATCAACATCGGGTGAAAAGGGGGAATACTCATGTTGGTGCGTCAACTTTGACGCCAGCTGTGCTCCAAACCACTTAATGGAACAGTTCCAATTTTGTCCGCTTTATTTCCTATATTTTTTCAGGCTATGGTGAAATTTTTAATATGATACATAAATTTTTCACAGAAATACGGATTTTTAAAATTGGTATGACCAAAAACATATGTTACAAAAACTTCGAATTTATAAACCTTATCAACATGAAATTTAAGTCACATAAGGTCAATATATTGGTTATTGTGTTGTCAATTTTTTGCTACTGAGTGTACAATACAGTATATGTTCCTAAACTTTTACCTCTATCAAAATTATCCTCATTAAAAATTAGATTTTTTAATTTTTCTAAAATGCACGAAGTTAGGAGCTTAGGTGCACGAAGTATGGGCTTCACGGTAAGTAGATAATCATAGTCAAAGAACAAAATAGTACGTTCATTCAGAACTATTCATGAGCATTTGCATAATACAAGTTTTTGCTTGCAAAGAAAAGCCAAAAATACTATTTTTTGATATTTTAAGATAACGACACCAATCGAATTTGTTCTTAATATCTAAGTAAGGACTCGTAAGGACTTAAAGTACTAAAACAATACACACTTACTTTCGATACAGTCTGAAGTTTTTTTTCCAATATTCTATTATTATTATTATTATTTCTCATAATGACAAGTGAAGCATCCGTAAAAAGGACAACATCGATCATATTGTCCAAATCTTTTTAAAACAAGTCTTTGATTGTCGCTCAAGTTTATGTTTGTATTTGAAAAATAGTTAACTATTCAACTAGAACTAGAACTTCTAGAAAACTAGAAAATTTGGGGTAACTGTAGCAGTGAAGATTTTCATCCGTTCATTATGCAAAAATAAATCAAGCACAAAGTTGCGAATATACCTGAGCATTCATACTATTTTTAAAACTAGTATCTGAACGATATTTTTTTTATTCCAGCAAAAATCAAACGGTAAATATAAATAACGAAAAGCAAAACCATTTGAATGTTAACTGATCGATACTTTATTTACTAATTTGTCAAACTTATCATGACAGTGCAACAAACGAACAACACATCCATATGAAAACCCAAGAACTAAAATACTTAAACATAAGGTGAAGGCTATCTGAACAAACACGTTAAAACACAAAAGAAACATATGAAGAATAAAAAAAAACTATGTGATAACAATAAATAATAATAAATTAAAATTCAGATTGAACATCAATATTAATTTTATTTCTAGTGTAGTTGTAGCGAGATAGAATAAACCTAACACTTCATATACACAGCATCAGTGCATCCCTCCAGAAATAGTCATCTCATCTATTATCATTGAATTCTATTATACATACTTGCTACCAAAAAATCATTATCATTATGATCATCATTATTGAACAGAGTTGAACAAACCAAAACCAATGTAATTTAACATCAAAAGTTCCACATTTAACTGTTGCTTGTTGAAACCAAACCACTATACTCAAAATAAACCATAAATAAAGTACATTTGAAAGCCAAATTTATGTTTCATCTTCACCCAACAAAAAATGTTGCATACTTTCATCTACGAAACAAAAAAGAACAAAGCTTATATAGACCAGGTGAAACACAGACGTAGCGAACACATTTTATTCTTGATGTTCATAAGTGTCAATCTGAAATTTGTACGAATATTTATGACTAAGAGATGAGCAGTTAAGGGTACATAGTAGGGAAACAACATAAGTAGTAAACACACATAAAGACGTGAAACGGATTTAGAAAAAAAAAGTAGAAGGAGAATAAACCTATATACACCTTGTAATGAAATCCATCATGATACTAGGAATTTTTATAAAATGTTTTCTTATTTATCATAACAAAATCACAGCTAATAAATATGGGACTACATAAAGAATTATTGAAAAAAGGAGCATGTTTAGAACAGATTTATTGCTAAAAATGATAACACTATTTTTTACTATCGTCAATCATCCGCAATTAATCTAATTGACAAAAATCTGGATAAATAATGACTAAAGTAATAACACACCTAATGATTGAAGAAGATAAATAGTTATTAGTTACGCTATAAAAATGGCTTATTGACTTTAAAAATAAACAAAATAAACACACACACAAAAATTGAAGCAAAAATTAAGGTAATAAAAATATGGAAAATAAAACGATGTTGACTTTTCGTAGCAAATTTAACCATTGCGTCATTTTTATTGCCCCCATTTAGTGTACAGGATGTCATCTTTCCCAAAGTTGAAATAAATCTAATGCTGCAGTCAGTGTTCAGAAAATCATTCTGGAAATACATTTGCTAAATTGACTGAGAGAGTATTCGCAAACGATTCTCTTGTATTATAATAAAGTCATTGCCACAACTTTAATGCCAGTTGGTAGCATGCTCATGCATACACACAAGTATTAACAACAACTGACGCTAAAATATAAGACAATGTATTTCGGTATCTTTAAACTTCATCCGTGATTTTGGCAGCATTCAATTTTGCAAGATTAAGCTCACGCATGAAATTTGATTTTTCAAACAGTTCCGAACACTGCTTGCAGCAAACAATTAAAACTCCAAACTACATTTATGTTCTCTTGCTCTAATAACATGAATATATCTATACATTCATTGCTACTTCTAGTAACTGATCAGCTTGATTGATTATGCCTTCGGCGTCTTCACAATGCTTTACGAGGTTCTCCGAAATTGCTTCCGAGCCAAGGTAGGCTCCACTAATCGCACATGCCATACTAGCGATCGTGTCTGTGTCTCCACCGAGGGAAATGGCATATTCAAGAGTGTCACGGAAGGAGCGCTAGATGGATAACAAACAAATTAAATTATCTTCAATGATGCTGTACAACGCAATTAACATATGATTGCGTAACAAATTAATGTCATGAACTAGTTATGCTTCCTTTGCATGGGTTGGGAATTAAGAGACATTGGCGTTAGTGCTATGCAAGAGCGGAAACAATATGGCCGAAATTGTGATAATTTTTTTGCAGTTTTTACTGGTTCAAATCGAAAACTATAAAGAGCTCTCATGTAGAGGACATTCATGTGCAGACATGCTGCACTGCCGTTGGAAGCATAATTGTCCTATGTAAAATCTGGTAAATTTTAGTTTTTTTCATGCCTAGCACTACAGGTTAATATGTACGTTTAGAATATTATTCAAACAAGTGTTGTTAGTTCTAGAAAGTTGTTGTAGTGGGACAAATATGCGCCCAATTATTTTTAAGTTCACCAAGATTTAAAACCTCATTGCCATTTCAAAAATCCAAGTGAAAGACCACATAGGCGCTATTTTATGGATTCTTTCAACATCCTTCCAGGGTAATTTTGGTATATGTTCAAGGGTCGTATTTGTTTTTGTAAACAAAAACTATACAAATAATTTTTAAGGTAAACTACGTCTTACGGGAAGATATCTGGGTGTAAAATAAGAAAATAAGAATAAGAAAATAAGAATCTAAATTAACTCCTACAGAGATTCTTGATGAAACTACAGAACCGAATCAGATACGAAGGAAACGATTTTCAAACTATCACAAGTACATTCATTTAAATTCGCGAGCACATTCCTTTAAATTTCACTAGAAAAAGCTTATCCTATGACAGATTTTCCTATTTCGTCTGCGATTAGCAGACTTCTTCAGTGTCGAGTGCTCGTCTTAAAGAGAACATCACAATAGATCAAGTACGAATAGCATCAACGTTTGTACATGAAAATTGCTTTTTGCTCGCTATTTTATACCTGTCGGTGATCCGGACTTTGGTTCGACAGGAGGGTGCTTTCATGCATTCATTTATTTTTTAATTCATTACGTCTAATTTTACCATCATAATTCTGCTGATGATCACTCAGCCAAATAATCTTATGAATTTCATAAGGTTCAACTTATGAACGATGCTTTAAATTTCATAAGGTTGACTTATGAATGGATTTTGTTTTGCACGACGTTGTTGTTGTTCGCCCTTAAGCTTTCATATTTACAAGTGTTGATATATACTAGTGGTCAAGTCACTGAACCCATAACTTCAACGTTCAAGGATCGAATCCAGGTTGCTCCATATTTTTATTTTTTCAACATCATTATATTTCATAAGGTAAATTGATGAAATTCATAAGACTTCTTGTAGCAAATAATCATAATGCAATCTTATGAATATCGTTTATTTCGCTGAGTGATTATATGATGTATAAAGGATTTGTAGGTCGTAATCTAAGCAAAATTTTTTGGATTGTTGTTGGGTGGGGGGGGTTCCTTTCACCCGGTGGGTGGGGGTCTTGTGTGTTTTTTTGGGTTTTTTTTTTTTTTTTTTAAAAAGGCTAAGTCGAGGCGCCCACTGATGTGGCGGAAGTGTGGCATCACATAACATGTCAAAATATCGAGTCAAAGTCTTGTGGCGTGAGGCGAACGTCGACAAGATATTTTGGCATGCTAGCAGATGTCACACCTCCGCCACATCAGTGGGCACCTGGCCTAACTGTTCACAATTGTAGTGCTGATTACGCCTACAAATGCTAAGTACATCATTTTAAGGGATGAGTCGATAATTATTGCCACCTTTTCATACTTGACCGAAATCAACCAAATTTGGTCCGTTTCTGTTTAGAGTGTATTGTTTACATACGCTCATTAGTGCTGTTGTTAGTGAGATTCCAGTCAATGAAAAAAAAAACTGAGCAAAACGTGCCAGAACGCTCAGATTGAGGGTACATCAAATCGATCTAATGAGTGTACAACAAATAAATACTTGTACAGCAATTCCTTAAAAAAAAAAGATATATGCCCAAGTAACCATAAGCATTATATCATAACACTAATTCGACCGACTATCAGCTACAGTAATGCCATATTAAATTTTTTCAACAACTCCCATGCTATGTAGCATTACGTTTACATTAAAATTGTGATGATGCATTACTATATATCTAAAACAACTTAACATTAAATAGGCATTCAATGATGCATTATTGCATTATCTCAATAAATGCTTCATTGCTCGTTAAAAATTAATCATCTGGATGCAATTTTCGAACTTGACTTAGGAAATGAAAAACAAATGAGCTGGCTGCCTCTCAGATCCAGAATTGTCATCTTCGTTCTTCTAAACTTTGGAATTTGCAGCAGCAGGTTTGGATCTTAAAATTTCGGGAAAAAATATGGCTACAGTATGGAGAGCCATGGGTTTATTTTTTATTTTTGTTGATTTTCAGAAGGCTGAGCTTTTTTCCAACAAGGAATCTTCATTCTCATATCGTTTTCTTTTTTTTTATCCAGTTTAAGCCTGGTCAGGGTATTAAAATTGTGTCGGCTTGTTGTGTAATGAACGTCGGTGTGTATCGCTCTCTACGACGTGTTTAGCAAGAAAAATCTAAAAATAGCTGCATGATACATGTTTTTCTAGAACGACAAAGAGAGCAGAGAGTATGCTTCCTTAATATTATGCAGTTGTCCTCTTAGCTCAGAGCGTTGACGCAACCGGCACTCAGCGTTCAGTCGTGAGAAATGTTGATTCGAATCCCGATGGAAGGTGAATATATTGTGCATATAATAAAATATATCCCTTAAATGTTACGCGAAGATACCATATAATAATAGTATGAAATAACATCCTCTAATAAAGAATAACAATAAAAAGATCTTAACTAAATTAGAAATTTTGAACATTTTCGATGTTTTTTTTTTCAAAATATCTCAAGCTCTATGTACACACTTAGAAAATTTTACAGTATTCGGTAATTTTTTACCGAACTTTCAACAGCTGAACGTTCGGTAATCCGATTTAATGGATTTCGGTAAAATTTGACAAGTTCCGGTAATTTTTTTACCGGAATACTGTAAAATTTCATCGAAATCCGGTAAATCGGATTACCGAACGTTCAGCTGTTGAATGTTCGGTAAAAAATTACCGAATACTGTAAAATTTTCTAAGTGTGTATGCTTTCAAAAATGTATTGAAAAGGTAACTATGCCTTAAATATACATGTTTTAGGGTTTCAATAAAGCATGTGCGCTAGCTTTAATTTAACAGGAGGGGGGACCTTTTTTTTTTTAATTTTATTTTAATGGGGGTTTTAAAATTAAAATTCTTTATACCAAAAAAAAAAAATATAATAAAATGAAAAATTTATTTATATTTTTTTATTGTTTGGTGTTTTGTGGGATTTTATTAAAATTTTATAATTAGTTGTTTTTTTTTTTTTTATAAAAAAATTTTTTATTTTTTTTTTTTTTTTTTTGTTATGGTGTGGGTGTTTGGGGCGGTGGGGTGGGGTGATTTTTTTATTTTTTTTTTTTTTATTTTTTTTAATTTTAAAATTTTTTTTTCGCTGTTGTTTTTTTGTATTTCTTTTTGTTTTTTAGGTAAATAAAATTTTTTTTAAAAAAAAATAAAAAATAAAATAAAGGCCCATCCCTTAGCTCTCAAAAAGCTAAATGAACTTATAAAAATCACTTTGGATTGATGGGGACGCATGGTTGGCAAGTTACTTTGAATAATGGAAACGCGTGGTAGGATATTCAGCAAAAACTAAAAACATAGACTTTTTTTTAAAAACGTAGCTCAAAAACTAAAATACATACAGCGCCAATTTTTTGATGTTATGTAAAAGAAGCTCAACTTTTAAGAAAAATATAAACACGAGATGGCTCTTTGGTCCTGATACCATGAAAACCTTGAAAGACGAATATAATCCATGTTTCGAAAACGAATATTGCAATTTAGGTATATTTTTTTCTAAGAAGCATATTTAATTACCTATCATTTGCGTATTCAGGCTGTGTTTGAATTCGCGAAATAATTTTAATTTTCACTAAAATTTGACAGAAAAAATACATTTAAAAAAAAGTCAAGTTTTCGGACCACCCTAACGCAGAAATAGTCACCCTATTTGAAAAAAAAATTTGTAAAAAGATTTTTTTTTATAAAAATAAATAAAATAAATAAAAAAACAAATAAAAAAGGGCAATCTCAGGCCGGACTGGATGGAATTGGATTTCTTTATTAGAGAGCCAGACCGGACTTTTCAAGTCCCAATGGTGATATCATAAACTTAAAACACAAATTGCGAAGCCCGGAAAAGTAGGACAAGAATCTTCTGCAAAGTGTCTACCGTGGTGGATGGTAGTCAAATATTGTTGAGACAGTATAATGAATACCTGCTGCATTCCTTTAATAGCACCGCCTGTGCTGTAATTTATTCTTCGAAATGTTGATATTGGTGTGCTCCAAAATGGAACTGCTATCGAATCAACCCTGTAAGAGGCAAAGAGAGCCCTAGATGTGTTCCGACTAATCCGAATAATCGAACAACCATCTCGCATTTCTCGATTCCATAAAGGTGGCGCCAGTGAGCAGATAAGTAGGTAGTCACAGTTGGAGGAGATAACAATCGTTGCCTCGTTGCTCGTTGCTCGGCCTAATAGTTAAAATATATCAAGAAGATGAACGGTCCTAAATGGGGTATCCCTGACGTGGGTGTAAAAGCACCGGACCAATAACGACTGAGAGCTGACGACCTGTAAGATAGGCACGAAACCATTGTAAGAGTTCCGCGAACTCCAGGCCTTTGTTGCTTTGCGATAGCAATCGAGTGGAGCCTTTCGAAAGCTAATAACGCGTCTGTATTGATGACGTTGCCATCTTCGTTTAATATTTTGTTTGTATCTATGGAAAGAAATTTAGTATTTTTTTTTCAAAGCTGCTCATTTGATTGATTTGAGTTTTTTCAGTCCCCTCGTTTGCCACCGAAGAAGTTTTGTTGGTCAACTAATTTCGGGACATTGCTATCATTGAAAAAAGCCAAGACATGCGAAAAAGAGAGTGGTGCACTGTTAGCGTTGTTGGTAAGCATGTCAGTGATTCTACGATGGTCGGCCTTCCGGAAAACATATGACACACGCGCAGAAAAACTGCCATAGTCACTTCCAAACTTTCAAAAAAAGAAACAACTGAAGCTGGAACAGGAGCCATACATATGTACGGAGCGTTATCTTGAGCTCGAACAATACAGAGGTCCAACTTTATTGGTTTTTATTTACTACGTGGTTGATCTGGGGAGCGGTGCCGCACTGTAGCAGTCAAGGTGCGATCCATGAGTTCAGACAACTATAGATACTCCAGACAACTCATTGTTTTCGAATGTTCTCGCTTTCACTCCACGACAAACAGCAATCAGAACACCATCTCCAGTTGGTTTTCTGCTTTTGCTTGGATATCTATTGCAACGGAAAACTTCATAATCGAGGCCAAATATTTGATTAGAATGTCGATCGATCAAAACGTTCACAGCATAACTACAAGACAGATACATGTATATCGTGTATATGTCAGAACGGATTTAAATGGAAAAACTCAACGCACTCAAAAGCTCTTCATACTTAGGAATAATTATATGTCTTTAAAATGTGGATATTGAAGAGTTTAAAGGGACATGATTAGAAAAACTTCCATTAATCACTATTATGTTATGTAGGTATTATCGATGTACTTACATGATCAGCCGTTCCATCGGTGGACTTTAAAAAACAAAAAATTGCAGTTGGAACTGAATGTAGAGCTGCAACACTATGCCCTAATAAGTTGAGAACGTTTTCATCGCTTGGTTCAATCTTTTTGTCCAACAACTGTCCAACCGCATCTAACTGTATTTGATATGCATTATGATTTGCATCCAAATCCGGATCATTGTCTTTTTCCACATCGATAATGTCTCGCTTAAGTGTTTCGAGGAATTCTTTGGAACATAATTTTTGTTTTGGATCTAACTGAAGAGAATGTACAATGGCTAAGGCTTGTAGGATTGCACCGTTAATCCCAAGTGTATGGCTGTGTGTAACCAAAGAAAAATCGCGCACCATTTGTAGTAGTTCTTGTTTATCACGGTTTGCACAATATAGAGCAATCGGTGCAACTCGCATAGCGGCACCATTTCCAAAAGATCCGCTTCCACCAAACTGAGCAGCCGCTGGTCCAACAGGGTCTGACACTTTTGTTTTACGAAGCTGTTCGAATACATTTCCTACTGCTGCACCGTAACCACGCATGGGATCTTTGAAATATTCAACAACAAAGTTTTTGGCTAACAGTGTTTGTGAAAATCCACCGGGATTCAGCAGCGTACTTGAAACACATTTGGTCAAGGCAGTATCATCCGTATACTTTTTATAAGGTGCTGTAAAGAATATAAAACCATGTCATATCGTTTATTATAACTATATAAAAGTAAGGCCATATGGGAAATTTATGCTCCTGTTTTGTGAGGAGTATCGAAGTATTTCCAATTAAATTATTTTAATCCATTCATTCACTCCTACCAGTTTTTTTTTGTACATGGGTCAAGATGAGTCACTCAAAGATCAAGCACGATATCTTCTTATGTGCAGCTTATTGTGGGCTATTAACCATGAAACAATGTGGTTCTCTCGCATGAATCGCCCTTGAATAGCTTATATTAAACTATATACTATCAACTCACCTAGGATGCCTTTCCTTTTCTAAACATACGCACCATTCATGCGAGAAAAAAAAAATGCGGCGGACAACTGCAAAAGTATTTAAATATAACGGTGAACCAACAACATTTTGTACTTCTTGTAAAATTTATATGATTTATATGTAATAAAAGAATATAAACATAATGCTCATGATTTTTTCAAAGCTGTATTTTTGAGCAAAGCACGTTTAGCAGATTAAATTTTATGCCACATTTTATTTTATAGATTTTCTAGCAAACAAAAAACAAAAATGAGTCCTGCCTTAGCTCTGTTGGTAAAGACGCGGCTACAAAGCAACACCATGCTGGAGGTGGCTGGATTCGATTCCCGGTCTGGTCAAGGAATTTTTCGTTAAGGAAAATTTCTCGACTCCCTGTACTTGCCATACAATCATACTAATGCAAAAATGGTACCTGGCATCGAAAGCTCGCAATTAATAACCATGGAAGTGCATTTAGAACACTAAGTTGAGAGCAAGCAGTAAGCTAATTGCGAAAGCAATAAGCTTGAAACGCTAAGAAAGAAGAAGAAAAAACAAACGATTGCAATTTTTTTGAAAACCTTCTACCAGTAATAAAAGTAAGAAATGCCGATTAAATAGCTCGTGACCCATCTTGTTCACCTTACCCTGTATGCTTATGTAATGCCGTATTGATATGTTAAGAAACTCTGATATTATTTCATATTGAAATAGCTAATCCAGCAGTGATTTGGTGCAAAATTACATGAAATTGTTTTTCATCAAATATTAATTGCTATAATTATTTATTTCAAATGCCGTACTCTCTTATCTTATCTTAAATGCCGTGCTTCATTTGGGTGAGATATAAGTTTTACAATCAATCATTCCCAAACATTTAGCCTTAAACCCTCAAAGTAAACGAAATAGATTGCTCCTTTCTCGCTGTGATTTCAAGAAAATATTCGTAAACTTGGGAACGGTTAGTTGTACATGACCAGTGACCTACCCTAATGTATACCCTGCCACACGAGCAAAACAAAAACTAGGTTGATTCATAATAAGCTTTCAAAGTGAAAATTTATGCTTATAGATTGCATTTGTTTATGACTAAAATAAAGATTAACTCACCTCTAAAAAACGGCCCTTCTAATCTATCTAGATTTTGACGCAGCAACAGTTTTGACCCACTATCCATCACCTGCCCTTCAAATGGTGCTCCGCAGCAGTCACCTATCAGCGCACCCACAAGTGTGCCACGGAATTTTGAACGTAACAACAACTTCTCCATGGTTTTGAAATGTTTTGTTAGGCAATAGGAAATTCAGTTTATGCTGTTATGTTTATCAAGTGAAATGTTCAATCGAAAGATACAGCAACAGTTTTACACCGGCTAATCACTAGCAAACAGCATGCAGATCGGAAAATAAATAAACCGTCTAGTATTGGGCGCTCCGACAATCGACGAATACACTATACTAGGGCTGTGTACCAATTCGCGAATTAATTTTAATTTTCACTTAAACTTGACAGATGGAAAATAATCGATTAAGTCTGCTACTTCTAGGTTTTTTTTTCATTAGGGCGAATCTACAATTGAGAGACTCTCTCTGTTTACTTTCTCTTTCACCAATAGCTAAATGATTTTTACATTTTTCGTTTGACTGTTTGCTAGCCAGCACTCTTATCTTGCGATCTGTGTAAAAAATCAATTCATAGTTTTATAATGGCGCTGTAATAAATGAAAGAGAACGAGGCAAGAGACAGTCTCTCAATTGTAGATTCGCCCTAATGAATAAAAACCCTACCCGCTAAGAAAAAAGTACCCAACGGAGCAGTTAAGTGTGGGAAGCCAAAATTGGGTATAGTTATGTTTACCTACCGTTGGGTACAAATTACTTACTAAAAGGTAGAATTTTACCCAAAAGTAAGTTATTTGTGCCTAACGGTAGGTAAACATAACTATACCCAATTTTGGCTTCCCACACTTAACTGCTCCGTTGGGTTCTTTTTTCTTAGCGGGTAGACTTGAGCTGACTTATTTCTGACAGACGGCAAATCAATTTTGACAGACACCTTATCGAAAGTTTGTCCATCTATAACAAAGGGATTTTAATCGAATAATCGACTAGTTTTCATCTGTCAAGTTTAAATAAAATAACCGTGTACACGGTAATTCTGAGGTACTCATTTTTTGACCACATTCTATGCATTCTAATGAACATCCTCCATACGTCAAAAAATGCCTTCGGGGGTGACCCCGGCGTAGTGGTTAACATCCATACCTCTCACGCCAAAGTCACGAGTTCGAATCTCACCCCCGGACAAGTTACGAAAATACCCAAAAAGGTATTTGAGTAACTACCACGGGAGATGAACCAGCCCAGGGCTGAAAATCTCGATAATCAAAGAACAAAAAAAAATGCCTACTTTTGTATCCCAAAAAATGAATAATTTAAGTCCTTTTTTTGTTCAAGTGTGATAGAAAAAATGCATCAACCCAAGTAACTACAAGCATTATATTATTGCTCTTATTCAACACAAAATCAACATCATTAATGCGGGATCGCATCAATTCAACAGTTGTCAAGCGTTAGATTAGCTTTAAGAATATACTGATGCATTACCAATGCAATAATGCTACTTTAGCAATGCCTTATGGCATTACAAAAGATATAGCATTAGTTCGATCTTAGTGGGGCCCTTTTCAGCTTTAATCCAACTTCAATGATGCACTAGACGTAATGCATATGCCCTATATATGCAAGCTATTATAGCCTCGTGGCTACTTGGGTAATACCCTAAACGTACACTGAAAAAAATGATGCAGTAAAAATTACTATTTTACCCTAGATTTTACCCAACTATGCCTGTTTTCAAATGATAATATCCATGTGTCCCACAGATGATTTGTTGCATTTTGATTAACAAATGATATCTATTTGTAAACACGCATACTTCCTATGTTTACAAATAACCACTATGTTTGGCCATTTGCCAATTCATTTGCCACATAAACTTCATCTGTGTTTCTCAGAGGGTTCGGTTTATGTGTGAACAAATGAATATTATGTGGCATTTTACATGGATTTTTGCCAATAAACATGTGTGGATTTTTACCCGTGCAGTTTCTACAGCGGATTTTTTTCGAGTGTATGCTTCACTTGACTGACATCCCTTGGCAGTGTAGACTAGAAAAGTCAGTCTCGCCACCACGCAAAAAGAATAAGAAGAAAGTTGAGGCTATCAACACAGCTCCAAAGTCGATGAAGATAATCGATCAAGAGAAACGAAAGGTCCTTTTGACGTATTCATCTAGAATTATGCGGAACGTATCCGTAAAAACGTGAAAAATAAATTGTTTGCAATAATTTTGTAAGTCTTAAATCATTGAAATTAAAAAGAACAACAACGAAATGGAGATTCCTCTTAATCATACCCCGGTATGTTATGTAGCATGCTCTAAAACCAATAATTTTTTTATCATTGAATCATTTTCTTAGGATTGTCTCATCAAGGAAAATTGTACCGAGTACAGCGATGAGATAATGTGGATTCTTCAGGAAGCTGAACTAAATAACAGATTGATGGTACGTTACCTATCTCCTCAGCTCCACTACCGTACACTTATGGTAAACTTTATTCAAAATATCGGGGAGCGCCAACGTCTGCGACGAACCACTGTCCATTTGGGTAATTAATTCATCTCAACAAAGTATTTTTTATACCTAATTTGAAAATACTTTCAGCAATCTATCTGATGGATGCATTCATGGATAACCATAATATTTATGATAACAGACTACAACTTTTCGGGATGTGTTGCATTTTGCTGGCGTCTAAACTTGAGGAAAATGAACCTAATATACCTTCATCGAAAAAGTTGAACGAATTGGTCAAAAGTGCATGCGTATTATCGGATTTTGCTGTTCTTGAAATTATGTTGTTGAAGTTTTTTAAATGGCAGCTAATTATCCCAACCACTTCCATATTTGTGGAATTCTGGGTAATCAATATTGTCTCAAGAATCGATTTTGCTTCGATTATAAGCGACGAGCAATATTATGACCGGCGCAGTCGTGCTGTTGAGTTGGTGCTGGAATTTTTGGATGTGACACTTTTGGACATTAAGATGACTAACATACGGCCTTCCTTGTTGGCTTCCGCTTGCATTGCTGCGACTCGATCTTTGCTTCCTGTTGTTAAGGTTTGGAATGACAACATGATAGTTATGACGAGTTATTCATACACCGACATCAGTTTCTTGACCCGTGAGCTGTTGAATTGGAGGGCATGTTTAATCGCAGATCACATAAGTCGTAAAAGAGGGCAAACGGACACTGTAGACAACGAAGAGGATGAAAATCCATTCGATGTTAATGAGGAACGTGATGATGCAGGCACAGATGATGAAGAGGCTTTGTTTATAAAAAATAAACGGGCAAAACGAGGCTAGAGGTAAGTGTAATAGTATGTTGCTTCGTTTAACTACTCTGATTCACGTTTTCGAATATTGTTGATTTGTTATGAATAAAACTGTTCATATAAAATTGCACTATCATTTTTGATTTGCTGCATTTTCAACTATCGATGAAAAATTTCACTCTGAAAACATTGAAAAAAAATAGCACAACTAATTTTGGTTGAATTAGATTTTAGAACGTCATTCAATGTTACAGTTTTGTTAATCAAACTTGGAGTAATTCGTAATGGAATGTAGCTATCAGTTCTCCAATAAGTTACCCATAAACACAT
This sequence comes from Aedes koreicus, assembly GCA_024533555.2. Classification (NCBI taxonomy): domain Eukaryota; kingdom Metazoa; phylum Arthropoda; class Insecta; order Diptera; family Culicidae; genus Aedes; species Aedes koreicus. Next base: position 753,800 of record JAHHFK020003965.1, read on the forward strand.
GGGCTGGGACTAACGGCTTTACTTCCCTTTAGAAGTAAGATGTGATAAAAGGCAAATGCGGCGATTAGATTTTCTTACGCCAACGTCACGAGTTCAACTCAGCCCCCGGACAGGTCACAAAAAATCTACGAAAAAGGTGACTACACCGGGAGATGAACCAGCCTGAGTATGAGAACCTAGGAAAGAAAAAAAATCCGGCTCAAAAAGAAAGACGGGAAGAATTTAGATACCTTTCCCACTAGAGTTTGAGAGCTTACCTCGCTTTCCACTTACTCCACAAGTGCCGTCAGCACATGGAGTATTAACGCATAGGCAGGTTAGCAAACTTACACCTTGAAATTGAAATCTAAATAAAAACGTTCTGAGAATACACTCAAAAAAATAGACACGTGAAAATCACAAAAAAATTACGTGATTTTTTTTACGTACAATTCACTGGCACGTAATGTTCACCTGATTTTACTGAAGAAGATTTGGTTACGTGTTCAGGTGAAAGTTACGTAAAATTTCACGTGGAAACAACGTGTCGATTTTTTGAGTGTAGGGGCTACCCCATATGGCATAAGGTCGTTTGGCATAAGGCCCTTTGGCATAAAGTCTTTTAGCATAAAGTCTTATAGCATAAAGTCATTTGGCATAAGATGTTGGATAATCAATGGTCATTTGGCATAAAACAAAGAAAAAATTAGAAACATTACGGTTATTTGGCATAAATATAGGAGGATGAATGCTCCTCCAGGTTCAGTTGGCACAATTATAAGTTGACATAACTTGGACATTCAAAATTCAATTGGCATAATGACCATTTGGCATTGATTAGCGAACAGTTTGACAAAGATTATTTGGAATAAAAATATGTAAATTAACGTTCCTTCAGAAACATTTGGCATAATGACAGTTTGGTATAAATACTAGAAAATTAGATCAATTTCGAAGCAATGGACCGATTCCATTTGGCATTATGGTTTTGGCAAATTAATTTTTATTATAGAGACAAATAAATTATTTAGTATGATAAATACATCATAGAATGTAAAATAATTTAAGAAATTTTTTAAAGAACCGCCTAATTAATGAAGAAGGGATATGTATTACAATACTTCCCATATTAGCATATTTGTGACAATTGCGTTTCTGTTGGTATCGAATGAATTATGCCAAACATACTTTTAGTCAATCCAAAAATTCACTGTTCAACATCAGGGAAGAAAACATTTGATTTTCATATCTCAATTTTAACGCTGAAAGTTTTCAGCCTGAAACCTATCTATGCCATATTTTGAAGAACAGCCTATTTAAAAAGAAGGAAATATTACTATGGATAAAAGCCTATGTCCATGAAATTATGCCAAATAACCACTTGGATTCTATTTTATTGCAAGACTGTTATGCTAAATGACCATTATGCCAAACGGCATTATGCCAAATGACCACTTAGCTCAAGTTATAGTTATGCCAAATGACTTTATGCTAAACGACTTTATGCGAAATGACCTTATGCCATATGGGCTTCCCCCCTGAGCATGTATCTATAACCATTAGTGATGACAAAAGACGCGATTATAGATTTCGCAACATTTGACAAGGGCTACAACGCGTATGGCATACGCGTATGGCAGTTTATAATTAAAATCGCATAATCAATATTTATCATTGAAACGCGACTTCCAAAACTGCAGCAGTTGATCAAACTAATTCATATAATTTATATGACCACATGCTAAAACAGCCCAACAATATTGTTTTTTTTTGTCGTTTCTGCGATGTAAAATGGAAATTTTAAATCGATTATTTGTTTTCTTTTTAATTAACCTTGAGAGTATGTTTATGAAAGGGCAACGCCACCCAAAACTTCGCAGAACAACTTGATAGTTAGGTAATAAAACAAAAGTGTATCAATCTTTATGTATTTAAAAAAAATATTTACAGAAGAAACTACACTCAAATCACGAACTGCTCCAGATTTGTATGTTGTATTAATTGGTTTGTGCACATCCTAGTTTTAGATCGTTTTCAAATGATGAGGAAGATATCTGCGCCACAGCTGGCATATGAGAAAACAGAAGAGTTACTAGTCTTTGAAATATCGTCTATAAACGTATTAAAATAATTTATCCGAATATCAGCATTATGTGACATAAGGAAATCTCATATAATACAACACCGTTTGTCCTCGCGGCCTTTGCACAATATGATACCTAGTTCGAATGTATTAGTTACTTGAACACGCTTTTTCACTTTTTCTTCTTTCAATTGCTTGAAGATTGTTTGGTCATTTTTATCACACAACTTGAGTACCCAATACAACTTTGGCTGTTAATGTTATTATTCGACTATTGAATCATTCGAATATCATGTAATTTACTAATTTCATAAAACAAAAGTTACAAGCTGTATCGAGAAGGAAAATTGTATAACTTTTTTCTTTGAGAAATTGATCCAAAATTGAAAGCACACCTACAAATTGTGCAAGTATGGGACATAATTGTGCTTTTCGAAATTTTAGCAACGTTGAATAATACAAAGCAATTAATTTTGTCTAAGAAACACATTGTATCTTGAAGTTTACTTTTAGTCATCCATGTCTATTCTAGGATCATGTGTAAAATCAAGCAATAAAATAACTCTAATTACTCCGTATAGGTAATTCCTCTGAACAAAAAAAATATATCCAAGATTGACACGTATTTTTATCGCTACTGCCATTCGATAATAATTATTATCATCAAAGAAACAATTGTCATCATCGGAAAACACTCATGAAAACTGTTCGTTATGGTCGAAATACGTATCTTTCAAGGATACACATTTTATGATGGACAACTGAAAACAACTTTCTATAAGAAAAATATTCGAGGCGTAAACTTCATTACAGGTATTACTGAAGTGAATATTATCAAATTGCATATGTTTCGAATGTATACCATCTCTAGAACGGAAATAAAATCTCACAAAGTTTAGGATGTGCTATTTCATATTTAAAATAGGTCAATAATTGTTTTGTGAATGTATTGGCAAGTTTGCATGAATATGGACGAACAGCACTGAACATTTCGCCTTCTCAAGATTCTAGTATGTCAGTTTGAAGTGATGCCCACTGACAACTGTTTTGACTCCGCAAGACAAGTTTGGTGGTAACTTTGATAAAACGAACTGTGGAGAAAAAAAAACAATAAGCAAAAAAGGAAAAGTAGGTACCGATTTAACAAACCTTAGGTTTTTTTTGTTTCGTTGACTGAAATCCTAGACACATTGAATTGGTCGTATGGGCCCACAGTAAATCACCATCGGCAGTGGTAGTGTTATAAATGATTGATAACGATCCGGCATGAATTTCGCTTTGTTTCGACAGGAATGGAGATTCGAGTAGCTTTCTTTTGTATGTTTGATGTTGCGAGGTTATGGGACAGTTACATGTAATCAAATCATTTACCAGCTCTTTTGCAAAGAGTGTCTTCATAAGATATTCACCATTTCCTGTAGTACATGTGGCAGCAGACATACATGTCGATTCATCTGCCATAGCCCAACATCCAGCACCGTATGTCGAAGCTTGTCCGACTCTTCCACTAACCTTGAGCAGTAGGCCACCGGAACTGCAGCCAGCTACGATAGTTCCTTCTGCATCGACACAAACTGCTCCGACCGTATCCAGTGGTGATAGTTTCATTCGATTGATTTCTTCGTATTTTGCTATATTTCTTCTGTAGTGCTCATAGCTTTTGACTGCCTTGGCTGATATCATATGTTCTGTTGGTACTATTTGTAGCCCTATCTCTTTAGCATAGGCCGATGCACCTTTGCCGGCAAGAATCATTGGAGGTATTCTTCCGAAACTTAGTAGTTTCGACTGTCTGTCGCATAGGTTACGGGCTAAACTAATAGGATTTTTTACATCTGAAACATTTGTACATGCTCCGAATTGCAATGTTGATCCATCCATTATACAAGCGTCACATTCCACTTGGCCATCCCATGTAAGATTTGAGCCGATTCCAGCATTGGTGGCACAAGAATTTTCTAACGTTACTATTGCTAGCTCGCAGGCATCTAATGCACTTCCTCCGTTCTTTAATGCATTGACTCCTTGAATGCATGCTTCCTTGCAAACATTTTTGTACAATGTTTCGTCTATGCAATTCCCTGCACCTTTTGTTGGAACATTTTTGTTATTTACAACTGATGCTATAGCTAGCTATTTACTTACCAGTGTGAACAGCTACAAACCCCGGCATATTGCAGTGAATATAAAGCTGATTACTGGACGAGAAAGGATGTAGTACACGTAAAATAAGATATTAAATAGATCTCATGATTCGATAAAATGGTTTAATTAATTTTGTTGGGAATGCATAAAGTTAAAATTGATTTATTTTCTTTTGTGGTTGTCAATGAGTGAACGGGAACGATGGATGGTTCACTTCATTCCTCTCGCTTGAGGTTGATGTTGATGTTTTCCATTCCAGTGTTGCTGGTTTTTTTTTTAAAATGTTGATCTTAATTTCTGCACGGAAAAAAATTAAGTAGAAATTTTGCACACGCTAAGATGAGTATACCTAAAAATCGTTAAAAAGTAACGATAATCGCTCAAAAGTGCACATACCCAAATTAAGCGTAAACACAGATTACCTAATATTGGGTAATGGTATTGAAAGAAGATTAACGTTAAAAATTACCGTTTTTTTATCGTTACTTTTTACTGAAAATAAGGTATTATTTTGTAGTCTGTGAGACGAACCAGCCAACGGCTGAAAGTCTCCCTAATAAAGATTAATCAATCAATCAATTATTTTGTAGTTATATTTTACAGAATGCTTCAAAATAGACAATTTAACAATTTATACATTCGGATAAGTATTTCAATTTCGGAACTTATAGAGAAACAAAATTTAATGTTCAAACGTATAAAAATCTCAGTTATTTTATTCTGTATTCAAAAAATAAGTAGCAATAAGAGTATGGAGGAATCCATGTAAAGCTTTGCTTCATTGTTGAAAATTTATTGAATTTTGGGTTAATAATAACGTTCAATATTGACAAATGAAAATTACCCAAATTTAAGTAAAAATGACTGTTTATTATCGTTTAATTTTACCGATATTTTGGGTATTGTCAACAATACCCAATTTTAGGTAAAATAAATACCTAATTTTAGGTATTCTCATCTTAGCGTGCATGTAGGATTTTATTACACTACCCTGATAAAAAATAACCTTAAACGAACGATATCACAAATCATCCAACCATTTCTTTAATGGTTTTGATGATACCCCAAATAGGTCGTTAAGAAAAATAACCATACGAAATTTATTAGGGTATAGAGGAATCCAACTTGAAAAAAGAAGAAGACAACGAGTGGTGATAAATCTGACAGCTCCCATGTTAAAGTATAGGCCGAAAATTTTAAAATGCTTCTAAAAAATTCAAATGAAATTTTAATTAAAAGCGGTTTGTTGTATAATGCAAGAGAAATCCAAAACTACTCAATAGAGGCATTAATTTTATTTTATTTTTATTTTGCTGAAAATGTCTTTATTGAGTAGTTTTGGATTTTTCTTACATCATACAATAAACCGCTTTTAATTAAAATTTATTTTGAATTTTCTAGAAGCATTTTAAAAGTTTTTTCCTATACTTTTACATGGGAGCTGTCAGATTTATCACCACTCGGTGTCTTCTTCTTTATTTCAAACTGAATTCGTCCATTATCAATATTGATACATCGACAAAGATTTTTCATTAGGGCCTAACTGACAAACGTAAACAATGGCTTCTTCCGTAAATTTCTCGTGGCACAAAGGCTACCCATGTAAGCCTCCAATTCTATCGCATAGGTGTACTCTTCCTCTTCAAAATGTCCGTGGTGGATTGATTAAGCGAGTTTTCAATTACGAGAAATTCTCGGAAAAAGCCATTGTTTACCGGCTGCCACCGGCTGAAAGTCTCTTTAATAAAGACATCTAATCTAGCCATTGTTTACGTTTGTCAGTTCGGCCCTAATGAAAAATCTGTCTCGACATGCGTTATGGCTGGCCCACAATTGATACGTTGCGGATGCGTTTGCGTGAATTTGACAGATTTCCCATAGATTTTCTGTCAAATTTACGTCAATTAGGCTTTTTGACGTTTAATCACCTTTTCCTTTCTAGCACATGCAGAGGAATGATGGTTTGTTTTCCTCTAAAAGATTTTCCTTCTTACTTGCACTCCTTTGTTTTAAATGGCGCTGTAGTGTGCGTGCGTTCAAGGTCACTAAGCCTAATGGAACGGAAGCGTATCTAATGTGTGTGACCCTTTAATATATTGTTGTCGTGCTTGAAACTCGGAATAAATCACACCCGACAATGGATGTTTCTCCCGTTCACTATTTAAAACTAAAATTCGGACATAGTGTGCTGCATACTGCATCTGAAGTGCTATACAGCGTATTATGCCCGACGTTTGTTTAACGTACACGCTTAGAAAAAAGTAACTAACGGATCAGTTAAGTGTGGGAAACGAACGTTGGGTATAATCATGTTTAGCCACCGTTAGTTAATTATACCCAACGTTGGCTTCCCACACTTAACTGCTCCGTTGGGTACTTCTTTCTAAGCGTGTATAGAACAGGATAAAAACTAAGGGTAGGTGGACCCCATAGTGGAAGCGAACGCGACGCGATCCTAGTCGAAGCGATTTTCAACGCGCCTTGATACCCATAGTGAACGCGATTAGGAGCGATATCATGTAAATGAGATGTAAATAGGTTATGCCAATCGAATTTGTCGCCCCTTTTGCTTCCCCGCTGTTTAAATAGACGACGGAGCTTGACGTCAAACTCCTTTAATAATTTACACAGTGAAAGAACGACAAAGACGACACAAAACGCGTGTTCTATTCAACTACTTCAAGCCCCGGTATCCCGAAAAAAAAAATTCTCAAAGGTTTACAATTAAATGTATAGTAACCATCCAATAGAATCTAGAGTATGTACAATTAATAGTATTGTTCCCAACGATAAGATGATAATAGAAGTTATTGTTTCCACAATAGAATTTAATGTAATTGAGCCATCGACAATAGAAAAGGGGGGTTGTTATGTATCTTAATTATAGAAAAAATAATCTTTTTCCGAAAAAAAATTGTATCAATTACTATTAATTCTCGAGTTATTCATGATTAGGGCCTAAAAGCTTATTGTAAGCGTTGAATTCTCACGAATCTCAAAATACTCTTGTGAATTGGAAGCAGCATCTTGTAAAAGAATGTTTAGCCGGCGTCGGTGGTGTAGTGGTAAGCGTGACTGCTACTTGGCACCCCAGTAGGGTCTGGGTTCAATCCCAGTCGACGTCGGTGGTTTTTCTGAGGCGAAATAATCTGGTCACGTCTTCCTTCGGAAGGGAAGTAAAGCCCCGGTTCATATTCATGAGTCGTTAGGTAGGGTCCAGGTGGTGGAGTCGTCTTCCTGGCGTCGGTGATTGTCACCATGTGAGGAAATAGGCCGACGTAAAATAAAGATTAAAAAAAAAAAAAAAAGAATGTTTGCTCTAGCATTTGGTGTACCGTCCCTAATAAATTTCGTATGGTTATTTTTCTTAACGACCTATTTGGAGTATCATCCAAACCATTAAAGAAATGGTTGGAGGATTTGTGATATCGTTCGTTTAAGGTAATTTTTTATCAGGGGTGAAGGTACCATATTCTTCGCACTTAAAACATTTTCGACGCAAACATAGCATAACAAAAATCGATAAGTTTTTTTAATATTGTTTTTTGGCAGATGTGTAGTTCAAGTGAGTAAGTATGAATGAAAAATATAAACGTTTATATAATATAAAATGAACACACGAAGAAAAGCGTTTTTGGGATATGTTATATTGTTCGTAATTCGTAATTTCATCATTTTTTGAAATGTTCCATATTCTGCGCAATGGGTTCCTAATTCTGCGCATAAAAAAACTTCGTGTTACCTATGCTATTTTATTTTATTTGGAATAATGTATGAGTTTTATTCATGAAACCCATCATCTTTTCAGTTTCACTCCTGCCAACTTAGCATCTGCTTAGTTTTAACCACTTCCGTCCAGAAGCTCTCTCACCCAAAGGATTATGGGACTTGCGAGTGATACCAAGGGAATGTGCCACGGATTTTTTTAAACGTTGGGTATCTACCAGCAAGCCAACCTTTGCTGAATCAATTATCCACTGCACAATACGATTCTCCTCTTCCTTGGTTAGAACCGTTGGTTTTCCTTGACGACGACAAACGAAACCGTGAGCCAGCGCAGCGCTCAGTATGCTTTCCAATACACTTTGGAACATTTTGTGTTTTGGATGCCTTTCGAATAGAATAACCTCTTTTCACCATCGAAATAGCCGATTCGGCTAGTGAGGAGTTAAGAGCACATTTTTCCTTCTGGGACTCATTTTGTTAATCAATGCGCAGAATAAAGAACACACGGTCAAAATTAGTTCCATATTCTGCGCAAAGGAAATTTCATCTTTTTATGCAGAAATCTCTTGAGATGTATGAAACTCCGCTAGCATTATTTGGAAAATACTCACATCTAGCACTTGGCACAGAAAAAAATTGAAAATTTCTTCTTTTTGTACACAAATAATCAATTTTTCACTAATGCGCGTCTTAGCGCTGCTGCTAACGGAGACTACTTTGTTGACGTTTTCAGTGCTGGTGGTCAAGCATTTATTTATTTTTTCCACAAATGCTGTAATTTTCTGAATGAGTTTGTGGTAATTACGAAGTTAATAAAGTTGTAGTTGGTTTCCGCCTATAGTCAGGACATTTATAATTGTACATAATTTTGAAACATGATTCCAATGAATAAGTGCGCAGAATTTGGAGCTTCGCACAATAAGGTACCGTCACGGTAGTTGGATATCGTGAGACTCCTGTGATTCGTGAGAAATCAACTTTGAAAGTCATTGTGTACAATTGGCTTTTAGGCCCTCGAGAATTTTCGAGTACTTTTTCAAACAGACGTATCTGATTTTGTAAACAAAGAGGGGAAAAAAGATTCAAACGTTTAATTCTTGAAAACTTTAGCACTTTCATGCAAACTAGGGCCACCAACACAAGGAATAACATTTCCCTAACATGATGGTGATGCTACTTTCTGTGAAGCTGCTGGGAGTTTTATGAAATATACGGTTGAATTTTACTTTCCCTCTTTGTTTACAAAATCAGGTACATCTGTTTGAAAAAGTACTCGAGAATTGTATTGTTTCACAATTGTTGAAAATTCTAGCATATAGAGTGAATAGTAAACCTATTGTTATGACAATATGCATTTTTCATTTATTTGATACATGAACAGTAAAATTCATGGTGGGAAATAGCTTTTAATGTTATTTTATATTATTGTATTGTAATTGTATGGTTATTTTTATCCGGGATCCTCCTTCATATTTGGGTTAACTGAACTAAACGTGTGCATGTTTCTCTAAGTGTTTCATGAGCTTAATGTGATTGTCAATGTCATATTTGTAATGAATATAGAAAGAAGAGTGAAAGAAGAAAACTTATAGGAAAGCATCCAATCCAGTGTTCGGGAAAAGTCATCGAGTCATAATAAAATGGATTGATTGTGTTGATTATTTAGGAATCTATTTTAATAATATCAGCTCAGCCTGTCAAGAATATCGTAAAGGACAAGATTACTACCGGAATGGAGCGACGGATTAAGTTAAAAACACTGAACAAGCACATAACATGTGAAATCTGTAGTGGTTATTTTATTGATGCAACAACTGTCACTGAATGTCTTCATACGTGTAAGTTTAATAAATGTTAATTGTTTATCGTAGTTCATTGACAACAAGAACTGTAATAATGTTAATTAATTGGTTATCCTTTCTAGTTTGTAAAAGTTGTTTGGTGAAGCACTTGGAAGAAAACAACACTTGCCCTACTTGCGAGAATGTTATCCATCAATCCCACCCGCTTCAGTATATTAGTTTCGACCGGACGATGCAGGATATTGTCTACAAGTTGGTTCCCAATTTGATGGAAGGTAAGTTGCCGGAAGAACACCTACCGTTTATTTTCAGTAGTATATAGTATCTTCTGTTTGCAAAACTTTAACAATTGCGCAAGTTATCCACGAAGGTTCCTGATAGCTTCTAGAGGCAGAATATCCAACCTTAATGTAGCGGACCAGCATAAAACAGAATTTCAATAAGATCTTTATTTCTGGTCCCCAGAGTTGGTTATTTTTAGTTCCTTTAGAAAACAAATTCTTATTTTATTGCTTAAAAGGCTTTCTTTTTGCATTGTTTTTACTTCCTGCACATATTATGGCTCACATCGTTTGAATGCGTTTATTTTTCTTACAATACCTTACACTGCTTTACGTTGTGTGTGCTAGCATTATAGCTATAATCATCACGACGTTTTCGTCTCTGAAATAGTTTGTCTTTGAGGCCTGTTGAGGCCTGTTATTAATGATGATCTAACATAAACAATTTAAACATAAACAACATATTCTGCTGCAGATAACTTTGATCATGTTGTTTTTGCATCATACGTTTAAACATTATTTGAAGAATTATACAAATTGCACTTATTGAGAATTTATTCGTTCCGTTTTTAGATGAAATGCGGAGAGAGCGTGAGTTTTACAAATCTCGGAATCTCCAGTGTCCGAAGGACATGCCTCAGCAGCAGCAAGACAGCGATGATAAGGCAAATGAGCAGGCACATCAGGAAGCCGATTACCATCGCCAGGATGAACAAGTTAACGTTTGCCTTGAATGTATTAGTAACAATCTGCGACATCTGAAACGACGCTTCATTCGCTGTAGTTCTCAAGCCACCATCACTCATTTAAAGAAATTCTTAGCTAAAAAGGTGCTTAATGGCATGGAAAGATACAAAGATGTGAGTAAACAATACTACATCGAAGGATAACTTTCGAAATAATGCTTAACGATTGTTACATTTTAGATCGACATATTGTGCAATGATGAACTGCTGGGCAAGGATCATACGCTGAAGTTTGTCTACGTTACGAGATGGCGCTTTAAAGACCCTCCTTTACGATTGCAATATCGGCCGCGAGTGGATATATAATTTTATTATTTTTGTAATTCATTTATGCAAGTTAAATCAATTAACTGATTAGAAAGAATATTTATAACAAATCAATCGACCATTCTTGGCAGCGTTTGAAATGTGCTGGAAGTAATACAGATGTTGCAAACAATACAAAACTCAATTTGATACGTTTTGAACTAGCTCATAATCTATTGAGCAGTAGATGGATGCGGTTTCTTACGAAGATAATCATTCTTAAATGAAGGCATCATTAAGAGAAATGCAACCGGTTTTATTTAAAATGAAACATTAGATATTCAGCGTGTTTTGTAATAAGTAAGCAAAGAAAGAGATTGATAACTAAGATGTATAAATTTCAAGAGAAATAAATCCACATGTGAACAGGATTATTAAGGGATCAATGTTCAAGTCATTTCAGCTTTGCCTCCTTACTAACTTAGAAATATTTACAGCACTTCAGTTAACACCAGATTCTTTTTTGCATGAATTGTTTTTACTCGACTTTATACACGGTTTTTCGAAATAACATTTATTTGTTTTACACGGTAATCATCCCTCGTGCAAAAAAGAATCGGTTGTAGTTGTTTTTGAGGTTATTTTCATGTAATTTCAAACTGCGACTAGAAGGTTGAAATATGTTTTGAACAAAACAGCCTCTTAGGTCAATGCTTTACCGAACCGAAAAGTTTTTTTTTATGTATGACGGATTTGACTGGTTCAAAAAACGGAAACAAATACAACAATAAACATTAATCGGTACAATCGGCATAGATCTAGGCGACGAAATAAGGACTGTGATTGGAAACTCGGTACACGGAGCCACAATAAGATAATCTATGATCAGCTTCAACTGTACAACTCCGAACATCTCAGAGACTTTACAGAACTGAAGGTAAGTGAAAGCGGAAAGTCTACTCTCTATCTGAGCTGCGGTAACATCAATGAGCTGGTTACCGCATTTGTAGTGTTAGGGGTAAAAGGCGTCAACGCGTGATTAGATGGCTTATGGGGCCTTTTCTTCGTCCACAGCATCATCAACGTACATTCAGCCTTATTCTGCGTGGCGTGTGAGTCGAGACGACTCGCTCTCACATACGAGGTGACAATTGTCGCCTCGTGTGAGGTGACTTGATGTGTTCGATATGTAGGATCAGATCGTCGTGACGAAGCAGGTTCTGCCTGAAAATCTAGCAATTGTCAGCTCAGTCAGTTCCAAACATAGAAGATTGATTATTTCTAAAATAAATGTTTGGTTTTCAATTAGATTTTAATACGTTTCAAAGTTCTGTAGTCTCCAGGGGGTCAGTCACTCGGCCACCATTTGGTAACACCCTCAAAAACACACTTCAAAGACACTCGCCACCCTTCTGAAAGATAACATCATTTCTGGCAACACTCACACGAATCGATTATTTTTTTCTCACTGTTTAGTTTCCCTCTCGCTTGCACTGATGTGATTTAGATGATGCGTAAGTTTGCAGGGATTAAACGTAAAAAAAAATCCATAGTTGCCATCAGTGACAGATATGTTAAAACACGGAAACACCTTCCGACACCGTGAAATACAAACACAACGTGTCAGAGTGACTGACCCCCTGGGCAAACTTCATAACGTTAGTAACGCCTGTCCATGTAATCTAAATGGGGCTGTCACTTTTCATTGCAAAGAACACTGACGTTGTAAAAATTACTTCAGTAGAAATGGCAAAAATTACTTCGGGCCTTTACTTGTCACCTGCTAGCATTAGGCTTAAGGCTAGTATTGTTGCTAGTATGTAGCTCAAAAGTAGTGTGCATTAGGATAGGAAAAGTAATGGTCAAGAAATGCTTCTACTGTAGGAATTACTTACCTTGTTGCAGCTGACAAAGAGAGCAAACTATAGACGGTTTCGTAACGTTAGCATCGCCTGTCCATGCAATCTAAATGGGGCTGTCTGAGATAGTATACAATTGTAATCAAAAATTGTGTAAAATGAAAGGAGAGTGTATGTTATTTTGACAGAATTTGAGGGTGTGTTGGTGTGAGTTACGGTCTTAGGGGCGAATCATTAAGCTTGGGACCGGTGTGTTAGTACTTCCTGAGCCAAAAAAAAAAATTCGTTTTCTTCATGACTATCTACCCGCTGATAATATTCCGTTCGATTATTCCGCAAGAAAAACTGACGTTTCACCCATACTGGAGCAGTTGTCAAAATTACTTCAGTAGAAATGGCAAAAATTACTTCAAGTCCTTACCGCCCAACCACAATGATAACGGAAACGGAACGGCAAACGGCTAGTTTAACAGTTGATGCAAATGACTTCGAAATGTCCAATTATAATCGGCTTGGATCCAGCCTGTTTTCTTTCCGACAAGCAGGCTTACTCAAATCGGGATTTTCCGTTACCGTTACCGGTCAACTTCCGTTATCATTGCGTTTGGGCCATTACTTGCCAGTTGCATACTAGCCGTTAAACAAATATGATTTTAAACAAATACATTTTATGTTGTGTTCACGCAAATAAAGTTGCGGTCTAAATTTCTATATTGAAGGTTAAGTTGAGCACAAGACTGACTCAGCTGACTACAAAACTATATTAAAACAATCATATAAACAGTCATTTCTACCATGTCGCAATTTTTTTGCTTTGGAGTATTTCTATCATATTTGTGGTAATTACTACCGCATATAGTCTGTTCCGACAATTATAAATACACTAATGATTAACCGTCAATTCAAAATGCGTACAGTATTCAACCAACCTGTTGTTTACATCAAAATTGAACTGATGTTGTATTTTTTTTAATTTTTCGCACGGAAGTTTGAGAATGCGCGAGAATCCCAGCAAAGAATTTCGATTTTTCGATTTCGATCAGAAAACTGGCTAAGGCAGAAAATTTGGGCGTCGGAGCAGTTTAAACCGCATTACGGAAGTATCAACAACAGTGATCTTTCGTAGATTCCCCATGACGAGGTAGAAAACCCGGTCCCGCTGATCCTAAAATCGACAGAAAGGTAAGGGACTGTTCCAAGCGTCATCCATCAGCATCAGTCCGAGATGTGGCGAAGAAGCTAAGTACTTTGGCTACTAATGTTATGCGTGCCAAGGAGAGAATGGGCCTGCAGACTCGTCGGAAGCAGAAACAGCCAAAACGAAGCACCAAACAGGCTGAATCTGTGAAACCGAGGGCTTGAAAGCTGTACGACAAACTGCTGACCTAAAAATCGGGCTGTGTTATCATGGACGATGAAACCTACATAAAACTCGATTATAAAACTCTGCCGGGACCACAGTTTTATACCTCGCCGAAGAGAAAGGATGTTTCTGGATCAGTGAAAGCCATTTATACCGAAAAATTCGGCAAGAAGGTAATGGTGTGGCAGGCCATATGCGGATGTGGAAACATATCTCGTTCATACAATACGACAGACACAATGAATGGTCAAATCTACGTGAAGGAGTGTTTGCAAAAAAAAGTTGCTACTCTTGATCAAACAGCATAACAAGCCTACAATCTTTTGGTATGATCTTGCTTCCTGCCATTACTCTAAATATGCACTAGAGTGGAACAAAAGGAACAATGTCGTATTTGTACCAAAGGAGAAGAATCCACCAAACTGCCCTATCGAAACTTTCTGGGCTTTGACGAAGGCGAAGCTGAGAAAACACATGAAATCAGCGGATAGTGTTGAAAATTTTAAGAAAGATTGGCCAAAAGTGGTGAAAATGGTAGAAGAAAGCACTGTGCAGAAGCTTATGAGCAGTGTTAAGGGAAAAGTCAGAGAACTCGCCTACCCTACGAAAAATTTAAGCAAATTGAAATTAAGATGGAAAGAAAACATTGTTATTTACTATGTTTGAGAATAAAATAATCAAAAATCACAGTATGGTCTTTTTTATTTGAGAGAGAAAGTGTATTTATATTTGTCGGAACAGTCTATATAATGATCGCATTAAAAAAGCGACTATTTTCAGATGAATGGTAAAAAAGAACGGAAAAACATATACCAAAATACTTCTACTCCCTGCAGTTAGCCGGAACTTTTGCCATATGTATGTATGTATGTAAGGTAGCCACCATCCCTTCTAAGACCTTGTCATGTATGCAGCTCCACTTAATAGCAAGATCAAATTGAGTTACCGGGTTGCATTCACAGTAACGCTGTATGAAGGGCCAAAAACGGTGGGGCGGACCCGTAAGGAGAGACACTTACGCGAAACCCGGGGGAACAAAATATTCCTCTCCCCAAAATAATCTAACAAAAAAAATAACACATCTCACTTTATATTTTTTGTTTGTGGGGGGGGGGTGGTGGGGGGGGGGGTCTCTTGGATTGTTGGGGGAATTAGAGGTACAAAAAGGGGTATGATAAAAAAAATAGTACTTTTTTGTGTCGCCGCGGGCGGTGTGTTTCACATTCTTTGTTCTCCTGGGTGGCCCCCTCCCCTCCCTTATATATTACACTCAGCGAAATAAACTTTCGATATTCATAAGATTGCATTATGATTATTTGCTACAAGAAATCGTTATGAATTTCATCAATTTACCTTATGAAAGATAATGATGTTGAAAAAATAAAAATGTGGAGCAATCTGGATTCGAACCTTGAACGTTGAGGTTATGGGTCCAGTGACTAGACCACTAGTATATATCAACACTTGTAAATAGGTAAGCATAAAGGCGAACAAGAACAACGTCGTGTAAAACAAAATCCATTCATAAGTCAACCTTATGAAATTTAAAGCATCGTTCATAAGTTGAACCTTATGAAATTCTTAAGATTATTTGGCTGAGTGTAGTAATATTTATAATATAGTGAATTAATATTATAATTATAAAAAATATAGTGAATGAATATTATAATGACAAATAATCTAGTGAATGAATATAAAAATGATAATAACAATTCCATTTGTGTACCTGAAAGTTTAGAAATGTAGCTGGGAGAAAAAAATTTTTAAAAATTCCTAAAAAATTGGGGAAAAAAAATATAAAAAAAAAAAAAATAAAACAAAAATTTTGATGTGGTGTTCCGTTTTTTGTAATAATTGTTGTGGGGGTATATTGGAAAGTGATTTTTTTTAATTATATATATATATAATATATCATATATATTATATATAAAATAAAAAAAAAAAAGAGTAAATATAAAAAAAAAAAAGAAAAAAATAAATACATACATCCGTAACTAGGCTGACCATCCACTCATCGAAAGACTTCTACTGATGCAGCTTCTATTGGATTAAGATCTAGTAAGATTAGAATTTGTTTTCACAATAATAGTCAGAGAAAATAATAAACGTAGGTAAAAGATATATCTGACATCTACTGGTATGTTACTGAAAATAAAAATTAAATGTGTATTAATATCATAATAATATTGGAACACTGAAAACAGCTAATAATAAGGCGATATAAATTTCATATGAGTATGAATCCAAAAAACTGAATCTTAATAAAACTAAAATAAAAAAAAATTAAAAATTGAATATTTCGATAGCTCTTGTTCATCTGGACCCATAAATGATGCTTTATGTCTGTGGAATAGGAAATGAATGATTGTAAACTGTTAGGTTTTGAATTGATATTTATTTTTGATGAAGAAGGAAAGAGCTTTATTTAAGTAGATTTTTTCGTATATTATCCTTTCTAATACTAAAATATTAAAAATCTTCCTATCTTTTCAAATACATAACGTAGGTTAGATGAACTATAACTGACAAGGATGCATAAATGCGAAGCTGAAAATGACTTATAAAATAGCATACAAAATGTAGTGAAAGAATTATAATATAAAATGATAATAATTTCATTTGTATTTACATGTCTGAAGATTGTGGTCCTGCTGCAATTGTATACGGACCCGCGCATCCACCGTGAACCTGAAAGCTTAGATAATGTATCATAGCCACCAGAAAAAAAAAGATTTTAAATTATTTTACAAAACTTGGGATATCTATGGATGCTCTGAAATTTTATAGCATATAAAGAATAATGAACCTAAAATTTCGATGTGCTGCTCTGGTAATAAATGTGATATAACCACAATGGAACTGACTCTTAGCTTCGGGCCTTGATCCCTACTGAGCCCTTGCGGCACGTCAAGCCAAGTTTTTTCAGCGCAAGGGAGTTAGCCGGAACTTTTGCCATAGGTGAAAAAAGAAGGAGGTTGTAGGCATATTTTTTAGTTCCTTGGTCGCCTTTTTGATTAAATTATTCGCCATTTTGGCCACGATATTATTTGAATATACTATCCTCTTCAAATTGGCCCAGAACTTCTCAATTCGGTTGGGAGGTGCTGGAATAGTTTAAACAAAATAAGGTCAACTTCGATGCAATTCGTCAAGGCAGTGATGGATCGAGTGATGTGATGTGCGTCATCCGAGTCCGAGACAGCCCTGTTAAAATGATTCTCGATAACGCACCAACGGGCACAAGAAGAAGAGGTGCGAAAAGAGCAAGGTGGAATTTATCAAGTAGAAAGCGACCTGCGGAGCCTTCCTCCGCAGACTGCGAGGCTGGCGGTTCGAATGGAATGAAGACAACTTCTGTGTACAGCCGTGGCCACCCTAGCCTTAGTCTGATTGGTAAGATAAGTAAGTTGCCGAATTACGTAGCTGATTTGCGAACGACCACCCATGTGAGTCTAGAGTATCGTACAGGCAGGTGGGTGTAACAAGAAGCAATAAAAAAGAATATAGACCAACTGAGCGGAAGGCATGGTTTATATCTTTCACACTTACAATTGATATTTCAATCAGTACTTAGGATAATCTTGCCAAATATTGCTGGCCGGCATAAATTTTTTTTTTAAAAAAAAGCTGATCAGTTTTCAGATGTGTTTTCCTCTCTTCTGCAGAGGAAAATATTTATTTTCTGTATTTTTGGTTGTTTTTTGTTTTATTTTTAAATTCTATATTCAAATCAACATATTTCCTATACAGCAAGTTTAAGCAAAGTTTTACTTATTCAAAACCCTTGTTATATATTTTTGAAATCCCTACACATGTTAAATCAAGCATTGCTGAAAAGTTTAAAGCGCTTTTCGTATTTATTTTAATTGTATGTCAGAAAAGCTGAACTTCGAACAGGATTTCATATTTGTGAGATTAAGTTTCGCTAAGGACATCGGTAGCTGAATTTGATTGTTTTATGTTGGGTATTAAACAGTTAAAAAAAAAATGACGGTTTATAGTTGAACATAATTTATTTATTGGACTAGTGAAATTACATAACCTAAATTTAAACAAGGACTATATCCTAGGAATACGTTTATCGTTCAAAGATCTTACCTCTATTAATTCAATGCCTATATAATATTATTAATTGATCAGAGAAACAAATGATAACACGTTGTTGTCATTAAGAAATGGTTCCTGTATCACTGATGTTAACAATATCGGCTTTTCAAAATCCTAGTAATAATAATAGAAAGGCTTCTACTAGATTGTCATTCTTTATATACTTCTTAAGTTTCAATTAATGTAGATGTAAACATGTAAAATAAAATTCGCAGTTTTATAGTATTTACACAACCTCTAGAGATCCGTTCTCTTTTATAGCACTTGAAATTTATTTATTTTTTGTTCCTAATGAAGAACATCAGGAATAGAATCGTTTTGTTAGTGGCACAACAAATTTGATCAGTGTATACTACTTTTTGGCGTCAACACTTTGGTTTTGCATATTTTTTGGCTTTATGCTTGTTTCCAAATTAAAATGTCTACCGACTTTTGGACCTAACTTGTAAATGAAAGCTACATTTAAACTACAGTAAAACTATACAAATGGTTCCATTTTTACTATCAGTAACAGCCATATCAAATGCTAACGAAAATTATGTGAGATTTTTCAGTTAATGTAGACTTTCATGTTATTCTTTTCGTTTTTCACCTATTCCAATACAATGCCATTTTCCAATTCTCATATATTTGCTATACATATAGCTTGTTATATATTCATAAGCCTAAAAATGTTGTTTTTAATCGGTTATAAGTGAAAATCCTGCTTGAAAAGTGAAAGATTGCCAATTTATTATTAACGGTTTCAATATTTTGGTCCTTAAGGAGGCTTTTTCTTAACTTTTGTTTTAGATTAAATTCGCCAATGTGTGGAGCATTTTCTTCTTATTAAATTTATAACTGCAACTCAACGCCTGCCTCTAAATTCGCAAACTGTGTTAACGAATTGGTCAGCCATTGTATGTCGCGTCGAAGTTAATTTAGGCTGTGCAATAGTTTTAGAAGCTGCTTGTTACACCTCCTTGATGCTGAGACAATTAGTTTATTACTATTTGGAAGTTAGTGGTTTTATTTTAAATGAAAAAGGTAATGGATACTTTTGAACTTTTGTTGAACAGCAGGGACGCAACAGGGAGTTCCATTGTCAACAAAACACCTTTGATAGTGATTCTGATTATCGCAAGTTTTAACAGAAACCGTCTCTGATTTCGGCCCAAACCACAGACCCGCTACTTTATGTTCTGTTGTTGTTTTTGGTTCAGAAGGACTTCAACCCTAAATAACAAGTAGTCCCTTGGGGGCGACTACTTGTTATTTAGGGTTGAAGTCCTTCTCAACCCAAAACAACAACAGGGCCGGGGCGACCCCGGCGTTGTGGTTAACATCCATACCTCTCACGCCAAAGTCACGAGTTCGAATCTCACCCCCCGACAAGTTACGAAAATGCCCAAAAGCGGTGTTTGAGTGACTACGATGGGAAATTAACCTGCTCTCGATAATCAAGAAACAAAAAAAAAGTAGTCCCTTAATTCAGTGTTTGTTGTTACGTCATTTTATAGGCCTTGTTAGTAGTGAAACCATGCTGCTTAACACACTTGCCTAGTTGCATGCTCTGCTGATCACATGACGGACCAACGACATCAAGGAAGGCATTTAATGCCCACACGGTGAGAATAACGGCTAGTTCATTTTTACCTACTTTTGATTTGTTTGTCTCTTTTCTTCCTTCTAATGTCGTCAAAAAACGAGGCAAAACCACCGACAAACCGACATGAAACTAAATCTTCACTTTTGATCAAGAATCCATAACGACCGATTCAAAGGTGCAGCGGTCCCATCTGTCAAAACCTATAGAATCATATAAAATTAATTAAAATTAATTTTTCCAGTCCGTGGCTTCAATAAACGTTCTCAGCGAACACGAAGATAGATGTCAGTAATATGATTTGAACGGAAATATTAAGACATTTTCTATTGTCATTGGTCGGTCGGTTGGTCGGTGGAAAAACTGTCAAATTTACACAAATGCATACGCAACGTATCAATTGACCACTGAACCACGATTGCTTTGGAAATAAAATTACTTAAGATGGATGTGGATTGTCGGAAACCTTTCAAATTCAAAACTCTCAACGTCACGTCTTATATGCAATTTGGATTCAGAAAGAAACAGTAAAACCTTTCAAATCACATTTAGAGCTTTCGTCGTTCCGAGATAATTCGGAGAATCTCACACGATTCTGATTTTCTCACCGCATCGTAATTATCGCCTTGAACGGTTAAAAGATCATAAGAATGATCATCGCTCGAGGCGTTCGTGTTGGAGGCCGAAGGTAAAAGTAGTGAGCTTTCATTGGTCTCATTTTCCTCGTCCAGCGCAACCTGTTTGAATAATTGCTTCGTGCTACCGGACCGACTTTTGGGTTGTAGTTTTGGTACGGATAAAAATGATTTGGATCCACCTAGTGTATTAAGGGCATTGGAGGTATTTGAAAAGTTTGCAGGAGCAATTGTAACATTGTCATTTGCGATGTTCATCTTGACGTCTTGATCGAGACTTAATTGACGATAGTCGGTTTTGTTGTTTTTCGCTAATGGTTTGCTAGACGATACGATTGTCGGACATGACAGTTTTATATTATTTTCTGATTCCTTCAGCGCTTGTTCTGATTGACTTTCTTTCCAGTTGTTAGCACTTTTTGTTGAGCTGATTTTGTCGTTTTTCTCCTGCTCTTCAACGATCTTTTGTGGTTTACTAAATTCATCTAAAGAAGCCCGCTTGTCAGCATTGTTCTTGCTAAAGAAAGATTTGTTAATATGAATCTTTTTGTTGGTATTCTTTGCACTGGAGCTTTCATTTACAGAGTTGAATGATTCATCATCTTCGTTAGGGATGTCATTTTCTGCAGTTTCATCATACGAATTACTGTTTGTATAAGAATGTTGTATGTTAATATTTTGATTGATATACTGAATAGTTTGTCGTCGATGCATGTTAAATTTCTTCTCTGCTATTGGAGTACTATAAGTAAAGTTTGATGGCAATGAAGACACTTTAGTGAGAGGCCGTTTTTGCAATTGCTTTTGATCATCGTCAAGTTGCATACATAATGCTTGTTCCTCTTCAAATTCCTGTTCACGTTCAAATTCTCTTTCTAGCTCGGTTTCGATGTCTAAATCATCTTCCATTTGTTTGTGACTTTCCTCTAAATGTTTCATAAGAACTGCTACAACCACATTGACTAACACAAACTGAGCCATCAACACAAATATAACAAAAAATATTGGAGCTATTATTGTACTAACGCAGCAATTTTTCACACAGTCAGCGGCATCGTCACAATCATCTCGAAGAGTATCCTTCATTATTCCATTCCAGTTATCACCAGTGGCCACTCGGAACAAAGTTAAAAAGGCCATTCCGAAGTTTGCAAAATGAGCATGTTCACCCAGCCCTTGGCATGGTATCTCTTCTGAGCATTCTAGTCGTCCAAAAAGTTCTACTCCTAAAGCTGCAAAAATGAAGAACAACAGGAAGAATAGTAAACCCAAATTTCCGACCTGCAATAAATATAAATTTTAATATTATAGGAAATTCAAACATTCTGAATTCTAGTGCATTTTACCTGTGGCAATGCCTGCATGACCGTGTCCAATAGCGCTCTGATTCCTTTAGCCATTTTCAACAATTTCAAAACACGTGCTATTCTAAGTACTCGCATGACACGTATGATGGTAGGGTTTATGGGAATGATGTTTGTTTCTAGTTCTTCTAACACTATACCCACGATGGATAGAATGACGATAGCAACATCTAACTGGTTCCATTTATCTTTCATGTAGATTTTAAAACCTAATGCCACTAACTTCATGATGGCTTCCAATATGAACACGGCCGTGAAGAAATAGTTGAATATTTTCAATGCGTACTCCAGAGCTAAGGGCATCATGTAATATTCCATGGCCATCGTAACTACGTTCAATCCTATGACGGCTGCTATTGCTAGGTCGAAGTATTTCGATGTGACTACGTTGTGGACAAACAACCGCAATGGTGAATAGTTTGTATAGTACGGTGGTTCGTGCATTCCTACGGAAAAAAAAATAAGCATGGTAAATTTATCTCTTCAATCCAAAATACATCCGGGCATTTTCTCAAATGATTTTTTTCTAAAAGCGAAGTATGCGTTGCGAAAATGTTTGATCAAGTGGTAACAGGTTTTTCGAGCATTTCTGTTACATACGTACGTAAACAGTTTATTTTTAATCGATTTGAACTATAGAAATTCTGTCTTTCTTCCTATTAAAAGAGCAAGGCAATTCGCACCATATCCAGAAGGGCATGGTCAAAACAATATTACACAAATAAATCGAAAAATGCTGACATTTTCGCACTGGTTGGCTCTGAAGTTGCTGATAATGATAGTTTTGGGGATGATCAATTGAATAATTTCAACGACTTTAGGCGCTTTAACGATTCGGGTGAGCTCCTTCCACGTTGTCATTCTGCCGGCAGTCACATAAATATAGTAGATGGCAAGAGGTTCTGTAAGTACCGTACGCTTCCGCTTCAGTGGCATGCGAAGCAGCTATCCGCCCATTGTTTGATTCCAGTGATATGATAATAAGCCATTGTAACTGCTGGCATGCTTCTTGAAAAGTTGCACACACCGTACCATTCACAGTCCGCAATGAATCAAATTCGACAATGCATTCCATGTATAATATCGAGGCATTTCCGCAGGCGCAAGTACTGCATTCTTTGGGTTGAAATATACTCTTTGGCCATTATCCAAATGAACTGCGAGATGCACCACAACAGTCGGAAAACGTTCATGAATTGCAAGAGAAAATATTCTCCAGAGCGCTTCATTGCAGTTCACGTATCGATCCATTTGATACTTGCTGATCTCATCTCGTTCAAGGCCTATAATCGCCATGTCGCTTCCTTTGGTGACGTATGTACTTAAAGTCAAAATTTAGTCAAACAGTAACAGTGAACTGTTTCTCGCTCACAACAGCTTTTTGAGTCTTCTTAAGGTTCCGCTTGACGATGGCCCAATATTGTTCGATTGGGCGGAGCTCTGGCGTGTTGGGAGAAGTCTTGTCCTTCGGCACCACTTGAACGTTGTTGGCAGCATTCCACTCCATGGCCTTTTTCCGTAATAGCATGATGCCAAATCCGGCCAAAATAGAAGACAGTAGACGTTTTTGTAGGCACTCGCTCAGATAAATTTCCTGGTTGATGGTTCCGGTCGCTATGTAAACGTTGCTCTTCAAGCCACGGGTACAGATGGCCTGCCACACCGGATATTTCGTCGCGAACTTTGACAGTTTAATGTGCTTGAAAATATCTGCCACCTTTCCCTGTTGGAAGCTGTTTAAAGTCTGCCTTGACGTAAGTTTCATCGTCCTGTACCACGCAATCAAACTTCGTCAGCATCGTCGTGTACAACTTTCGCGAGCGTGCTTTGGCCGACGTGTTTTGTTTATCGTCGCGAATTGGAGTCACCACTTTCTTGTAAGTCAACAGTCCAGCTCGTTTTTTCCACGGTTGAAGGCGCCACACCCAGCTTTTTTGCGACATCTCTGACGGAGAGGTTGGGGTTCCGCTCGAAACAGCGGGCAACTCTTTTTGTCGTCGCGGTGGCCTCCGGCTTTCGATTTTGATCCCGATCCAGCTTTCCTGGCAGTCAACAAACGTTCACCGAATACTTTTAATACGTTTGTAACAGTCGATTTAGCCGCATTCAACAATTTCGCCAACTTGGCGTGAGAGTAGGGTGTATTTTCGCCATGCACGTCCAATATTTTGATGCGTTGTTTCTCTTCCTTCGACGACATTTTGATAACTGAAGTGCTAATTTCAAAATCAAAATGGAGGCATGATGCTACACGCACACATCTTCAAAATGAGGGGTGTGCAATTTTTTTTAATGCACGATGAAAGGAAATGTGTTAAGTTTAAGTCGACCAAATTTTGATCGAATCACCCTTTACAAACGTATTTGATCGAATTCACTGAACTGCAATACTCAACATTGATATGTGTTTTGAATGTCTTAGACGATATTGGCGAATATGGAACGATCCATGTGTTGTCAACTTCGGTTTTTGCTCCTCTAAATTGAGTGATGAATGTTCTGTCATAGTCATCTGGTGAGCGACGCCGATAGAGAGGATATCCATCATTTTCAATTTGCGTTTCCGAAAGAAAAGCACGTGGATAGCGTTCCGTGCATTTATTGTAATACATACAAACCGAAGTTGGATTGTAGTGTCCACAAGGTGCATGAACCATATTGGTTTTCACCACTTCGTATAACTCTGGATCTATCTCAGGATCAGGAATTTTCGCAAATATGATGTTATCAATTTGATCTGGTGTAATCTTGTCCACCATCTAAAGAAGAATGTGTGCGTGCAGCAAGCCTATTTCCTGCCACTCAACAGAGTACATCCAGCATCTAACAGCACCATATATACGTTGCTTCACGATAAAGTCCATCAAATATCGTAGATGTTGTTTGAACACTCGTGCTGTGACGTCGTGACGATCGCTTGTTGTATGACCGGGATGCAATAATTCCGTTATCTGTGGCCATTTTAGATTGCAAGTGAATGTAACAAACATATCCGGCTGTCCATAATTCCGGATATCATCGTATCCTGCAAGTACTTGTGCATGTGCCTTGCGCTGCCAATGTATGTTGATGGCTTAATCGTGAGTCGATGTTGGTAGTGTTAGTTGGATAACATTCGTATGCCAGAACTGACAATTTGATTTTTTTTTGTACACACTACCAAAATGTCATGTAAATTTCTGTTTCCTGAGATCGACACATGCAAGCGTCCTTTAGCACATAAGAATGAGTTGAAAGAGATGAGAAAATAAATTCAATCAAACACATCTTTCGTCGAATTGCGTATGTGTCAGTTTCAGGAGACATAATTTTACACGAATTCTTTGTTTACGTTCATTTTTATATATATAGATGGCCAGAGGTTCAGTAAGTACCGTACGCTTCCGCTAAAACATTATTACGTCAGGCTTAATCACGAGTACAAGCGCTTAAGCAAGTTCTGCTATCTTCGTCACCAAAGAGATATACAACGCAAGTTTAAATCGCATCCAAAATCTTTCTGGAATTACGTCAATAAGCAACGCAAGGAGTCCGGATTACCATCCTCTATGGCGCTCGATGGCATAACAGCTTCGTCGCAACCCGATATCTGCCATTTGTTCTCCATCAAGTTTGCCAATGTTTTTACAGATGAGCTACTCTCCTCTGACCAAGTCACGCTTGCTGCGCAGAATGTTCCGGTATACAATCAATCGATGAGTTGTGTGAACGTATCCGATGCAATGATTTCCAGCTACGCGTTGCGACTTAAGACGTCGTTTAATCCGGGAAACACATTGATGGCCTCATTCCGCCGCTTCGTCGTATTTTCCAGCATTCTATTTCATGTGGTACGTTTCCTCGGTGCTGGAAAACTGCTCATATGTTTTCAGTTTACAAGAAGGGTAGTAAGCGCGATGTCAACAATTATCGGGGCATCACATCGCTGAGCGCTGTTTCCAAACTTTTTGAGTTGGTAGTGATGGATCCAATCGTCTCACATAGCAAGCAGTATTTATTGCAGGCCGCTCGACCACGACAAATCTGTTATGCTTGACATCGTACGTTACCGAAACTATGACGGAACGGACTCAGACGGATGCTATTTACACCGATCTATCGGCTGCTTTCGACAAGGTGAATCACGCGTGCACCTAATCATCAAAAGTCCGTGTTTATCTTATGCAGACGATCTCAAAATCTATCTGAGGATTCGTTCAGTTAATGATTGTATTCATCTTCAACAACAACTTGATGCAGTTGCCAATTGGTGCACGATTAATCGGATGGTGATCGCTCCTGCCAAGTGTTACTTAATAACGTTTTCGCGGAAGAAGCAGCCGATAACCTTCAATTATGAACTGCTTGGATCGTCAATAGGCCGGGTGAGTCATGTGAAGGACCTCGGGGTGATTTTGGATACACAACTAAATTATAAGCAGCATGTCTCATACGTCGTTGCTAAAGCATCAAGAGTGCTGGGACTCGTCTTTAGAATAGCCAAAACATTTTCCGACGTTTATTGTTTAAAATCGCTCTACAGCTCTCTTGTGAGCTTACACTTACACTCACGCTGGAGTACTGTTCTGCCGTTTGGAGCCCTTATCACAACAACGGTGCGGAACGAATTGAATCAGTTAAACGTCGCTTTCTTCGTTTCGCTCTCCGAAGACTACCTTGGAGGGATCGGTTCCGATTGCCCAGCTACGAAAACCGTTGCCGTCTGATCTTGCGAGTGAGAAGGGACGTCAACAAGGCATTGATCATCGCGGACGCCCTACAAGGCAGAATTGATTGCGGGGCGATTCTTGAGAATATCGACTTGAATGTTCGTCCTCGGCCACTGCGAAATAATATAATGCTGAGGCCTCCGCTTCGTCGTACGAACTACGGACTCGAGGGTGCGATCAGCGGTTTGCAACGAGTGTTCAATAGAGTGGCTTCAATGTTCGAGTTCCACCTTTTGCGTGCAGTTCTCCGTCAAAGATTTGCTGCTGCCTTCGAGCATCGTGGTAGCTGATAATAACTACGAAATATTTGTAACTAATAATTTTTGTAACATTGTTTTTTTTACATAATTTACCAACATCATTGGGGCTGCTGAAAGCCTGTTGATGTAAATTTATAAATAAACATATAAACAAAGGATTGGGCTTCGTGTGTTCAAGGTCCGCAAGGCACCGAACCGGCGTGATCAACAAAACACGGCGGCCAAATCCCGAGCAAGGAAGCTGTATCGAGAGTGGTTAACGAAACCGATGTGTGTGATTATGGATGACGAAACCTACATCAAGGCAGACGCAAAACAGATACCGGGGCTGAAGTTCTACGTTGCCAAATCACGGTTTGATGTTCCGGAAGACATAAGGAAGAAGAAAGTGGACAAATACGCCAAAAAATACTTGCTCTAGCAGGCCATATGCTAATGCGGTAAACTGAGTAAACCGTACATCACAACGGGCACCATTAACAGCGAAATTCACCGCACCGAGTGCCGAGTCTGTTGCCCTTCCTGTGCCGAGTGGGCTCCATCAACAGCGAAATTCACCGCACCGAGTACCGAGTCTGTTGCCCTTCCTGTGGTCCTACGGAGGCGAGGCATTATTTTGGCCGGACCTGGCATCATGCCATTACGCGCGATCGACGTTGGATTGGTACAGAGACAATAACGTTGTTTTTGTACCAAAAACCGCCAACCCCCCAAATTCACCAGAGATTCGTCCGTGGGAAAAATTTTGGGCCATAATGAAGGCCAAAGTTCCAAAATCGTCCAAGGTGTTTATGAACGAGCTGGAGTTGAAGAAAGAATGGATGAAAGTGACCAAAAAGGTCGACTCCACCATTGCAAAAAATGTTAATGCGGGCTTTCAGCGATGGAAAGGAAATTGAATAAAGTAATTATGTCGAAACATAATCCATATGTATTAATTCATTTCCTGAAAGTTTCAAGAAAATCCGACTTAAAATAAATTTTTGGCGAACACTTTTGTCTGGTGCATTTTTTTCGAGTACAGGCGTTAGTAGTGGACGAGCCAATGCGGACGAATTTTCTTCTTCACTCGGAGACCTACGACATTATTTGCGACAAGGTGGCTCCGGATCCCCCCGTTTGAAGTCTTGTCTGGAAATTGTTACGACGCTGAACGACTTTTTCAATCCGCCGCTCCTGGAAATAAGCTTAAATTTACGCTTGCAATGCCGTCGCCAGGGGGACAAAGATGGTGCATCGGCCCCGAAACGGTCGACGAGTATTTGGTGGCCTTGAGGAAGATTGCGATGACCTGAAATTTCGGTGCGTATTTGGAGAGGACGCTGTGAACTATAACTGGATTTTGGAATCAGACGCAACGATATACCAGGCGGTAGTTGGAGATGCGAAACCTTGCATGGAACTTTCACGAAAGGGAGAGACGAGGTGGTTTCTTCGAGGCAGGAGGTCCACGCCGTACAACAACCTGCAGGTAAAAATGTAAATATGGGCGGGCAGTGCTTGCAAATAGACCCATAGTGAGGGTGATAATAGTTGCTTTCTTTTCAAGGACTTGATGGTGCAAGGCATTCCGCGAATACGTGCAAACATTAACAAACAGAGTGTTCGGTATGCAAATTGAACAGGCACCTCGCGAAGGCTTGCCTGAAGAAAGCCACGGCCGACGAACAAAGCACGTACGGTTCAGACGAACTACATGGACACATCCGATGAACGCGGAAGCGCCGGGAGTGCGGAAATTCGTGATGTTTCTATGATCGAATCGTCCACACGTTGCAGGAAGATTTAGCTGGACTTGTATGCCAGTAGAAAAACCGGTTTCGGTTCGAGGTCGATATGGGTCCCCGAACAGAATTATGTGCTTGCAAGATCAAAACAGGTTA
The DNA here is from genome assembly GCA_024533555.2 of Aedes koreicus. Lineage (NCBI taxonomy): Eukaryota > Metazoa > Arthropoda > Insecta > Diptera > Culicidae > Aedes > Aedes koreicus. The sequence goes on from JAHHFK020003965.1 coordinate 782,573, forward strand.
ACCGGGTGCGCGGTTGCGTAGGTGTGACTCGAACTTGTTTAGCTACTGCAATACAACAATCTTCGACGCGAGTGTTGATGGGAAGACACGTTATCGTTATACGTGATGCAGTCCGGGAAGCAACCGTTGCTAGGCCACGAATGGCTGGAAGAGTTGTTAGTGGAATGAAAGTGCATGTTCCAGGGGCCAAGATGAGGTCAAAAAGATTGCTACTGCTACTTTGCTGGAGAAGTACCCAGAGGTATTCGACGCTTCAATCGGATGAATTTCGAACGTTCAATCCAACGTACCGCTGAAGAAGGATGCACGGGCAATGTTTCTAAAGGCACGGAAGATACCATTCAACAAGCTGAAGACGGTCGATGACGAGTTGAATAAGCTTATTGCAGAAAGCGTGCTCACAAAAGTGAATTCCAACAACTAGGCGACAACTATCGTTTCTGTGAAGAAACCACAGAACCGAGAAGGGTTTGCGGTGATTACAAGCAACAATCTATATGCAACTAGCGATTTGAAATTTGTTCACTGTTGTAGAACCCCTTGGTCCGAAGTACACCTTGAAGCCAGCACCTAACTATACATATTTGCGCCTTTGTTTTGATTTGCTGTGTTATTTTGACAGAATATTTGAGAGTGTGTCGTGTGAGTCATTATTAGGGGCGTATTATTAAGCTTGGGATCGAGCTTGGGACCGATGTGCTAGTACTGACTGAGCCAAGAAAAAAATCGTATTTGTTCGGGACCTATGGTCTTAGGTAGTCTATGTACCAGCATACCGTGAATCACGTGGAAGACCAGATACCTGCTACTGTGGACGAGCTGTTTGCTCCGCTGGCTGGAAGGTAGACCTTTAGCAAGATTGATCTCGCCAACCTGCAAGTTGAGATGGCTCCCGAGGACCGGAAAATACTTACGCAGTATACACACCGTGGCCTTTATTGTCCAAACAAGCTGATAAAAGGAGTTGCGTCGGCTCCAGCCATCTGGCAACGGCAGATGGAAGCAGGGTTGCCACATGATTTATCTAGATAGACACAGATTTTTTTCATGTTTTCCATACAGATATGTTTGTACAGATTGTAGATTTTTGAGATAAACCAACATTTTTAAAGATTTTTGGCAATTGCTTGTCCACTCAAAAACCTCTAATTTGAAGATGATGGCGATGTGCCGAACTCCACCCGGTGGATCATCAAATTATCTACAATGCAATTGATAAACAGTTCCAGATCGATGGCATCGATTGAAAAAAAAAAGCTTGTGGGCTTTGGATCAGATAGAGCATCGGTAATGATGGGTTCTAACCGATCCGTCAAGAAGCTGCTGAAACGCGATTGTCCTCATTTGATCATTATCAAATGTATTTGCCACGCTTTGGCTCTTTGTGCAAGCAACGTATGCGGAAAGCTGTCATTGTACCTGAACAGTTGATGCGAGATATCTACAGTTACTTGTCTTGCAGCCCCTTACGATCCAAGGTATTCCAGATGATACAAAGTATCTTGGAAATGAAGCCTATGACAGTTCTGCATCCATCTGCCACCATATGGCTATCGTTGGAGTCAGTTTTACAAAAGAAATTGGTAACGGTTTTTGGAGCTCGCTTTTCTCGTTCCAATCCAATGACGCAGCCACTTCTTTACTTCTAGAGATACTGACATGAATGCATCCGAGGGATGTAAAGTGTCATTAATAAAAAAAAAATCAACAATTCTAGAGCTACGTATTGCCTCTTGTCAACAATCTTCCAGTCAGAAGCTACGGAATTCCCGAAAATGTGCAATCAGCTAAAGCCCCTGCTAATGGTTCTCCTTGCAAATATTTATGAGGATGATCACCTAAACCACCTGAAGGATTTCGGAGTTTCTGATTTCGAGAAACATCGTTGTATGAAGTCGGAAATAAAAAAATCGGGGTAGCAGCAGGAGAAATGCTTACATCCGGAACTCTCGATGTTACCAGGAAGAAGGCTTTCTATTCAATTTGCAGTGCTTTCTATACCGAGTTGATTTAACAGATCATTTAGCGCTTCAATATGAACGATCCAGTTCTGCACACAGAATACGAGTCAACAGGACAAGTGCGAGTTCTTCGTGGATTACTATGGATACTTGATTGAAAGGGTGGTTCTATAAAATCCGGCAGAAAATGCATGCGATCCAGGAGATGCCTACAAACATGATGCGAGGATGCCTCCAGGAGGGTGGAGTAACAAACGCAATCCGACAACTACCTTGTTCACTATTTACCGGAACTGACGCTGCTGCTTGCGACGGACGCTTCGACTTACGGGGTTGTCCGTCCAGTTTGCGTCCCAGACCCTGAACCGTGTGTAACAGAAGTATATCTAGGTGGACAAGGAGGCGTATGCTGTGATATTTGGAGTGAGGAAGTTCTTTCATTATATCTAAGGCCGGAAAATCATAAGGGGTTGTCACTGATGTCTGCGTCAAGGATGCAAATTTACGCCACGTACTTGAAGAGTTTCAACTATTCGACATTTCGGTCTCGCAAATCTACCAACCATGTCTACGCTGATGCCTGGTCGCAATTTCCGTTGGAGACGATCGGTCTGGACCACAAGATTAAGGAATCAGATACTTACTGTGGAGTTGAGCCAGATTGAAACTCTACCCTTAACTGCTGTCTACCTGAGTCAAACCACCCCTGAGGATTGGTCAGTGTAAAAGTTCATCCAAGGACTAAAGCATAGCCAGCTGGTGGAAGTAGTTTCGTTCGTGCCGAGCCTGTGAAAATGAACCTGCTCTGCTGGAAAACTGCGAGTGAACCATTTCAACGGATTCATGTGGATTTTGCGGGTCCATTCATGGATACCTACTTCTTCATCTACGTCTATGCATTCAAGAAATGGCCGAGGGTTCAGATCTGCCGATCCATCACGGCTGAATACACCGCTTACATGTGTCTGAGATCTTCAGTAGCTTTGGCATTCCATCTGTACAGGTTCGATCATGACGTGCAGTTTACTTCGGAGGTTTTCCAGCGAATCCTCAAGACGAATAGCGTGAAAAGGGCACAAAATGGATGCGCTGAAAAAGCATAAAATAAGGTCCTGCGACGAATGATCAAGCGGGGCAGTTCCTTCAGACGACTATGCAGAAGCTGAAGGCGCTATAATCTCAGCGGAATCTGGAGCTAAACAACATCCTGGTTTTTCCTACCGTAAGGTAATCGAACCTTCGACCGGGAAGTCACCTTTAATGCTTGTATTTGGTTGACAGATTCGATCTAGAGTCGACCTACGGCCACCAAAAAATGAGATTCCACCAAGGCTGACATTGCTGTGCGCCAGTTCTAGGACGGTGACCTGGTTCGTGTGTACAATTTCTTGTGGAACAGAAAGTGGATGTTTCGGAGTGGAGGCTCGCCGAAAAAGTTTTGTTGCTGCGATATGCTGTGGGATTGGACGACGGATGAAATTGAGAGCGCCATATTGATCACATAGGCGGTATGGGAGCTGATCTACCCGGAGTTTCTTAGGACACTCCTAGAGAGGGGGAGATCACTGAACGCTATGAATCAACTAATCCTGCTACTTTTGCTGCTGCGATTTCCTCTGTTACTGATGCAACCTTCCTGTTGCTGCTTCTGTGGTTTCCCCTGCTGCTGCGAGTCCTGGTGTGGAGGCTACTGGTGGCTCCTCGCCGCAAGGCTGCGTCGATCGAGGCTTCGACATCGGTGTCTGCTTCTGACCACGAGCGCTCTCTAGCTTCCCAGGCCGGCCGATCTGTTGTGTCCGAATCGGTGCAATCACAGCCCTTCGACGATTCGATCAGGTAATTAGAGCTCCTCGAAGATAGGATTTGTAGGGAAGTTGAATTTCTTTTTTTTTCACGTGGGAAAGATGTGTTGTCTTCCCTTACACTTTGCTAACTTTATATATAAACCTAAATCTTTACGACAGAACAATACTTACGTCGTCTTTTCTTTTCCATCTGTAGCGCACGTTTGGCAGCTCTGAGTATTTTTTCTTCCTTCTCTTGTTCCTCGCGGCATCTGTGAAAATTTTCGACTACGACTCCGACAAACATGTTAAGAACAAAGAACCCAACCAATAGAATAAATGCTATGAAGTACAGCAAACGCCACTCGTTGTAATTCACAACCGGCTGGAAAACAAACAAACACAACCACAGGTTTATGAAAACTCATACTCTCTAAAGTCTCGTAGCGGATTATTGATATCACCTGTTGATCCACCCCAACAGCGTCAAGTCCTGTGTACATGATATTGACCCAGCCATCCCTGGACGATAACACAAATAGAGACATCAGAGCCTTGCCAAGGTCGTCAAAATTGTACTTTCGATTAAGCCAAACGTTTCCTTCAATCGATAAGCAGTCCGTTTTGTTCTTGACTCCTTTGATATGTTCTCCTTCACAGTAGAAGAATGTGCCCTTGAATAGCTGAGAAATAAAATATGAGTTGCGGCGTCGGTGATTCCGTAGACATTGTGTTACCTGCACTCCAAGAATACCAAAGATTATAAAAAATGTGCAACATATCAGTACTATGTTTCCGATAGGTCTTAATGAGGAAAGTAGCGTTTGAACCACCAATTTCAATCCAGGAGCTCTGTTGATGACCCTTAGAGGTCTCAGCGATCGTAACAACCTAAAGACCTGAATTGAGAAGAAGTGGAAAAAAGTGATTACTGCTATGATTTCAACCGAGTTATCCTTTAGAATTACCCTAAGAATACCAAAAATTCTTGGGCTCGATTCGCTAATCACGGACATCAATAAATCGATTATGGATATTGTAACAAGAGAACCATCCATTATGTTCCAACCGGAAGTAAAATACGCATCTGGACCATAGAACATTCCTGTCGCAACAACCTACGATTAGGTAAAGTAGGAAAGGATAGTAAATTTGGTGCTCCATATTTTTTAAATAAGAAAACCTACCTTGATAAACATTTCAACTGCAAATACAACTGTGAACACGTAGTTTGCTGTCGATAAGAAGTACCTTTCAGAACATGATGGTGGAATATTTGGCCTCTCCATGGCCAAGGTAATGCAATTCAACGCAATAAATAGCAAAATTACATTGTCGAACCATTTCTGATTCACGAACCAACTGCACATTTGGCGGAATCTGAAATTAGTTGTTCAATGTTAGGATGTGTAAACATATAAAATTATGAACAAGGCACTGCGCCGGACCATACCGATTATCTTCCGGAAAAATGTACAGTGTATACAGATCACGGTCTTCAACAAAGTTCTTCGGGGTAACATAGCGGAAGAATTGTTTCAGGCGACCTTTAGATTTCTTCTTACATTTAGAGTTGAGCGAATCCGTTTGCATATCCTGCACCGATGGGACCGATTCGTCATTGAGCTTATTCTTTGTGAGCTCCTCTTGAATTTTCCTCAATTCCAAATTGTGTACACTTATTCTAGAATGTTTGTGGTATGTATGCTCTATTGACGACATGCGACGCGCGTTGTTCGGAGATTTAATGTCGCTCAATCGCAATGAACTTTTTCTGTTGATGTAGTACTTATTCTTATCATTATACATGTACTTTGAATAAGACGGAGCGCTTATGTTGCTCGCAATACTTCCCGGACCGCTGTCGATCTTGATGGAAGAGGATCTTCTAACGGAACTTCTTCTTGAAGAATGACATCTATCCTTCTGTGTATCATTTTGAATCCTGTTGCTTTTCTGTGACAATGGGTCATTTTTGCGTGCTTCGTAGAGTGTTGATCCTAGAAGTATTTCATGAGTCATTGTACGTTAAATAATTGATTAAAAGTTAGTAAAAATCTCGTAGAACATACCTCCTACTCTTGAAACACATTTACCATTGTTGAGTACCTCATCTTCTTTTGGCGGTTCCTTGTGATACTTTAGACTAGATTTTCTTGTTGTTTCAGACCTTCTTGATCCATCGGTAGACTGTGAATGCTGCTGTGCTCTGTCACTCCGTGATGATTTAAATTCAACGTAAGGACTTGTGTACTTTTCCGATTTCCTTCGCATTTCGTTTAGCACTGGAATTCCTTCAAAATAGGATCGGTCGTCTAAAGCCTTCAGTGATCCAAGTACTGGTGGGGGCTTAAGAAGCGTTGAGTTGGAACTTTTTTCGAGCTGTTCAAAGTCAATGTTTTCCCAATCTTTGAAACTTGGTCCTTCCTCGAGCGTTGCATTTGGCGAGTCCTGTGGTGTCGCGGAAGTAGTTGTAATGATTGGTGGATCCGCAACATAAATGTTATATAGCTTCAAGGGCTCACATTTTTTCTGCTAAAATATGTGTGTAAATAAAATGACTGCAATTTAGCATGGCGGAATGTACCTTTCTGCTGGACGACAGATCTATGGAATTGATGACGTCCTTCTCTGAGTTGAGTTTCGGGATTGATAGATTGATATCATCGTATCCTGGTTGCAGAAGTCTCTGTTTTTGAATATTGCATTTTATATCCCTTATCTAGAATTGGAAAGAGCCATTGTACCAACTGCTTTCAAATAGAATAACTATTAAATGACTATTCATATTTTATAACCATATTATAGAAAAACAGCAAACCTTTCTCAGTTCCTCAGCACTAAACCACTTTCCCTTGGATTCATTGTAGCTGTCGCTTGTTGTAGATTCTGAGAAACTCTTGGGATCGTCATAGATATCACTCCCTTGCTCTTGTGCAGCCAAGGATTCAGCGTTTAGTTTCGCTTTCACGAGTTCTCTTTGTTCACGCTCTCGTCGTTCGTTACGCTAGTTTTTGTTTCATGAAAAGGAAATGATTTATTTTGAATCTATTAATCTAATCAAGCTACATGCTTTTCTAAATTAAACTGTACCTCTGAGCTGAAGCCTTCAACTAAAATAGCAACCAACAAATTGAACAACACATAATTCCCAAAAGTCATTAGTGTTACGAAGTAAAGAGCAGCCCAATGACTAGTCTTCTCCATTCCATTGAATAAGACTACGTTCCAGTCTTCTTGTGTAAGGATCTGCATAGTTGAAAAATATTTAAGGTTTGTGCAACGCAATATGATATTTCGTGATATTTTAAACAAAAACATACAATGACTCAAGTTATTACGAGATCTACTTCATGCGTATTACACGTAGTATACGATGCACCTGTACAAAACTACAACACAGAAACTTTCAAGCTACTCAAATGTGTTTCCAACTAGATGCACAAGGACACCGAAAGACAACAAAAAAGTGCTACAAATGTACAGAAATACTTATCTAAAGTATCAAGCTCAATATATTGTTGTGTGTTTATTGGATGAGTAAAACATATCGCAAAAATTGGAAAAGTAAATCAGTACTCTGAGTAAAAGTATAAAATATTCTTATAGACTAATGTTCAGGAAACCGATCGAAGCGAAGGGCCATGGTTGACTGTGTTTTGGAGACTTTTGAGACAAAATTTTCTAGAAGATATTTTTCACCATTTTCATTTAAAGAACTTCCAATGAATAAACCCACATATCTGAAAACAGAATGGAAGTTGTGTATCTCCAGCATACCTAGTTAGTAGTCAAATATTAGGCAAAAATGACGGAATAAAACACAGTGTTTTTATTATTAAGTAATTTTTTTTTCACTAAAGCGATTTTTAGGGGCATTCTAATTTCAAGTATACATAAAGATTCAGCGCTGTATATTTTTTAATCAGTTAACGTGGGAAATGATTTGAAATTGGCCGTCCAAGCGTATATAGATAATTATGGTACATGTTTTAGGATGTCCGTTCAGCTTCACCGATGACATGAATATAGATTATTATCGCCCGAAACTTAGACACGATGGCAAAAATATGAATCAAGTGTTTATTATGGACTTCAAAGGACGCAACGATCAGCCTGAGGAGGCTGACATCTGATGACGACGATTACGATGACACTGATACCGCGCTCCCTTTGTAACCAGAACGTGTCAACTGCCCAGCAAAAGTGATCACGAGGTGCAGTGGACGGGAGCGAAAACTTCCCTGTAAGTTGTTTGACTTTATTATTGGCTTACGAGCATCTATCTGCTACTGAATCCTCTACAGGTAATTCCGAGAACGATTCGACGCTTAGCGTTAGCGTTAAGCGCTGAGACATTCGTAGCGAACTTGCTGACCACGATCGATGGGTCAATCCTACGACGAAACGTATGCACCGGTAGCGAAGGGGACCACGGTGCGTGTGCTGTTGGCGGAGCAATCAAATGCTTCGGATGCGGAAAGATTGGGCACAAGCGTGCTGAGTGTCCAGAAAATCTGGAACAGCACGGCACCGAAAGAGCGGAGGAAAATGTACACCGGAAGCGAAAGTTTACAGCAAACGTTGCCGAGGAAATAACTTTCGTTGCTACGGTGACGATGGAATGTTCATCTGCTGCTATGATCTCCGAGAAAAGTATTGATTGGATTATAGATTCTGGCGCGATAGACCACATGGTCAGGAGCAAACATTTCTTTGAAGAGCTGCATCCATTGATTGCTATAATTAACACTCCTGCTCAACCGACGCGGCTCCTGTGCAATGCAGATACATGACTGGTTGTCTTCATGAAGAAAAACAGTATGTTCCAGTTCCATCCCGAACTCAAGGATAAGATTTCTAAACCAGATTGCTTCGCAAACAGCATGACTGAGCGAAGCATACTCATCGGTCGTTCGGGTCGTTACCACAGTCAGCTTCAGCGTATTATGTCGCTCAGAATTTCGTTCATTGCTGGCTTGTTATTGCACATGATGTTTATTATGGATGGAATATATATGGAATCAAGTTAGAAGAATGGATACTAACAACTCGTGGGATTGTGCCGGAGGCTTTCGTTGGCGAGGTATATTTGCTTTGAAATGAGATAATCATAACCAAAGATTACCAAATAAGTGCATTTTTAATCAAGCAATCAAATACAGTCATACGCAATTTCTTAAATGTTCGCAAAAATATTCTTCGCGTTTGCTTGACCTTTGCCTAAAACCTATTGCTAGTGTGCGGGCTTCAACATTTCGCAAAAGGCTGTTTTGAGAAAAATGTACATATATCGCCACTGGCTGAGAGTACCTCCTATTGTCCAAAAAATTGGTTGACTACATTGGGCTGGGTACATCGTAATAAGAACGTAGGCTTTAAAAGTGTGCAAAATATCGTTCAAAATGTCTAGATGCATGCCCTCAATGGATACCTTTGCGTTCCGATGACATAAGTTTGACAAAACCTCTATGGGAAAACTGTCAAAAACACACAGACGCAAACTCAACGTACCCATTGGGGGCAAGCCTTAAGCCAGCATGAGCAATCATTTTGATAGCAGGGTAAGGCGTGGTAACCTGCCCTTTTGCCTCCAGGCTGCCGTATTCTGACGAAACTATCTATATTTTCTCTTCATGTCTCCCTCTAGTAAACAAACTTCCACATTCAAAACCTCATGCTGAAATGAAAGTATGTCCGTCAATAATTTTTCTATTTACAAATGGGTTATTTTGGGGAAAGTGGAACACTAGAGTGCTTAAGTGGAAGCGACGTATTGAAAAGTGTTTTTATTAAATTATATTAAAAAAGTTCACATACATCAAAATGAGTTAGAAAAAATAAATAATACCAATTAACACTTTTGAACGGTTAGTAAAAGAACAATTCTAGAATATCAGGCTGGTTTTCCGGCAGCTATATTTTTTAAAATTATTTTTTCACATTTATAGTCACAATTATAAACATTTTTCAAACAAAATACGCTTATCAAGAGCCTTTGAATAAGTGTATTTATTTTGATATATTTCGATATGAATGTTTATCCTTTGGTATAGACGTAAGTTTTGATATGCTATGAAAAGTAGTTTGTGTATTTGAATTTGATCAGAAAGTTTTAAATTAATGCAGAAAGAAAGAGGTTGGAGCAACGCACTGGATAATTTAGAGTAAAATTTTGCGAAGATTGCAAACGGTAGTTATGCAAAGTTGATGTAAGTAGTGCAATTACGACAGCCAGAAATTGGTGGCCCTTATCATTTGATAATCAGTTCAAATAACCATTCAGATTTTCTGTAGCATCAATCGCATTGTTGAACGCAATAAATATCACACAATCGTCAGTAAATAACTTAATATCACAGTGCTGCAGTATTCTCTTCAAGTCGTTGATGTATAAAATAAATAAAAGAGGCTCCAATACACTTCCTTAGGGGAGTCCTGTTTCAGTTCCTTTGGCAGTTGATATAACGTTATTGTGTTTTGTTCTTTGGTATCGGAGATTTAAATACGAGGAAAGTCATTGCAGTACACTTTCACAAACATCATTTTTCAGTATAGAAACACATCAATAACTTTAAATCGTTTTTCCAGATAAGTATTTCACTTTGCAAGCACTTAGTCCAATGCACTTTCACAAGAATGGTTGTTTCGGTAGCCTGAGTTCTTCATTAATTGGCAGCATTCTCACTGATTGATATTCTTCAGCGCTGTTATTTTTTTTTAAGTTTCATTCCACGAACTAGGAACAGTACCAGTCTTCAAAGAAGTATTAATGATGTCTGGTAAATTGCCTCCAATGGCATCAAATCCATTCTTCAAAACCTGTGCACTTACTATATCAGATCCTGATTTATCTTCCATTGATAAAACTATTGAGTTGATTTTTTTCCCTGGCAACTTGTTTGAACTTCGTAAGCTTTTTATCCCTACCAATTTCTTTTAGCTCAGGTGGCTCATTTTCATCGATGATTAAGTATTAAGTATGCACACAAGCTTTCCACAAGCTCTGTTTCGTCTTGTTCTTCTTTTCTCCGAATGACTTCAGAGAAGGGAGTGAATAAAAATTCACAAACATTAAGCGAAAATTCCATAAAATTCTCAGATCAGCTATATTTTTGCCATATTGTTCTCATAAGAGTGAAGAAAGTTTCCGTAAACAGAGCACTATTAAGGGTTACATAAACATAAATCTAATTCTTACTTGGGTCGGTTTAATTGTAGAACTCTATAATCTTCAGAAATAATACTGGAAACAAAAACGCTTATGGTATTTTAGGATAACTTTTCCTTCACATCCTTCAGCTTCAAACTGCGTCAAAACATTGATGGATAAATGACAAAAAAAAATATTGCTGTGTCTTTTCTATGATTTGCATTATGATAAAGATTCAAATAATCAAATATGCATCAAACGAAGACCATTGCTGATTGGTGTTTTCTTTCCTGTAAAATAATCAAACTTTTATTTAGGTGACCTTCCAACCTAACGGAAATGCAGCAATATAAGGGTCTGGTGTTAGTTTCGAATCTAATGAAAACAATTTCCATATAAAAATTAATGCTAGTATGTTTATTATTAATTTGACCATTTCGGCGACTATAATTGGACTCTGAGCCGTTTAACCATAAATATGTTCCCACTAAGAGCAATAGGAGTAAAAATTATTTAAAAAAAAATTAAGAAACTGTTATCCGCATAGAAGCAGTATAGTCAATGGGGATTTATCTACTAATTTTCCACTTTCTTCGTGAACCTCAATTAAGGATTATGCTAATGCTAAACAAACCAGCGATTTTCTACTCTAATAAAGCGCCATAAATGTTTTTACCTCTTTAATAAGATTATTGTACAGAAATATCTAAAACTAAATTACTTACAACTACAAGGGGCATGTAAAAATGAATGGCAGTCGCTTTTGTTTTCAATGTTTACTGATTAGAATTTCAATCAAAATTACTGTATGAGGACATGGATATTTTCAACTGGTGCAAACGATTGTTCTTCACTTAGCCTTATGCCTCAAGCCTGAGGCCTGATTCGTCACACCCTGGAAACGACCTGGGTCATACATATCGAACCCTGCCGAAGAATTTTTTTGTCTCAGAAAATCTCTACGGCAATGTGGAATTGATACCGGTCTGGCTGAGGTGAGAGACAACCACGCTTACCTCTACACCACCGGAGCTATCGGTTTGCCTCAACGATGTTTAATAGACATAATAATTTCTAGCTTTGAGGGTAAGAGTAATTTTCATTGTAATCATTGTAATCATCACATTATGACCTATAAATAATTCGATAATTGGAGTTAAGTTTTTAAGATTTTAAACTTTAAGTTTATAGCCCTTCAAATGAAGTACTACTTGTGGGCGTAAAGTCCCGTTCTAACTTACGTAAATAACACATATGTCAGAAAGAGACTTTCATCCTGTAGACAGACTCTGCTTTTCCAATAAAGACTGCGTATGTTGAAAAATAGAAAATCGTTGAATACATAAGAAATTTGATGTTCATATGGAGTAAGTAAGAGAAGGGTTTACTCCTAAGACCCTCGCATTCAACTTAGTTTACTTTGTAAATATTCCGTTTATAGCAAAGCAGATTGAAAACATCGTTACCAACAGAACATAAAAACATTGAGAAAACCTTAGTTAAATTTTAGTTTTCTCATGTTTAAAACAAATGGATATTAGAATGAAAAATAACCAAAATTAAAATTTACAACTCCCGCAAATTAAGTTTTCAACTTCCTTCGTTTCATATTTTCAATACATCAAACTGAATATAATCAAGGTTCATGTTTGCTCAAATCGTCACACTCACTGTTTGATAAACGCACATAGGTAAAATGCATGCAAAAGCAGTATTACTCAACTTTGTAGCATTTTGGTGACATCGAATCGGTTAGAATAAAACAACGATGACTTACTACATCTAAACATTGTTGCCGCAGATATGAGATGAGCTGTTGTTTGGTACTTACTTGAAACACTGTAACTGTGGCCCATAGAATGTTGTTGAAATGTTTACGGTCACATTCACACAGAGGATGCTTGGAGACTATTTCGGGACAAGTGCATTCCCTCTCTTGTCCAGTTTCATCGACAAATTTACAAAACTTACCTCCGAACAAGTACATGCCAAGTATGCTATAAATTATTTTGGAATTGTAATGCTGATTGTATTGTGTAAAAGTTTCTATGTTGTAGTAAGTAAGATAATGTTTTTTTTATGGATTGTTTTTATGGCAGTACTTTTTAATGTCTGTTTTAAATCGCATTTTGCATTGAATTTAAGACGGCCAAAAGAATAAAAAAATAGAAAAAAAAACTAATAACTCAGTTTAAGTCAACGACCAAGAGCATACCTTATGATAAGCCTTAACTTCCGACAAAAAACATGTTGAAGGGGTGCCAAGCCAAACAATAATGAATGTATCGCACTTTGAATTCAGTATAGTTTTTGTTTCAAATAAGAGAAGTTCAACGAAGAGAAGAAAGGCGTAAGCAAAGCCTATCAACTTTTTCGAATTCAAGGAAACCCACCTCAAAGGGATAAGCTCAGGGTAGTAGCAGGGGCTGGATAGTCAAGAAGAAAATGGATATAGTTTATGGCTCAAGAAGTATTAGCTCATCGGTCCCAAACTCTGGCCCTAGCATAATGATTCGCCCCCTTAAAACATAGCTCACACGGACACACCCTCAAATATTCTATCAAAATAACCAAGCGAATCAAAACAAAAACAAAGATTCTCGTACCGAAAAGTGAAAGAATTATTGCTAGGTGCAGGCAGCAAGGTGTACTTCGGACCAAGGGGTTCTACAATAGTGAACCACACTGAACCCAAACATCCTCCTTTTATCGAATGAATCTGTTCAATAAAATTGCATTTTCGAACGATAGATGCAAGCGGAAGATGATTTTCTAGAATCCAGATGATTTTCCTTCGAATGTTGAACAACTAACAATACGCGAAGCGAATTGACTTCCCGTTCAAAGTCGAATGCATACTGTATGAAAAATCGTCATCTCAAAGTGGAATGCGTATTGCATGGGTAAGCTCTATAACGCAAATCATTTGAAATGATTTATCATTTATCATTTCATTTTACATCATTCGGTAAAAACCTATCAATCACTATCAGAACAGGTACCAACATGAATAAAGGATGGAAACCCGACCACTGTTTCTCTTTCAATTTTTGAGCTTTCGCAGCAATCCATGTTTGAACGGCAGAAAGATTAAAGTGTGTAATAATTTTATGCCGCTGGATTCAAACCATTCTTGTATCACAGATAATGTGCACAGTTTTGAAACAAACATAACATTTAATTTGGCTCATTGTTATACGAAACACGGAAGATCGTTATTCGATTGTAACCATATGACAATCATCCGATTTCCTAATGCTTCTCGTTAAAGGGCGCAATCGATTTACTTTTCAGGCGATCTTGGGATGATGTTTATGTTCAGTGCAGTTTCAAATCGCTAGTTTCATAGTGATTTTTGGTAGTAGGCAGGGTGAATTGCAGCTTCGGCATCTATGGACCATTTTCCTTGAATCTAAATTAAAACGGTTATTGGCGACATTTTCGCCTCAAAATTTTCCATTTCTACGACTGAGATAGAGAATATATTTTCTATTAGAAAGCATGTACTGCAAAATGCTTCTGATTTTTAAGCTACCGAGTAAAGAACCGCATTACACGCAATTTATCTCGAATATTAGAACGTTAGTAAAAAGTTATTCTTCCATTTTGATTACTGTAACTGTACGAGACCAAACGTAATTGTCCATTTTCTTGACAGTTCTGCAAAATGATGGGTTAGCTTTTGCATACATTGCTCTATGGATATATGTTCACACCGTAAGGTCGTTCGCAACTTGTATTCAAATCTCTGAATCTCAAAACACACTGTGGCGAAAGTGGCCACTTCTTATCACACGGAAGAAGTAATTTGAAAACGTGATAAACTGATAATAATTGCTTACTTGAAGGTTGATGTTAATTTGATCTATTGTAGTACGTTTTACGAGACATTCTTCATTAACTAGAGGACATATATCGAGTATAGATTTCGAAATGCTGAAAATCTTTAATTGCTAGTTTTAAAGTGTACATTATGGAAAGTGTAGTCGCCTATTTTTGTTCCTTCGAGAATAAGCGAATTCTGCGAATATCTACGACCATTATTTTTGAAAATAGAAGGAGAGTTCCGAGCGCTGCTATTTATTAGAACGAAAACGAAAAACGGAGCACGGAATTTAGCTGGTAGATTCGGGAGGCAACCGTGGCGTAGTCGTTAACATCCATACTTCTCACGCGAAAATCACGAATTCGAACCCATCCCCTGGAAAAGTTACGAAAGATACCCAAAAAGGCGTTTGAGTAACGGGAGATGAACCAGCCCGAATCTAATAATCTTGATAATCAAGAACTTAAAAAAAATACCGGGGTTGTGCACAAGGCACCACCGTATGGTTGCATTGGATAACATAACGATTTCAGCTGTTTTATTATTTTATTATAAATGGTAGTCCCAGACTACAGACAGTAGTCCCAGATTGTAGACAGTAGTTAGAAGACTGTCAAATTTACACAAAAAGCATCCGCAACGTATCAATTGTGGGCCAGCCATAAATGTTGACGGCTTTTGAAAGGATGTCAGCGACCGAGTAGCCTTCTCGGATTTCTTTGAAAGTAGATGGTTTCACTTCACTGGCTCCGCAACCGGCTTCCTTGCCATCTGCTGCCTGGCCATCGGCTGTTAGGTCATAGGCTGCCCGCCAGCTGCCAGTCTAACGCTGGCTCCTCGCCGCTCCTGTCAGTTCAAAGACAGCCAAGCGAGAAAAGCGTGTGGCGAAGGTGCACCCCTACATCGTTCCCTGCTGCATGAGACCTCGATTGCTCGATTGCGATTTGGTGAATTAAGTATGGAAAACGTAATTATAAGACATGACCTCTTATTTGTGTTATTTTTAAAAGTTACTATCAAGAACAATGTTAATTGAATGTTTCAGAAGATGCGTAGAAAGATTTCCAATTGATTGATGCAAAAGCTAAGAAATTCTAACGTGGAATTTATTAGTTTTTAACGTACGTAAGCTGACCATTTTTGTGACGCTCCCTATTTTAGATTTTCAAATTTGTACACAAGAAGGCTATCCAACATCAAAAAGGGTGAAAGATTTTTAATTATATCTCAGCAATATATTTCTTGTTCCAAAAAACCAATGGTACTCAAAACCAATGGAATGTTGGATAAATTTGAAAGTCATCTGTTGTATAATCTTTCATGTGTTTGTTCAAATCTCATTGTATAAGAAGAACGAAGTCCGGCTTGCCCTCAGAATGACGGGAATTAGGCCGAAACCCTATCAATGGTCATTTTTGAATGAATGAACCTGACATTAGTTAATTGCGTTATTTGCCACTTATTTTAAAATGAATAAAATTAAAGCATTGTTTTGCGTTTACTATGTTCATAAAATACAAATGAAATGGACGTGCCGTAGTTAAATCTGTTAGTAAAAAAATATTGAGCATTATAATTTTTAAATATATGATACCAACATTAGTGGACTTCTTGAATTTTTCTATCCTTGAAATTAGTTTTTTTTTGTATTTTTATTTTTTAAGCATTCGATTTTTAAGTAATTTTCGTATTTCCGTACTGTAGATATTTGATTATAGCTCAAGATTGCTCGCTAAAGTATTCTTAAGGACCTAAGTGACAATGAGAAACTCTCTCCTCCCTCTTTTTCTTTTTTGATATCGGGGGGGCAAATATAATTTTTTAGGATGTTCTCCTTAAAGGGTGTCCCACATCAAATTGCATCACGAAAAAAAACGTTGTAGAAAATTACCCATTGGGTATTTTCTCTTAAAAATTTGGGTTGAAGTAGTTTAGAGTGTTTTTTGTTGTTGTATTTTTATAGCTGTCAGTTTTTCGAAAATTGGAAAAAATGGCGTCACAAGAAAAGCAACGTCGCGAATTGATTTTTCGCAAGCACCTGGAAAATCCTCAACTCTCTCATCGGGACCTCGGAAAACAACTCAGAAGGTGACTCGTGTGATTAAACGTTACTACGAAACTCTGAGCATCGAACGGAAGGAGAAATGCGGTCAGGATGGATGTTCTATTAGTGATCAGGATCACAAGCGTGAAAGCGTTTAAGCGGAATTCTATTGCTTCGTTCAGGGATGTGGCCAAAAATTGAATCTGTCCAAGTCTTTCGTTCAGAGAGCCAAGGACCGGGAGGGACTGCATACGTACAAAGTGCAGAAGGCTCCAAATCGTGACGAACGGCAAAATACGGTGGGAAAGTCACGGGCCCGGAAACTGTACACCCAGATGCTGATGAAGCCTCCTTGTCTCATCATGAATGATGAGACTTACGTCAAGGTGGGCTTCCGGTAGCTTCTGGGGCTACTGTTCTTCACCGCCCAGCACAAGTTTGATGTTCCGTAGTAGGTAAGGAAGCAGAAACTTTCAAAGTTTGCCAAGAAATACATGATTTGGCAAACGATCTGCTCATGTGGCAAACGGAGTGCGTCTTTCGTGACTACCGGGACTGTAAACGGGGAGATCTACCTCAAGAAGTGTCTACAGAAGCGTCTGCTTCCTCTGTTAAAGCAACACGAGGGCCCTACGATCTTCTGGCCGGATCTAGCTTCGTGCCACTATTCAAATGTTGTCCTGGAGTGGTACGAAGCCAACGGGGTCACTTTCGTACCCAAGGACATGAACCTCCCCAACGCACCGGAACTAAGGCCCATCGAAAAATACTAGGCTATTATGAAGCACGTACTACGGAAGCATCCCAAGGAGGTCAAATCTGAGGAAGACATGAAGAAAAAGTGGGTTTCCGTACAAAAGAAGCTGCAGCCAGATGTTGTACAGAACCTAATGAGTGGAGTTAAGCGTATGGTGCGAGCGTACGGTTATGGTATTGAAGTTGAATAAAATAAATATGCCAAAAGCTTATGGGTTATATTTTACTGCCTGAAAGTTTGAAAAGGATCGGTCAACTAAGTAATTTTTTATAGCGTTTTTTTCCGTGATGCAATTTGATGTCATTAATGAGCAAAAGTAAACAAAAAAATTCCTTTTTTTTTTTTAGGGGAATTTTATTTTAAAAAACGGAAAACTAGGAGGGGTGTTAAAACAACATATGGGAAGTTTATAAGAAATTTACTACAACGTTGGCAAGTTATTTACGCCTGTCTATAATTTGAAAACATCCTCTGCTTTTGAATGAAAGCTTTTTAAACACTAATTGTTATTTTGTTCATTGTGAAGGAACAACTTAATCCAATCAAATTCTTACAATGGGTCACGCGTCGAGCTCCCTATTTACTGACAAAGGCATTCAGTAACTATTGTATTTAAATGGTTGAGTACAAATCAGAAATTTGGTCTCGTAGTAGATCGAAGTAAATATTCATAAACTAATAAAACTGCTTGTTAAGCTTGTAGTATCAATGTTGGCTGTTTTGTGAGGACTGTTTAAGCAGATAAAAAAAATCCATCATCACTGTGATCTAATGGACAATTTTGTAGAAAGTATGTGATTTGAGAATTGTTTGGAAATATTCGATTAACAGCTTTGTCGATAACTTACCTTAAACATATATTTCACTTTGAAAAAAATCTTAATGTATAAGAATTGTATCGCAAATTCATAGAGATTAGTGAACAGTAAATAAAATTTAATTTTGAGAAGCCAATTCCGCAATAATATATCAAACGTATGCGCTCCCATTCATTTTAGTCAGATAAACATTAATAAACGTGACAGTAACGAAGCATTTCCCATATGATGAATATTACAAACAACCGTAAATGATTAGGAATAAATAATTATAAGGAAAAACAAGCACTTAAAATTAAAAATTAATCCATCACAGAACACAAGGAATAGGGATATGTGATTCCAAACGTCACACATTGTATGAGAACGCAACTTTTCTATGCAAGGTAAGGAATTGAATTTGTTAAATATTTCATAGCTACAATTTTGATTGGGAAGACAACAGAACATAATGCATCGAAATAAGGAGTGAGCATACTGTAAATGATTTGAATGTAACATAACTTTTCAACCATGGAATCGTTTAATTGAACTGGTGCATTTCATTAAGAATTGTTATATAATACATGAGCATGTACAATGGAAGCGAAACATATCTGGTTAAAATTGGAAAAGTCATTTCTATACCTGGAAAACTGTCACCAAGGCCCATAATAAGCTGTCAAAATTTTTTCTATCACACTCGACTTCACCACCGGCCGCCTCATTTTGTTCGCAGAACTTGCAGCCAAATAGGTTCATTCCAAGGATACTTAGGAAATATTGATAAAGAGGTAGTTTGTGAAAATTTGTTGTCATTTGAAACAGACACTCATTGAATAGAAATGTTCTTCGATCGGTCAATAATTGCATGCTTGTATGGGAATGCACAAAAGTGTTTGAATTTTGTTTTCTGGATGTGTTAAGATTTCAGTCGAAACTGAATAAGACCTGTTTGGCAGCAATAATTATGTTCTGTGTTCTAATTTATTTCAGACGATGGTTAGTTTGGTGTGTAACCATATCTGGTAATTGTTGAATACTTGTCAAACCGATTTAAATTGTTTTGTTTTAGTAAGAGCTTTTTATCTGTTTGAAGGTTTGTTTTTAAAATAATAATATGTATGAACTTACCTGAATATAAAGATAAACAATATCAGCAATGAGAAGAATATCGCAACATTATCCATTGTTCGCAGCATTACAAATAGTTGGCGACGCAGATTCGGCATGAAGCGTACCAATTTTAGTATGCGTAACAAACGGAATGTCCTCAGTACACTTAATCCTGAATTTCCTTGCCCTTCGCCTAGATACGCTTGACCAAGTTCAATAACACTGTTGTAAAAAACAAAATATAGACTTAGTAACAAGTCTGAAATGTGCCGTAGTATTTATATTCTCAATCACCTCAATATTACAATGACCCCATCGAACACGTTGAATCCATTTGCTACATATCCAAAAGGTCCTTCGGCAATCACTTTCAGTACCATTTCCACAGCAAATATTGCCGAAAACACTATGTTGCTTGTCTCGACGATTGCAGTCAATTCCTCTGGCTGATTGTGGTACTCTATTCCCATCGAGAGGGTATTGATTAAAATTGCTAGTAAGATACCTTGCTGAAAATATTTGTGCTCTACTATCTTTTTGATGAACATTCTTATAGTGTGTAAAGAGTTTTTGATCATCTTATATGTCCCAACCACACATCGATATGGTTTTGAATGTTTTTTCCTGGGCTCTTCCATTCCAACGTTTTGATATAATTCATAGCAGCATGAGAATTCTTCATTGTTGATGTGATTAATGTTCGATACATTTTGCGATAAATTTTTTGTTGCTTTTGGAGGGGACTTTTGTGCGATATTGTCAGTGCTATATCCACGGGTGTTCAAAATTGACGAGTTTTTGTTATTGCTTTGATTCGTTCGATTTCTCGTAAGGGTAGAATAGAATGATTCCAATGTGGTTTGTCCGGTTGGTAATGCCGCTGAGAATGCAACAGAAAACGCCAGCAGCTCCTGGCATGTCATGGCATCCGTCATACATAGATCTGAGTAATCGTTGAAAACGGTTGCCATGGTATGAATAGATTGCGGAAGGCTGACCTGCAATTTTAATAGTTTCATCAAATTAGAAAAAGTTCCATTACTAATCCTTCACCGGCTCTGCTGTTGTTACCTGCCAAATTCCGCTGTCACTTGTTTGGGTCATTTTTTCTAAACAATACACATTTTTATCTGTTGTTGGTGCTGGAATAGTTGGAGGCGTATGATGTATAACATATTCATTAAACATAACAGATGATCTTCTTCTACCTGAGGACGTTGGGCTCAAGGAATTGGAAGAGGACTGATTCTGAAAAGTAAAATATTCAAATAAAAACTTATCAACTCCGTTCCTGTACTTACGTTCTCGCTATTTGGAATTTTCAGCAGGACTATTTTTTGCTTGTCATCCATGTTAGCAAAGTTTGTGCAATTATTGAGAGCATTATTTTTTATGTTTTCCACGGAAACCATCTCGGACACATCTGGTGAAGACACTTGTTTGTCGGTTCCAACGGTATTTGTCGTGTTCTTAGGTAGTCTTGGGATAATAGCACATGGCGCAATAGCGTCTTGATTGTTTTTATGTACACCACTGGCGGATAGAGCGTTGAGCTTTGGACATTTTGGATGATGCGCTTTGATTTTGTTCGGCGATAGCGTTAGAGTTTCCGGAGTATGTGGTAGTAATCCTTCCCTTCGATGTTGATATTGATATCTGGAAATGAACAAAAATACGAGAGATAGTTATAGTGAGTACTACTATTATGAATGTCTGGAAGTGCATAGAAGAGGGTTCTAAGACGTAAACGTAAACATATTAACTTCACATGACACGATTTAAACTGAACGATATGAAAATATGATGTTATGGTTAACAAACAAACAAATGTCAGAATGGATGATTTTCAAGATGATAGGTAAATAGGTTCGAGAGAATGATTTAATTTAATTTGAATTGCTCTTGGCTGCCGAACAAAGCAGCAGCAGTTCAGCAGTTATTGTTCAGTCGAAGAGTGTACACTGAAGTTTTTTTTATGCGGTTTTTTTACGCGGTTATTTTTTACGTGGTTTTTTTACGCGGTCCGCGTAAAAAAAAACCGCGTTATTTAAAAAAACGACGTAAAAAAAGTCAAGGAAATAAAAATTATATTTCATATTCATATTGAAAGTATATGGTCATAAAAATGTATTGGTGGTGGAAAAACATGGAAAAGAGAATGACGGTCAACATTGATTGCAGGGGTAAACAGAATTTTCGGGCAAGAAGGAAGGGGGGAGGTGTTCCAACTTTTTTTACCCTTCAAAAGGCCGACAGGGTACCCGGGTACCTACAAAACTAAAATGCCTACATCTCCGGCAATGCATTTGGAAAAGATAATCTGCATCGCCATCTCTACAGTATACATAATGTGGAACTAATATAACAATGTCAAACGACGACAAACAACATACTGAGAAACTTTGCCGAAGACGGCATTTCTCTAGCGCCTCATTTAGAAACGATAGACTGCATGATGCATGATGTGGAACTAATATGATAATGTCAAAAGACGACGAATGACGTACTGAGAAACTTTGCCCAAGACGGCAAATCTCTAGCGCTTGATTTAGAAAAGATAGACTGCAGCGCCATCTCTGCGGCATGATTTGGAACTAATATGATAATGTCAAAAGACGACGAATGACACCCTGAGAAATTTTGCCGAAGACGAAAACTCTCTATAACTACTCTGGACTGTTTTGCTCACACATTGAATAAACAACCTCTATCCATTTGTAGCAGATTCCCGGTGGCCAATGTAACTGGAACCATGTTTTTCCACCACCAATACATTTTTATGACAATATACTTTCAATATGAATATGAAAAATAATTTTTATTTCCTTGACTTTTTTTTACGTCGTTTTTTTTTAAATAACGCGGTTTTTTTTACGTCGTTTTTTTAAATAACGCGGTTTTTTACGCGGTACCATTACCGTCGTAAAAAAAAATTCAGTGTACTATGCTATCTGGAAAAAAAAATCTCGCGGTGTTTCACAATGTACTTCGCTAT
Source organism: Aedes koreicus (assembly GCA_024533555.2). Lineage (NCBI taxonomy): Eukaryota > Metazoa > Arthropoda > Insecta > Diptera > Culicidae > Aedes > Aedes koreicus. Next base: position 805,006 of record JAHHFK020003965.1, read on the forward strand.
GGACGTGGAAAGATAATTTCCCATTTTGTTTAATATTATCAACTAAGGGGAGAAATATATTTTATTATAGAAATATGGACAAATGTTTCCGTTTTGTGGTGAAGAACATCAAGGTGAAGAACAGGGCGTTAGAAATAGTATAACGTATGCAAATGTAGTGTAGATGAATACAAACACAATAGGCAATAACGACATTGAAGCTGTAGAAGAGGTAATGCAGACGAGTGAAAAAGAAGGTGAAATTTTGTTTTCGCATCTACGTTGCCACAGGCTAAGGCTGATTCGTCACGCCAGGGACACTATCTGGATCTTACATATCGAACCCATCAAAACATGGGCAGATTGGGATCTCATAAATAATTTTTCTTATGTTTTTTTTACTCTAAGACTATTCTTCGTTTCTCTATTCCGTAGAGTTTTTTTTCGAGTAGGTGAACATAGGAAGAATTTAAATACTTGGATGGTTTCATTCTTTCACATTTAGTTCTAACGAAAACACCAGATGTGTTAACGGTCAATTTTCCGTTGAAATGCAACAAGATTAGTTGCTTTAAAACTTTCCATGTAAAGTGTGGCACATCAGATTCACATTCACTACTGAATACACTTTTTCCTTCGAATCTTACTCTTTGTGTTCTACCGGCCAAGTACGACTGAACTCAATTGAAAAGCCCGTCATCGAACCCCATCAACCCTATCAAACGCATTACTAACGTCAGTATACCTTCTACATGATTCCAATGTTCATTGTGTTTATAGAAAATGTAACCAAATTCAATAGATTAGTAGTTATTGAACTTCCTTTAAGAAAACCATTTTGTTTGCTAGAAATCAAATGTTTAAATTGTGAGAAATTATTCTGATTGACTATTCATTCGATTCGAGTAATTTGAGATGCAAGATAATATAGCCACCCCACGATAATTTGTTACGTCCCATTTTTGAAAATTGGGATCAAACACGATTAAATGGCTGATAGAAGGTTGATACAAAATTGCTCGGTATACCTGGTTTAATTAAATAATTTGGGTATTGTGGATTGAGTTTTTATAATTTAAGCAAGCAAAAGGCGCTTACACCAAGCTATTCGACACTGTATTTGGAGGAAATGCCATTACAACACTCGAGCGTATGTTCTCTATATAAGGTGCGGCTCAAAACAGTCCAAGTGCCAGCGTTGGACTCTAAATTTAACTGTTCACTATGGCCTTCCGGAAAGCTAAGGAATTGGCGTCAGGCCTTGCAAGCCAGCCGGAAATCAAGCATTCACAGGAACGTCAACACCCAAATACGGACTGGAACCATCGGCGAAGACCACAGCGAGAAACGGGACTAGCGATTGGAAACTCGGTACCGCGAATTCGGATGAAATTGATCACTTTTGCCGATTTTTTTGGAATTCTTTTCAGTAGAAGAATGTTTTAGAAGGCAATTTAATTTTAAAATAAGTACTGTAGTATATACCAGACGCCCATAATAGTTCAACCATGTAAGAATGAATATTTTTAAAGCACAACTAATTTATTTCATTATAATACAAATATTCTATTCGGGGTGAAATTGATCACTTAGAAAACAAGATGACCTTATTGATAAACTATATTCTATTGCTTGATCCTAAATTATTTTCCGTCCGAGTCCAAACACCAACGCTAGGGAGATGACTTCATCTGAATCCTTGGATGGAGTTATGTACATGTTTTTTTAATACTCTCGTCTGCGTTCTTGAAAAGAAGTTTCATTAAAAAATTAAAAGTGTAAAAAAATGAAAAGTCGGTAAAAAAAACTATTCAACGAAAACATGGTAGTTAAAAGCCAATTAACTGCAATCATTGACTCAATTGCTATGCCCGACATAACAGCTTTAGTGTTGTTAGGCTTTATTTAAATAGCAAAATTTGGTTTCTTTTTGTTGGTCATCACTGATAAATTTCACCCCACTGCTCAATTTCACCCGAATTCACGGTACGTGGAACTGCAGATCTCTCAATTTCGTTGGAAGTACCCGCATACTGTCCGATGTACTGAAGGATCACAAGTGTTGCATCATAGCACTGCAGGAGCTGTGTTCGAAAGCATCTAAGGTGCGTAAGTTTAGAGGTAATCACACCATGTACCAGAGCTGTGGCAAGACACGTAAGCTGAGAACAGCTTTCATAGTGATGGGCGAAATGCAGAAGCGCGTGATCGGGTGGTGACCGATCAACGAAAGAATTTGCAGGTTCAAGGGTCGGTTCTTCAACTTCAGCATTAGCAACGTGCATAGCCTGCATTCCAGGAGCACTGATAATGATAAGGATGCTTTTTTCGCGCAGCTAACGACTGTTCCAGAAAGTATAAGCACACCTTATTTTAACGGTCACTTTGAATATTGTAGAGAATTAGGTTGACTGAATTGTAGTATATAGAGTATGTGTAAAGTAAATAATAAAATGATTGATATTGATTTTCTTGTAATAAAAAATGAAGGCTAGATGATGAAAAAATATCATTTCAGTCGCTTATACAATGTAACAAATCCTGGTCGTGATTGGGAAAAAGGGGGGAAAAAAAGGGAAAAGGGGGGGGGGCGGGGGGGGAGGAAAAATTGAATGTTCTATAATATGCTTGCGTAGAAACTACCGAAATTCAAATATCTGTATTGTGTCTGATAGTCTAACAGCACTGAATGCTGTAAAATCAGCAACCTTTAATTCTAAACTTGTATGGGATTATGCTATGTCACTTCAAAAATTGGCCTGTCGAAACCAAGTTAACATACATGGTGATACACTGAGGAAGTCTGCACATTGTAGACGAAATACGCGTATCTGTCAAGATAAGCAATAAAGGTAGTTGGAATTAAATGGAAATTATTAATCATTCTTCTTATTTTCTAGTTGCGTCCTTTTGTTTGCACATTTCTAAATGACATAGCATCAAAAAAAGTGCTCAGTTTTGTGTTACCTATCAAAATGCGCGGTCTTACTCCGGAACAACGAAAAAGTATCGTGCACAAATGGTGCACTGTGAGCGGACTCTCCTTGAGAAAATTGGCCAAGGAAGAGGGTGTAAGCGTCGGAGCGGTACGATCTGCGATTCAAAAATATAGAGAACAGTGTACGTTTGAAGATGCGCCGCAGGAAATCCGGTCCTGTTAGTCCGGATATCGATAAATAGATCAGGGATGCCTACAAGCGAAAACCAGCGACTTCCGTTCGGGATGTTGCGAAAAAACTAGGGACCTCGTCGAGTAACGTCATGCGTGCCAAAGAAAGACTTGGGCTAAAAACATACCGAAAGCAGAAAAAACCCAAAAGGAACCCAAAACAGGCCGCGTCCGTGAAACCACGGGCCCGCAAACTCTACGATTCGTTATTGTGTAGAAATTCTGGGTGTATAATAATGGACAATGAAACGTATGTGAAACTAGATTACAAAACGCTTCCCGGACCACAATTCTATACTGTAAGCGAAGACAAAGACATCCCCGAAACGGAAGAAGGCAATTTTTACCGAAAAATTCGGTAAGAAGGTTATGGCAGGCAATATGCGAGTGTGGTAAAACATCTAGTCCGTTCATCACAACGGAGACGATGAACACTCAGAAATACGTTAAGGAATGTCTCCAGAAGCGATTATTGCCGATGATCAGGCAGCATGAAGGTCAAGTAGTGTTTTGGCCTGATTTGGCGTCATGTCATTACGCAAAGGACACTTTAGAATGGTACAAAAGTCAAACTGTTTATTTCGTGCCGAAAGACACGAATCCGCCGAACTGCCCGGAGGCACGGCCAATCGAGACTTTTTGGGCTTTAACCAAAGCAAAGCTTCGAAAATTCATAAAACCAGCGGACGACATCCAAAAATTTAAAAAAGATTGGCCAAAAGTGGTCAAAATGGTGGGAAGTACCACTGTGCAGAAGCTAATGGGTCATGTTCGAGGAAAAGTTAGGAGTCTTGGCTATGATTAAGAGTAAAATATCATATAAAACACAAATACAAATATGACTTGCCAAATAAAATTATTAAAACTAAAAAAAAACATGACTTTTTTGTTATTTTGAAAGTATGCTTATACTTTCTGGAACAGTCTATAGTCTATCACCAACAATAAATAAGTTCGTGGGATGTTATCTGTATGGCAAATCCTTCAAATCCAAATTCTTCAATGATTACTAGAGCTACGGAGAATTATGGGCTGGACCGGTTTTCCCGGGAGGCTCACAGAACTTATAAAAGCTACGATGGATAGTGTGCAAAACTACGTAAAGATTTCGGGTAAAAATCTAGCTCGTTAGAATCTATATCGTTGCAGAAATTTTTTAGTTTTGACTTTGTGCGATTTACGCACGCTTAGTAGATAGAAAGAAGAATGATGAAGATATTAAAGGTTTACTTCAAAAAATGGAGCGCGATGCAAGTTCATGGATTCAGATTCAGAAGGTGTAACTCTGCAGTGTTTTTCATTGATTCGCTAGCGGGGGATTGTTCGATAAGCTTGAATTTGGACTTAGATGTGTTGCACCGCAGGTTTGAGTCACGTCGGGAACTACGACTAGGTGATGGACTTTTATGCAGTAGGAAGGACACACAGAAACAAATAATGAATTTTAACAAGCGGGTAAAATTTCCCGTCGTTTAATTTCAAGCCAAAGGAAGCATAAACAACGAAATTGTTTGCAATCTTTCATGCTCCATACAACAATGTTAACAATCTTTCATACAACAGAAGAGATTCAGGCGTTATCTGGCTGAAATGTACATGAGATATCACATTTGTTTCTGCCAAATCTAGTGTTCCCTTTATGTGCATTAGATAACGCAGAAAATAACATTTTTTTTTCAAACTATGCAGAGCGCGACAGGTTCCTGTCTTGAAAGCAGCGTTACACAGTTTGAAAGAAACATTTAATTTTCTGCGTTATCTAATACACACATAATCTAATACACAATTCTAGATTTCGCTGAAATTAACGGGATATTTATTGTAAATTTAATTCAGATAACGCCTGAATCTAGTCTGTTGTATGGAAGATTTCAAACATTATTGTATTGCGTATGAAAGATTGCTAACAATTTCGTTTTTTACGCTTCCTACGAAATTAAACGAGGGGAAATTTTACGCGCTTGTCAAAATTCATAAATTTTTTTCTGTGTACGATAGACGGGGATCCTTCGAGGAAGCGGAGGAATTTGTCTACCTCGGATCCTTGCTTACGGGAGACAACGGCAGCAGTCGTGAAATCTGAAGTCGCATACACATGTACATGTTCCATGTCCTGACAACACCGGTGGTTCTCTACGGGCATGAGTAGTGACAATGCTCGAGGAGAACCTGTACTTGGTATTTTTGAACGTCGCGTGCTTAGGACCATCTTTGGCGGTGTGCAGGAGATCGGTGTGCGGTGGCGAAAGATGAACCACGAGCTCGCACAACTCTACGACGAGCCCAGCATCCCGAAAGTGGAGAAAGCTGGACGGATACGTTGAGCAGGGCATGTTGCAAGAATGTCGGACAACAACCCTGCAATAATGGAGTTCGTCTCCAAGCCGGCCGGTACAAGAAGACGTGAAGCGCAGCGTACAAGGTGGGCGAATCTTGTGGAGCAAGATTTGGCATGTATGGGAGGCGGTTGCAGAGAACCAGTCATGAACCGAGTGCATTGGCGAAACATCGTAGATGAAGTTTTGACAATCATTGCAATGTAATAAAATGAAATGAATGGCTACTGCGGAGGACATGAACCAAAGAATTACGAACGTTTTTTTTCATTGAAGACAAAAATATAACGATATAATGAATATAATCCACGTATTTTGTAAGGTTTTCAATGGTAGTAATTCCATGCTGCTGATAAAAAAAATAGTAAAATAACAGCGATTAGTACACGTTACTTTTCAAGAGGGTTTTTCTTGACAATCCATGCACTCAGAAAAAAGGTAATTAAAATAAAGTTGAATATAAACGTTAGTTCTTTCAATATAAGTATGTGAGACATTCCAAATGAAAGAAAACCTATTGAATTCAAAACGATATGTGCTAAACAAAAGGTAATGCTAGGTGAGTGGAATAGAATAACAACGAGACATTCATACTTATACAGTCGTAACTTCTTAATGATTCGGCGTTTTAATCTTCGGTATAGGTGTCCAATGTACTTGACGATTTCGGCATAACATGTCGTTGGTTCTGAATTGTTGGTGCTGGAAGCCAAGGTAGAAGTCGAAGTGAAGCGAGCCCTTTCCTGACGCATACGTTCCATCTCTCGTTTTTTGGTTTCCGAAAATTGCGTTGCAATTACGACCAGGCAAAGGTTGATCATGAAGAAGGATCCAATCTGCACAAAAGAAAGAAAAAAATGTATTAGGGATGTGAAGTTGGAGCATTCCCATGAGTGATGAATCTGATAAGTGAAATTATAGCCACGCTGACTCCGACTGCTGAATCACGAATGAATCCAATTAAGATGTTCTTAGTGTAAGAAGATTGAAGTGGGGGGAATTAAATCAAAATATGAGTCAAGTTAATTTGGTGTGCAAATATTTTAAGAAGAACATGTTTACGTGTTACTGGTTACAGGTTATTGATGCAAGGGTTGATTTGAATCGTTATCGCCTGCCGAGCTGCTAACCAACGATTTAACGCAGCCGCAGTAGGCTCTCCCATCAGAGAGTGACTCGCTCTATGTTTTGCTTTTTCTTTCTCTGCTGCGATTCCTCGTTCACATGAATTTGTTTTCGATGTATTCGACAGCAATTGATTCAGAGATGATTCACATTGGCCACGAAGCAAACGAATGATACGAAAAGATGCAATTAAAGCGATGCGATCGAATCGAAGCAATCGAAGCTATACAAACCGAATGCAAATATGTGTATCAATGCGATGTGCGTCCATTAGGGAAGGATCTTTGTTGTCCTAACAAATATTTCTGGCATTTAAAACGTTGTCGATATTCCTATAGCGTGTAATTGTGAACGCGCTTTATTTCTAAGGTTTTTTTAAGACAATGTATTTTGGAGTTTTCAGCAAAGTTGTGCAGTTGACCATTAGACTGATGGAAAATTTGAAATTTTCACTGCTCTATGAACCACGAACCTTAGCTACTTACTCGGGGCTATCACATCACATGCAGTTTTAAGCTATTTCTCATTTATCTATCAATAATTCTCAAATTTAATGATATGTATTGAATGATGAATAAATTGTGGAATTATTTATATATCTTCGGAGTCCATATTGAATACACATTGTAAATGTTATGAACTTCATCGAAGCTGAGCGGATACTTCGACAACCATTGAACTTGTTTGAGCAATAGCATTTTGAAAACGCCAGTTACGCCACCGTCGTGTGATCTGTGAGAAGCCGCCGTGAAGAGCTTCAAGGTCATTGTATCATATGTATTTTTAATCACTTTCACCGAGCTTCTTAGAGCCTACATAAAGAAAACCTTAAAAACTTAGAAAATTTTACAGTGTTCGGTAATTTTTTACCGAACTTTCAACAGATGACTTTCGGTAATCTGATTTACCGGATTTCGGTGAAATTTTACAGTATTCCGGTAAAAAATTACCGTAACTTGTCAAATTTTACCGAAATCCGTTAAATCGAATTACCGGACGTTCAGCTGTTGAAAGTTCGGTAAAAAAAATACCGAATACTGTAAAATTTTCTTAGTGTGTAGGTATTATTATAAACATAATTTTTAAACCGCACCGTCAGAAAAAAGAAAAGTAGTCGAAGTACTAAAATCAAACAAATGATAATTTTCATTTAACATAAACCCAGCAAACACATGATCGTATATGATAGCGGATAAGAGTGAAAAGTGAAGGCGATATACGTACATTTTACATGAAGTCAAATGGACGCATGTACATATATCGCCTCCACGTTGTACATATATCCGCTATCATATACGATTTTGTGTTTGCTGGGAAGCCTCTCCACGTTAAATTTCAGACACTTTTCTTTCAGTGTAGATTTTGAATCATTTCACGGATCGCGGAAATGTTTTACTTTTATAACACAGCTGAAACTCATATATAAGCTGATGAGACATGTTCCAGTAAACTTGATTGACAAAACAGGAAGTGCAGTTATGTGGTATGCATCACACTTTTCAATATGACGTGGAGATTTGATAAATCCAGATGCAGTAATAGTTCTGAAGTTTGCTGTATAACTGGCATTTGTTGGTTAGTTCTACGCCTATACTTACCACAATTAAGAGTACGAAATATATCCAATCCCAAAAACTGTGCGCATCTTGAATATAGTACATTATATCGGTCCATCCTTCTAATGAAATTACCTACAGGGAATGAAATGTGTACATGTTATCGAATGTATTGAAATGCTAGTGACATCCGTACCAAAAATATGGCGACCCACGCCAATCCAATGTTGTCGAAAGATATTGTCCCCTGGAATGGATTATTTCCCAACTGAGTACAGTTGGTATAGTATTGATTCCAGTTAACGCAAGACCGAGATGTAGGTACATTATTTGAAAACGGTATTGCTGAGGCTGAAAAAATAAATTAAAATAAGCTCTCATAAATAGTTAATGCACGTGCCGTTACATACCATTGCAGAGGAGTGGCCCTATTCTATATGGTGGTAGATTGTTACAGAGATGCATTCCAGAGTCTTCTGGCTTTGAACAAATATAGTCTTGTTCTTTCGAAAACTCGTAGTAAAATGATATGCTGTTGAGAGGAGTGAGTGAATCATAAATTTGATATTTCAACAATATTTCACTGATCTTATAACACTTATACAGAAATGTCGCTGTTAGGCATGCATCTGCGAAGGATGAGATAACCTGATAGTTTCATTGGTTCTAATTAGGACTAATATACGAACAGTTAATCACGTGAATTGTTAGTACAGATAAAACGTTAGTAAATTGAGAATAAAAGGTAAGTTAAGTGGCAACGAAAATGGTTACGTTTTAGGGATGTACACGCTCTCAAACCTTAATTCATCATTTTTGAACTTAAATCCCTATGCTTAATCCTTTCATTTTTACTAATTCTTTTTTTTTCAATTGAACGTGATAATGAAAACAGAACAATATTTTTTAAATTTATATATGATTGGCATATGAAGCAAAACTTATTGAACGGTATCACCAAATGTAATTTTTCTACGCTTATTTAGTTTACGCATGGCATGCTTTGTTTATTTTTAAAATTGGAATGAGATTTAAAATTCGTCCGAGGTGAAGTTGATCATATGGGTTTTTTTTTGGCAAAGTACTGATAATTAACAAAACTTTATAATAGTTTCAGATTCAGCAATCTAAAATAAATGTACTTTGTAAAATAAATGCGCTTTATCCAATCATCCATACATTTTTTATAGGCCGATGAATGTATGGCTTTCAGTTCTTCCAGCGAATTCTTTTTTATCGCATCAATCGATTCAAAACGCCTACCTCTGAGCGGAATTTTCAGTTTTGGGAAGAGAAAGAAGTCGCACGGGGCAAGGTCTGGTGAATATGGTGCTTGTTTGATGGTATTGGTGGAGTTCTTGGCCAAAAATTCACAAATAGTGAGCGCGGTGTGTGATGGAGCGTTATCGTGGTGTAAAATCCACGAATTATTGCGCCACAATTCTGGCCTCTTCTTTCGAATTGCCTCACGCAAACGTCTCATAACTTGTAAATAATACTCTTTGTTAACCGTTCGACCTTCTGGAAGGAATTCAGAATGGACGACACCGCGAAAATCAAAGAAAACGGTCAGTAAAACTTTAATTTTGGAGCGACTTTGTCGTGATTTTTTTGGTTTCGGCTCATCTTCGGCGCGCCATTCGGACGATTGTTGACTTGTGAGCATATCAAATTCATATACCCACGTTTCATCACCAGTTATGATGCGTTCCATGAATGTGGGATCGCTATCTGCGTTCGCAATCATCTGTTTAGCGACCTCAACTCGATGCTGTTTTTGCAAAAAATTCAGCTCTTTTGGAACAAGTCGTGCTTCAATGCGTTTCATGCCCAGAATTTCCGTCAAAATGTGTTCGGTCGATCCAAATGAGATATCAAGGAGTGCAGCTATCTCCCGAATGCTAATTGAGCGGTTTTCCATAACTAAATTCTTCACGGAAGCGATGTTTTCATCGGTAGTTGAGGTCGATGGTCGTCCAGAACGCGGCATGTCACTCACGCTTTCACGGCCTTCTTTAAAGTCTTTGTGCCAAACAAATGTACGATTTTGTGACATAGAGTCCTCACCAAAGGCTTTTTGCAACATTCTGAGCGTTTCCGCTGCAGAAAATCCGTTTGCAACACAAAATTTCACACAAACGCGTTGTTCCAATTTTTTATCCATGGTAAAAATCGCCGAGCGTCTATTTTTCGACTAACAAAAGCAGTTGTCAAAACAAAACTAATGGATAATTTGCTCTCACACTTTGACAGAATATCAGAACTAGTGTTGCCATCTTACACTAAAAAGATTTTACCGAAAAAATAAAGGCGGCCTTTTTAAATTGAAAATTACCGGAACTTTTTGATCACAAGGTATGTCTGAAAACAAAACATTAGAGAATACTAATTCAGGTGAAATTTTGAGAATTCAATATTGATTCTTTTGCAAGCGCAGTTCTTGATGGTCACATCAATGCAGCTGAAAATTCTTGACACTATTCCGTTAATGATCTCGGTTAGAACTCACTGTTTGTAGAATGGTAGACTGCAACTATTTGTTTCAAAAAAATTTCTGAGTTGTTCTAAAAAAATATCTCATTAAAATAAGACAAGCCTTTGTTATCGAACGATTTTACGTTCGTTTTGACCTCACAGAACAACTTCACCTTGATTCTTGATACTAATCAAAGTACCAATTCATTACAATCGAGCGATCTGCGCGTGGTTGTTGTTGGCAACCTCGCTTCAAAATACGTACATGATCCATAGCTTATAGAAAAATTAATTTATAAAAAAATGCTGCGCAGTCATAAATTATTTTTACGCTTATGCTGTTTGTTAGTATTTTAATTTCAGACATAACTAGAAACTGTTGCTTAAAAACCTTTATAGCTTTGCAATAAAACAGTAGGTTTTCTTACATTTACAAATCATAACGATGTGTATGAAACGAAAACCAATTGTCTGATAACTTTGTCAGTATATTTCCTAGCAAATGATATCTATATAAAATTGTCCAAAAAGCCGAAAGTTCACAAGTCATCAATTCTTTAACGCATCTACAAGAAATATAACTTCACTAGCGGAAATCACATACCGGATCTCAGTATGGATGTAACCATTACCAAAAAAGCATAATATCACTTTGTCGTTCATTCATAAATATGCCTGGTACTAATTCGAAGTTTTGTAAACACATTGATAATGTTTTGTACATTGAAACAAACTTTTATGCGACTTTGTTGCAATAATCAAGAGACATAAGACGTAAGCAAACAATCAGGTGATCGATTTAAGTTCTGTTTGCAGTCATTGTTGGAATAAGTAGATAAATCTATTGTTCCTGAAATTCTTTTTCATTGCAAACATACCTAAAGAAAAAAAATGTACGGAATCTAATATTGAGTGTTTCAGAAGTATGAAATATGAGTATAAAATAGTTGACACATGAAGTATTTGTCAGTGTATTTGGAAGTGTTACCATGCGTGAGCCATCCTTGTTGTACCTTAAACTGAAATAATACACAGCAAAAAATAATGACAACAAAAACACTTTTTCTCTATCCTATTACGAAGCACAAAACCAACGCAATAGCAGAATTACAAAACATATATGGATACCTATGATTGTACCATATACCAGTAGATCTTCATTATTCGCTAAATAATAAGATTATAAAACTTTAAGAGATTTGACCAAAATTAAAAGATAGGTTGCAATGTAAATTTTTTGCTGTGCAGTTTCCATTTCATAAGAAATTTGAAATCAAATTAGAAACTAAATATGCAATTAAAATTGGAATTTTACCTGATTGAAATATATCTAGACAATCAATTCTTATTTCACAACATGAAGACATATACTGATTCTACTCTAGTTGAGTGCTTTCTGTAGAACTTCGAAAAAGCTACTTAAGAGATGAGATTTATGATAGTTGGTAGAAGACAGCTAAACATTGTATCTAGGAAGACATCGTTACAAACAAAATGTCACCGTCGAATGAAATAGTAAACTCTTACGAATTAAGACGAACTCGAACTCTGTATTCATCTGGAATAGCCCTGCAATAGATGGCAATCATTGGAAGATAACGATCAATTTGAATAGCACTTAGAAATTTTGTTCAATCCAGATAGCACGAACGAGGAAACCAAGGTTCGAAAATAATACATAGTTTTCAGTTGAAATCAAGTCGAAAGAAGCTCTTGGAAACAGAAGCATATAAAACATAAGCATAAGATTGTTATCAGAAGTATATCCTTGCCTGAATGATGTATTTTCTATGTTTTCTATTTATGTACTTGAAGAAGGGATCAATAGTTGAAAAAAAGGTTCAACAAGTTTCTTCTCGAATATGGCTTTCTGTAATTGATTAGTATGTGCTGTTTGTGTTGCATGTTGGAATTAAATTTGGTTAAGATCTGTTATTTATGTGTATTCATTTGGCATATGTTTTCAAATATATGCCTCATGAGTAAATGAAGCTCTGTGAAGAAGATCCAACGTGGAAATAACTGTGTTCACGAAAATTAGTTATCAGACAGTCCACAATACGTTATTAGAAATGTTTCTGGGCTTCAATACTCTTGAATGTTGATGTTACTATGGATAACATATATAACTCTGTGAAAAAATACGTTTATGCAATGCAAAGATAACCAAATGTTTTTTATTGTGACAATCACTTATGTCACACTTATGACAATCAGATTGTGTGTAATCATTGAAAATAATTATTTCAATAATTATTTTACTCCGCCGGCTAGTTTGTCCGTATTTTATTTTTAAGCTACAATCTTCAAGTCAACAGAATTCTATAAGTTGGATTATAGGAATCAATCCTTCTGAATGTTTCACAACAGCATCAATTTGTCATCAATTACTCACAACGATAAACACATTGGAAGCCTATGTTCAGGCATGTAATATTTCTAGCGATGCGGTTTGAAACAATGATTTCCTACGTTAATCAGCGATTACCACATTTACAGCTTTTCAGGTAAGGGCCAGCTCAAATATTTTTTAACGAAAAACAGCCCTCCACCTTCTTATGGTTTTTGCAGACTACAGAGTTATAACTTGTTAAAATATTTATCAACAAGAGACATGTCATAATAACAGCCAATAGCATCATAACATGTTCTATCTGGACACTATAGATCACATAGACAAGCGGGAGAGAAACAACTGTAGCCAAACGAACTGCCAGTTAGTGCAATCAAACGGGTATGACATCACAATTGTCAATGAACTTGTCAAGCTGGTGGCACCATAATTGTGATAACATCCTAAAATTGAAACCACTCAACCGCGTATCCACTTGTCTATGGAATCTATATTGTCTATAGTTATAACTGCTCAGTCTGGCTAGCATCTAACGTTACGTAATAGTTGAACAGGCCTTTATTATTGTTAGTCGTCTCCACTTATGGCTAAAGGTTTTAGATAAATAGACTAGAGTTAGTTTTAACGGGCTTGAAACGAATCGTTACTCAGATTTCCTTTGCTTTTGGGTCACAATTCTATAGTAAAGGTTACGTTGCGTAAATGTGCTACAAAGAAATATCAAGAATACAAACTATTTACAAAATTTAATAATGATAGAGATGTTTAGCAGACAATTTTTAGTAGAGCATGAATATATGACATTTGCTTGTTTCTTATGAACCCTATTATAACAAAACCAACGTGGTCATATAAAAAATATAAGAAGTATTCACTATATTAATATACACACTCTACTTGCTGAACTAAAATTTGGACTATCATTGCCAATAAAATTATTGAAAATGATCAACTCCGCAAGACATTTTCAACAGGGCACTGTACAGAGGACTAAGAGTTTTGATTATGTATGGGATTTTAACAGTTACTGGTCTTGTTGTTTACCAGTGCCTATGAAGAGAGAAAATAGAGAGTCCACCATGTAGTGCCTTATTGTACTAACCATTTATTGATACAAGTTGACTTAAAGTTATTTGATTGCTTCAAATCTTTGAATAAGTGTCTAATTTTCTATTCTACAGTTCCAGAAATGTTTAGTTCTCTTGACAATATGGCGTCATCAGGTTTTGTGGATGAGCAAATAGTGTTGACAATTGATATTTTGATAGTTTATCCATGATTGCTGAGATGAGGCTAACAGCTTAGTTTTTGTCTACTAAACCCCCGTCTTAATTTGGGTCTACTAAAGTCTACTGTTCCAAGTGGAGAATTTAAAATTAAATTCCATACAGAATTTAAAAGATCATAAATTTTCAATTTAACTCATTTCTGACAGACAAGCAATTTGTTTAGGCAAACACCTTCTTGAATTGGCCGATCAACAACAGAGGCATTTTAGAACATTTCAATTTATTTTCGAAATTGGAGGCTTAACAAAAATATCACCAAATTGAGTACTGTCTGAACACAACCAACACTTTCCTGAGTATCGTAGCAAGCCGCGCTGCTAGGCGACGTTTTTGCTGCGTCCCTTCTTATGTCGTTCGATAAATTTCGTCAGAAACTTATTTGCAAGCCCTTGAGAAGTCCCGAAGCATCGTTTCAACCTTGATGCCGTGCATCATCGACGTCAGCAATGACGGCCAAAATAAAGGTAAATTTTCTAGCCATGGTATCGATTATCAAACACTCACCGAGAGTTTATTTTCGCTCAAGGTGTTAAGCGTTATCCCGCCAACCAAAAGTGAAGCATTATGATGGAACCGTTCGAGCTCTTCAAATTTGTTGAGATATTCAACGAGTCCCATCTTTCAAAGGTTGTAAAAGGTGAGAAACACTACTAAAGCCAACTAGTTGGGCCCCTTATTAAAGAGGACCAAGAGTTTTTTTTTCACTATCCAGATGCTACAGAAGTTTGCTGCATTCGACCTAACCAACTGGTGAATCTACGCTGTTGCTAGCGCTGGTCTACCGTGAAAATGGGCATCAGCATATTGTAAACAGTCATCAGAATCCATCAACATGCCAATTTCAGAAGCAACTTTTCGTGCTAGTGATTGTAAACCAACAATAACTAACAACTAACTGTACTAATATCTGTGTAAACAGCCTATTACCATTTCACACTTGAAGTTGTGGTGCCAAATTGTGTCGATGAATCAAGGCCAATGGTAATTCACAGTACACGTGTCTTGTTTTGTTGAGCAACTGCAAACTTTGCAGCTAAAGAGGATCCCGTTTTGAGCTGCTAGATACTTGCAAATGCTCGTCAATAATGAATGAGGTAAATTTACGGATTTGAACACACATCCGCAAGAAGATTCCTATGGCGACGAAAGTTGCTTCCCAACTTTCAGACTGATTTGCAAATTATTGCTTTGTCAGTAAATCGATTCAATAATTAAGCATAGCAACTGTACGGAAGCTTTGCTTATAACACGGAATGGACAAAAAGGAATCAAAATGCCGGTCTAAGTGAGCACATTTCAATAAACTTTAAAGCCCTTCCTATACAGCTGGTGCATACGAAGCCAAATGACCAAAATACCAAATTTGGCATATGGGGGTTTTTGAACGACAGGATTTTTTTCTATGATGGTTTGAGACCTCTCCCTTTTCTGAAAGAGGGGCTCTCATAAAAATGAAATACAAATTTGTGCATAACTCGAGAATCAATCAAGCAAATGGAACCAAATTTGTCATGTTGAGGGTTTTCAAGGCCAGAAATGTTTGTATAGTGGTCCGAGACCCCCCCCCCCCCTCCCTCTTGCTCTGGAATGCCATGCAACAATCGTACGAAGAGTGTTGTTCTTTCAAAAGAAATCAATCCATAGAAGGGTCTTCTGTTTTGGCAAATAGAAAGTTTTGGACAAAAGTAAGGGGAGGAAAATAAAACGAAGGAAGACTTAATCGCAACTACAAGTGGCTGGTAACTCGTTTGGCGAAGAAGTGAGATTTATTTGTTCCTGATAATTTGATGAAATGTTTCAACATTTCTAAACTAATAAAAATGTATTTATTTTTTAATAAAAAAGGCCAACATACGTCTGAATACACAGAATCAGTCAAAAGGTAAAACGAATCCTTTACACTTAAACTACCCTCATAAATATATCTAGTCTATATGTCTACAAATCTTTGGGTTGTGATTGAAAATTCAAAAGATGAAACAAGCAATAGTTTGTATAAAATATATGTAAAATACATTTTTAGAAATTAGATTGGCTCTGCTCATGGAAATACAGATCTAATTGTGGAAGCAAAAATGTACAATACGGAACCAGAAATTAAGAGGAAAACATCGACTAACGTTCAATGGGCGAAAACTAAACATCCTCTACTTACTCTGGAGCTGACACATTATCTGGGAGCTTTATGACACAACGTTGCCGCAGGATGCCCTCCCACAGCTGCACACCCACGATTCCAAAAATGAAAAACACGAAAAAACACAACAGCAATACGTTACCGAGCATGGGTAAGGTGTCAAGCAAAAGCATGACAAGTATTCGCATACCTGAAAAGTGGAAGGTTAATTGTGATTGGTCTACAAGTTGTCTCACGTGTGAATAAATCAAAACATGTGAATGTATAATTTTTTTTTTAAAATTCAAGTTAAGGATTCATACACACTCTATCGCGGAGAGTAATATAGGAATAGAATGGAATATATGAAACGCTACTTACTGGGTATCCGGTTGATTGCTCGAAGTGGTCTAAGTACACGAATGGTTCTGATCGCAGTAAGATTCAAGTTTTCAACTTGAAGACAGTATTCTAAAGCACCAGCCAGCACGATGAAGAAATCGAGCCTGTTCCACGAGTCAGCTAGGTAGGTACCCTTCCCCCAAGCACCCATAGCTACTATTTTGATTGTCATTTCGAGCGAGAAGAAAGCGAATATAATATCATCAAATATCTGAAAAGAATTTTAAACAAATAGTATATTAAGCTTTCAGTACAATTTGGTCTAGATGAGGACATCGAACCTGTAGAATTTTACAACGGTTTGTAACACAGGCATCATCTACACATGGTTGATACATTCCGAGTGTCACGCAATTCAGCAAAATTACCAACATGGAAATTCGCTCGAACCACGTATTATCAAGAGTTGAGGAAAATTATATGGAATGCTTAGAAAGGTAGAAAATCTAATTCTAGTATTATTGGAGCTAAAACAAATTGTGGAAATTTGGTAATAATTGAATTTGCATAATACTCATTGACTCATTGATGCTGTTGATTTTGCTTTCGAGGTGTGAGCTTGTATCACACTATTTGTACAGCGATCAAATGTCGAGTACTTTTCCAAACAGACGTATCTCATTTTGTAAACAAAGAGGGGAAGTAAGATTCAAACGTAAATTTCTCAAAACTCTCAGCACCCTCACGGAAATTTGCATCATCATCATGTTACGAAAATGTCATTCCTTGTGTTGGTGGCCCTAGTTTGCATGAAAGTGCTAAGGGTTTCAAGAATTTAATGTATGCATTTAACACCCTCTTTGTTTACAAAATCAGATACGTCTGTTTGAAAAAATAATTTCAAACTATTATAACAACCATTCAAAAGCTTGCTTTGACTTTCAAGTTTTGGCTGGTGGCTAAGTAAAAATAAATTTGAAAATGAATTTTGGAAAAGGATATGGATTTGTTATCAACTGCAGGCACCATATTCTTGGCTTCGTGTCCTGGCTGAGATACTTGAGCGAGAACTCTGCAAATCCTGGATATGGGAGATTGGGTTCGCCATATGATGAGGAGCTATCGCCATCGCTGCAACTACTTCGCGAGGAGTCCATCGTACCGCTCGTGGATGATGCTGAACCAGCGGACTTTTCACCCTTTTTCCGCATACTGCTCGAGTCATTAAATTGGCCGCAGTTATCGGTGTATACACTGTTGATGCTGAGTCTTCTATTGTTCTTTGTGGCAATACTGCGTTTGACAAGTGAACTTCGCTTATCAGGACATCTGTTAAGAGCTTGCTTAGGTTTTTGCCTCGTTCCCACATTTTGCTCATTGTCAATATCCGATTGTGATTCGGAATAGGCATTCATCATTATGATAGAGATCGATACTGGCGAAATTGTTGGATAATCACATAGTTGAGAACAAGTAGGCTGGAAAATAAATCAGAGTAAAAATGTCTTCATTTATACAGAGTGCACTCCTAAAAATAATGAAGTTTACTCGTAAGTTTATCCTTACTACCTGTAAATATTTTGAAACTTAAACTTAAATATATCTCGGTTTTAACTTCCTTTGGGTGTATTCCGAAATCCTCATTCGAAAGATATAATAAGAAACACAAGTATACGTCGAGTCACAACCCATCATCAATTTATTGAGAGCTATTCACTTCACTTGGTGAAGTGAGAAAAACCGCGGCCGATTTACCCAGAAGAGTCACGTCACTGCAAGTGACTTTTGTCACTTCACCAAGTGACAAAAATCACTTCAACTCTCGGAATAACCCTCATTCATCAACTTCTAACGTGACTCTTCTGGGTAAATTAAATCGAGAGTCACGTCACTTAGGACTTCAGGCGTGAAATTTTCAAGAATCATTCGCTCCACTGGAGCATCCATTGATGACACATAATCAGTGGAAAATATCCACTAGAAATTCACTTAACTTTCATGTGATTCAGGAAGTGAAAAATGCTTTGCAAAATCAAGTGAATCTTATGTGTCCAGAGAAATGTAAATGATTAGTCAAGAAGAATTTCTTTTTCTATGTGATATTCATGCAATAGTACGTTCACATTTTTTTTTTTTTTCTGGTTATAGAGATTTTTGTAATCAGAAAAAAAAATCTAGTTTTCACTGGAAATAATGTACATGTCATTTGATATCAAGATACTCTATATCACGTAATATAGGTTGTAGTGTGGACGTATTATTTTTTTCACTTATTTTTATATCGGAAAATATCTACATGTGTTTCCAGTAGTAGCTAGGTGAAATATTGTTTCCGTGTAGCAATTTGCGCGTTGTTTGTTTTGTTTTGTTTGTGATGTTTAGTCTAAATTTTAGACTCTAAAATACGTGAAATGATAATTTACCTAACCTACACACTTAAAATTTATTCACGGGCTCGGTTAAACATTTAGCTGAATTCACTCGGCATTTTCATATTTAACTGATAACTCGGCAAAAAATCGAACGATGCCGAGGCTCAGCATCACTTGAAACTGAAATATCAGGTAACTTCATTATTAAACCGATTCTCAAAAACGTACATTTATTGGCACTACATCAATTACATTGATAAAACCTCGTCAACAATTCTACGCCAATTCACCCGGTTCATGGCTGCTTCTCTCCATCCTCGGTTGCGCCCCACGCCCTCCAAGTCTTGGTTAATCTGATCCGCCCATCTAGCTCGCTGTGCTCCACGCCTTCCTGTACCAGCCGGATTCGACGCAAACACCATCTTTACAGGGTGTTGCCTATAGGCATGAAATATTCAATATTTCGATGAAAATCTAATTCAACATTTCGAATATTTACACACAACTTATCCGAAATCTCGGTTAACCTCATTTCTGTTTGTTTTGAATTTTAACCGATATATCAGTTCGCTCATGCCGAGATTCCCAGCTAACTATATGAGTTTTCAGTTTGAACCAAACCGAGATTATCGGTTAACATAAAAAAGCCGAGATCGAAACCGAGAGGTTGGCTGTGCGGATCTCGGTTTCTGAAAGCCGAGACTCGGCATATAATTCTAAGTGTGTATAGCTTATATGGAGAAAGGACTCCTTCCCGTTTCACTCTAAATTTAAATTCATGAACCGCCGAGAAACACATCAACACATCAAAACAGGATTTCGGTGAATTCAACGAAACGAATAAGAACGTGCTTAATTGCGAAACCACAGACAAATAGATATAATTCTCATAAGCTTCTCACCAAAACTGAGGATTATTCCGAGAGTCGAAATGACATTTGTCACTTGGTGAAGTGAGAAAAGTCACCTAAGTGACGTGATTCTTTTGGGTAAATCAAATGGAGAGTCACGTCACTGCAGATGACTTTTCTCACTTCACCAAGAGACAAACGTCACTTCGACTCTCGGAATAACCCTCACTAACTTAAAGTCCAGTCTTTATGGTTGACAGTTGGTAGTAGTGCCACTTGTGAAAGGGCTGTTCTTTTAGCTAGCGTTTAACACTTACGCACTAATGAAGTCTGTTCAGTATATCGGATGCACATTGTACTCAACCGATGGCAGAAAATATTTGTAAATTCAGAAATATTTGTACACATCGATTCATACAGAGTATATTGTTGATTTTGAGCCACATACTATTGAACAATTCATAAATGTTAAACCTTGTCTTAATAAGTATATTAATTCCAAAAATATTGCATTGTAGAATCAAAATGGCTTACATTTAGCACGTCATCATTTCGAACAACCCAATCGAGCTGGACTTTGTAGTTTTTCTCTATGAAATGTTCATGGTGCCTATGTCAAAACTGCATACATAACAGAATAAAATTTTGATTCTCTATTGAAAATTATACTTCAGTATAATTAAAGTTTGTCTAATGACTTTCTAGATTTTTCAGGCTATACCAGGACTTTTCAGGAAGTTGTATACAACATTTCTTTCATTTCAGGATCAATCAACTGATGATCATTGAAAATTATACATATTCTTTTTTCTTGTATGAATGTATACATAATTATATAAATTGTTCATGCTAATACTGGGACTACGAGGAACCGCGAGGGACCATCAGGACAAACGATTAAAGCCGACTAGATAGGGAGAGTGGGAATGCCAACTTGCTAACAGTGCTCACCCATTGGGTTATCCTCATGTTAGATTGCTCGCTTTCTTTTGACCAATTGTTCATTCTTGTTGTTGAAAGGAGATTTTCTATATCCCCGTGAATACGTATAAGTTATGTTACCTATTGATTCCCCAAACCCGTTTTTGGCCCGTCATATGATGTCATGATGAGGACAGTCAGTGGATACTACAGCTTGATCAAGTCAAATAGAGTGGAGAGCCTGTTCCTGTCGGACATAGAAAATTTATTTTGGTGTACCATAACTAACCTTTAGTTGTCATGTAATTATTAGACAGACGTAAATTTACTTGCTCTCTTTAAGTCCAAACTGACTTAAATTTACATGGCTTTTGTACACAGTGCAAAAAAGGAAGCTGTTTTAAAACTGGGGCTGTTTGACAAATACATCAATGTTCTCACATAAACTGGTTGAACTTTCAATTGAAAGTCATGAACATGGACTGAACTATGGAAAAAATTTAAAAAACACATGCATTTCAATCAAATATGCACTACAATGTATGTCTCAGTCGGGATGAAAAAAATAAATTGAAGCTCTATGTTTTTTTTTTTCAATTTATAAAAAAATAAGTTTACATAGCCGTGTATATCTAAATGTTTGTTCACTTAAACCGATAAATCATGCCACCTTTATTTTTATTTTCTTCTTCCCTGAGCTGTCATTCATTGATCAACACCGTACGAAGTAAATTGTTATTTCATCGCAGATGCAAAATTTTTGTTAAAAAAAAATCACTAGACATACTTCTGTGAAAATACCAGTCTTTGCTGTCAAAGTGCTAATGGCGTCACAAGATTCCTAATAGTGATTAGAAAATCGAAAGGGATATCAGCAAGAATAAGGTTATTGGTAATGAATTTAGGTAATAAGGTAATGCTGAGAAAAGCAACATCATCGAAGTAGGCACCAGCAATGGGTGGACGTGTTTTCTCTTTTCGCTGTCATTTTTTGTCCGTTAGTTTCAAGAAAAAATTAGTGAAGCTAATAAGTGATGTAAACCTTTTCATCGAAAAAAGCCATTGTGCGTCGTCGAGAACAAAATAGTGACAAAACCGCATTCTTTGATGAAATGTGTGTGTCGTTGCGTATGCTGCCGTTTGTTTAGCTTTTGAGGCATTACGCCACCCGGAGAAAGATAATCCGGTAGCTAGCATTTGGCGAAGTTCTCCAAATCCAAGTGCAGTGTTTCGGTCCCACCGGCATTATTCACACCTTTAGGGGCGTACGGCAGTTAGCTGGGAGCTTTGACATAGCCGTAAGAAGACGGTTCTAAGTGTCATTCGAAAGTAGGGCCACATTTGCTAACCATTTCTGTCAGAGGGAAATGTAGGATTTTGCAGCCGGTAAGAACATTGCCTGTAGTCATACCGACATGACAAGTTCGAAAAATAATCTACTTATGCGTGGATCGATATGACGTCCTGGAATTTGATGCTGATTGGGTGAGATCGTTTCTATATATCCTGGGCTTTATTACGGTTCTCACTTCACCCGTGACACCCGTAATAAAGACAGTGAAACCCATTTGACTGGCACGTGGGGTTTTTTTTTCACCATGAAGTGACACTCGTAATAAGGCTCTTTACACATTTACACTCAATACTCTAAGGAGCGTATGGTATGGTTTACCAAAATTTAGACACCTGAATAGGATTAACTCTAGGATTTATCAAGGATACAATTAGGTAACACCCATCCCTGCAATCAGCTATTCTCCTTTCCTCATTTCGGAGAGCGAACAATGGCGCTTAAACCTAGGCTCATCAGCCAGGACACAATGTGGAAATACCTTTGTCTATCTCAAAGAAGTCAGGACAAATGGAGTGAAATTAACCTTCTTAGCTACGTCACTCCCATCGATTCATCTAAACCTATAAAATCGAGACGGAAGGACGGTTGTCCCCGTTTCCTCTTTCTTACGATCCAAACATATTCGTTGATTAACTTATTCATCAAATGGATAATTTAATTGCCGTTTATTTTTTAATCTTCTTCTACCCCCAACGCTACATAGTAGTAGGCCTGGCCGTTTTAATATTTTTGTCATATTACAAATGTGGCACAAATATTAAGGTTGCTAAGAAAAATACTGGTTGTAGTATTTTCCAGGATGCTTTTAATTACTGGCTGTGTAAGTGTTAAAATAGAGGCCAAATTTATTTACTCAAAAGTAGTTTGTTTGCGGGATCTCGATAAATTGAATGTTTTATTTTCTTCTCTGAAAATTGCTTTAGATATCGAATAAGAGTATTACGTAAATGAGCAGTTATTTAAAAACAAAATGAGGTTTATTGCATACCTAGAATGTATAAATTCAATTCATTCGAAATTTACATGCTTTTCAATGCTTTTATTGTGTGCATGAAAATCAATTGAAAATTACAAAACTGGCCAAAGCTGTGTAATTTGGCATCATTTTGGGGAATTTTTTAATAACCAATCAAACAATAATTTCGATGTAAATGAATCAATCATTCGTTTCTTATTTTACTACGCATATCTTCTGGTCAGCTGAAAAGTGAAAAATTTTTATTTTTCTTTTTTTTTTTTGTAAATAATTTTTTTGTTTATTTTTTTTGAATTTTTTTATTTTTTTATTTTTTAAAGTCTCACGTCGCGGGCATGTCCTTTTATTGTGTTTTTTTGGGGTGGGGGGGGGGGGGGGGGTGGGGTTGGGGGGGGGGGGGGGGGGGGGGGGGGGGGCCTTCCCCTACGCGGGGGTTGCTCTCTTCAGGGCAATGTGAGGGGGGGGGGGAACACTCTTGGTGGTGGACCCATTTCCGTCAATCATCGCTATTACTCAGTCGTATTCAAACCAAACGACTTCATTTTTTGAACATGATTACTTTAAAGATTGAACTCGGAAAAAATGCGACACTTTGTTTTGGATGTAACTTTTTATCGCGTGGGTAAAAATTAATGAAATTTTGGGTAATACTAGTTTAAAGTGTAATGCTTTTGTGTGCACAATTGCGATCTGTCTAGTAGTTTTCAAGATGCATTCGAAACAAGAAGAGCTATGCCAGCAAATCTTGAGCGCGGTGATCGATAATCCTGGTCAGTCGCAAAGATGGATCGGCAAAAGGCTTGAAATCCACCATTCCATCGTGTCCCGCCTTGTGAAGATGTTCCAGGAGACGAAGACCATCGAGCGGCGCGCTGGAAGCGGCCGAAAACCGAAAACGGAATACCCAGAGAAGGCGCGGAAGATAAGACAGTACTTTAAGAATAACCCGAACCTTTCCACCCGAGACGTGGCCAAAAAGGTCAATTCGTCGAAGTGGTTCGTCTAGCAGACCATGAAGCGGGCTGGGCAACGTGTTTTTAAGGTCAGGAAGGCGCCAAACCGGACTGACAAGCAAAACACGGCGGCCAAATTGCGTGCGCGGAGTGTACCGTGAGTGGCTGGTCAAGCCAGGCTGTCTCGTCATGGACGACGAGACATATATCAAGGCGGACACCAAAAAATCCCCGGCCTCGAGTTTTTTGTCGGTACGTCCCGCATGGAGGTTCCGGAGAAGTTCCGGAAGAGAAAGATGGAGAAATTCGCGAAGAAGCACCTGTTGGGGCAGGCGATCTGCGAGTGCGGACGGTACAGCAAGCCGTTCGTTACAACCGGCACCATAAACGGGCAGATTTATCGAGAGGAATACTTGCGGAAGCGCTTACTGCCCTTCCTCCGCTCTCACCGTGGTCCCACGCTGTTTTCGCCGGATCTCGCTTCGTGCCATTACGCCAAGCCTGTAATGGATTGGTACGAAGCGAAGGGCGTTAATGTGGTCCCGAAGGAGGCGAACCCGCCAAATACACCAGAACTTCGTATGATCGAAAAGTTTTGGGCGATAATGAAGAAGAAGTTGAAGAAAAGCGGAAAAACATTCAAAACCGATGAAGCTTTGAAGAAAAACTGGGAGAAATTGTGTAAGGAAGATGGACAAAGCCTCGCCCAAGATCTCATGAGCAGTGTTAAGAGAAATGTACGAGCATTCAGCTTGGGGGAGGAAATTCATTAAATAAATGCCAAAACATAGCTAATATATAGTTATTTAATGCCTGAAAATTTGAGAAGTATCCGATTTAAAATGAATTTTTGGTGATCATTTTTGTGTGTCTCATTTTTTGCGAGTCCAGTCTTTATGTGTGCCACGTGGAAAAAATCTCGTTTTATTTTAATATGGCTGAGTAATAGTGATGATTGACGGATTTGTTCGCTGCTCAACTAGTGTTCCGCCCTAAATGATATATTGCCCTTTGCGCTGAAAATTTTACTTTAATTTCAGCGCCATCCTTCGCGCCACTTAGGTGGTTTGTTTAATCTGTTGCGCGTTTTTGGCGTACCATTCTTTGGATCATAAAGTAGTGTAAGCCGGAGACACCCACCAGATTTAACAAACAACCGAAGTAGCGCGAAGGATGGCGCCGAAATGAAAGTAAAATTTTCGGCGCAAAGGGCAATATAAGCGCATTGATTGATTCTTCTAGAAAACAAAAAAAAACTCAACAAACATGGGATCATGAAGCACTGTTGGATTTCTATTTAAATTGAGGCCATTTAAAACAGAGAGTTCCTCAATATGACTTCAACTTAAATTTTTATTTGATAATTTATTTCTCACGTTTTTCGAAGGAATTAAGCTTCACTTTAATCTAGCGAACAAAAATACAATATACCTATGTCTATATGAAATATTCTAAGTTGAATTAAGAATAGAATGTTTGGCTTTTTATAAACAATGATTGTTCGACTAACACTTTAGATTTATTTCATTTGAATCACACATGCTAAATCATAGAATTCTAATGAGGCATTTGATTACTTCCATGCAATTTACTCCCGAATTGTTTGATCCCAGGCAGTAGCACGCACATCTTTGATTGAATACCTTTTCTTGCGAATCAAGGTGCACAGCCTTTGATATGCATTTTGATTTTCCAAATTTGCACATCTAACGTATTGCCGTATACCTTGAAGCTGGAAACTTGGTTTTCAGGTCTAGCACTTGGTTTTGCAGAAGTTTTACGGAATTAATACTGCCCTTTTCACCTTTTCCACAAATCAGGACATTAATTGAGAAAATCTGATCTTCATCAGAAAATCCAAGATGGCTCACGTTGGGCGTTTCATCGGTTTAAAAAATAACGAATTCATGGGTAAATTTTGGTTTCAGCTGAATAATTCCACATTCTCTCACCTTGTACAACAAGGAAGTTCTAGCAGGTCACTAACAAATTTATGTTTATTTCACAGGAAGTGGGTTTTTCAAGTTTGTAAAATCTGAATTCCGTATGGTGCTAGATAAAACTCGAACACTGAAAGCAGACTGGAAAAATGCAAAACACGATTGAGAACGAAATTTTCCGATCTATCGGAACGCATGCGTATTAAATGTAAACAAACGTGTTTTTCGCCGAAGAGAAGCAACAGCTGAATGCCGAAGCGGGTGGTTCGCAAAATTCGAAGTATTTGTTTACATGATTCCAGTGCATTGTTATACCTCACTGGGTGGGGGAAAAAACTGTTAGCTTATCACTGGAATAATTCTGATTCATACGGATTGAAATACGCAACAGGTTGAATTTGGTCGTTTTTTTTTTAATTAGGGTTGTTTCTATGGAAATCATGGCTGAAGATATATTGCTTTGAAAAGGACACGGCGCGAGATTCCCCTGGGCATTGGCAAAACTTTGAGGTAGCTTGATATCTACCAGGTTCCAGGGCTTATCTGGATCTTTACCCAAACGGGAAAGATGCAAACCAGTGTTGCCAGGGGTGATGTGGACCAGAAGTGCATTTGAACCCTCTAGTAGTAGCATATTAACTTTTAATTCGACACCTTTCCTTATTTTCATACTATATAGCATTTACATAATTTCAATTATATTACTGCTATTCAAAGAATCGTCTATTAATTTCAATACTTTTATTATAACTGAGTTTTATTATGGGTCTGAAATTTTCTGGAAAGCATCACCACCCAGATTCTACGTTTGGTTTGGCTGTTTTTGGCAGAGGAGCGAATTTTTTTTTGTATACTTGTAGAACGAAAAAAGAAACAATACAAGAAACAGGAAGGCTAGGCTTGGAGCCTGGTAGGGTCACAGTGGAAGCAAATCCGAGTCTCATGGCGACGCAACCTGGATAGTCAGACATCTCGGCCTCTGGTTGGAACAAGACCGACTAGCCGTTCAAGAAAGACCTACGTGGACGAATTACATGCATGCAAGTATCATCTAAAGTGGTATGTTCCCAACAAATCAAAAGCTAATAATAATAACAACAGTGTGGGTAAGTAAATGATTTAACATTTCCAAAACTACATACACATAATACATACAAACATAACTATATATTAAAAGACCGTCCACAAATATCCATGTCCAACAGAGCAGTTTTTTTCCCGATGAATTTAACGTCAAATACTTTGTTCCATTTGGGAGCGAAGAATTAGGGAGATAGCTGTTACATTGTCACACCTGCACTATATGAAATTGCGCAGATACCAAACATTGCACTGACAAGAATATCTCTAACAATATAATGACACGGACAAGTACAAAAACACGTACCTGAACGAAAAAACACTGACTGATACTGAATCCCAAAATTTTTTAAGAAGACTATTTGAGCTGATTTTGAAAGCCCGGTGTTTATTTGGTCACCATAGACTAATCCTTCCGGCATAATCACTAGAAAATTTTCAAAAACCAACCCCGATCATTGCAATCCTACGGGGAGAAAAAAAAGAACAAAAAAAACCGCAGTTCTGTAAATAGCCAACATAAGCGCACCATTGCAATTGAAGGTTGTCTAGAAATATCATTCGCTGTATGAATAATGAATATTATGCATACTTTTGTCGCAATACTTCTTGGGGTTGACTTCAGTACTACTAGTTGTCAACATAGACTACATCAAAGGCCTGAATGTCGTCCCTAAGAATTATTGATTGGTAATTTACATGTCCTTTTGAAATCTAGTTACTACTGCATACGGCCTGGAGATGACTTCAGGACTGGGGATTATTAGTCTGGCAACAATTTGTAAAGGTTATAGCGCCTTATCTCGCTCACTGAAATTGAGATTCAAATTAAAAATTACAGAATAATACATTTAGATGTATGTTATATAATAGTCTAATAATCCAATATACTTAAGGAACAGTCCATCCAGAACTACGATTGAGGGACCTGGTAAAAATACGAGTCCGTAGATGCATTTCGTGCCTTCTGGCTACTTTGCTTCTATTGATGTCCAAGCTCATCGATTTTGCACCACCCGGGGGAGACTTGGTCCTATACCCAATGCTTTCATTATCTCCAATCCGCTCAACCAACCGCAATGTTTTGTGATATAGTGGACGGATTATTATAATCTGAGATAACTCAATGCAGACGTCTTCCAAATTGGTAGATCGACAGGCAATCAGTGGAGACCCACCTGATACCTCATAGCAAGATGCCTAGAGGCGGACCGGAAGAATTGATAGCTATCACCTCGTTATCTATATGAATAAAAATGAACTGCTGTTTTTATATAATGATTTAAATCAATACGCGAATGATGGATTCTCTTGATTTTGTTTTTCATTATGTTCGGGCTTATAAATATAGAAATTGTAATCCGTGCTTATAAACATAGAAATTGTAATAATTGACGAATAGGGGCAAATTTGTTGCATGTTTCTCGGGTCAGCTAATTTTAAAATTAAATCTTAGTTTCTGTACCAGTCCAAGGCACTGAATTTCGTTTCGATATGTGTGTGCATTTGCGGTAAGCATTCTAAAACGGTTCCAACTATTAAACCATCCTGAGAAATAAATAGGGTTCTTGAGAACTATACTTATTTTGATCATGAATGGACCCATTCTTAAAGTCCCTCCCCTCGGATATGCGATCTGGGACGCGATGGGAGGGCCTACGGCATCAGCATGTGATGGTAACCAAAGACATATCCTGACGTGGTGGTATCACATGTTCACTATTTTTATTTAATGCCGCGTCACATATCTGGCATTGATGCACTAATTTTACACGTGTGATCCAACGGACATCCTGTCCTAGAGCGTTGAATGCTGGTGCTGTCAGGTGGGGCTCTTTCCTCAGTAATATTCATGTGGGATTTCCTCTTGGCTGCAACATCTTTCTTATGCGTTCCCTGACATGATGAGCCGTAGCCACGCTTAAATATAAATCTAGCTAGACAGGTATATATTGATAGACAATGCGTTCAAGATTATTGACATTCGTAGGGAATCGACTGTTGGGTTCACTGAGTAGAAGTTTTATTAAAACTAGAAACGTGGCGCCAGTCTTATTTTGTTTTGTCTCACTTCAAAGAGCCATAATGAAAATACCACTCATTATAACAATGGTATACAAACAATCTTAATTTTATAATAATAGATAGGCAATAGGCGTGATGAAGCTTTACTTTACCACCGAAAAGTGAATCTTATAGTTGAGAAAGACTCAAATAATTATTGTTTTTTTTCTTGATTATCGAGATTTTCAGCCTCGGGCTGGTTCACCTCCCGTCGTAGTCACTCAAACACCACTTTTGGGCATTTTCGTAACTTGTCCGGGGGTGAGATTCGAACTCGTGATTTTGGCGTGAGAGGTATGGATGTTAACCACTACGCCGGGTCGCCCCCTATAATTATTGTTAGGATGCATGACGTTTTTGAAACGATTAAACGACTTAGAGATTAGGATTTGACATATAAAAAGGAGGCAATAAACGGACAAGTAAACGTAAACTTTTCTACAATAGAACTATAGAATTTGACTAAATAACGCAGAAGACAAGAACTGACTAAGGCGGACAAAGTGATAACTGAATTAAACGTGGTAAATTATGCATTGATGACTTTCAGAGCACATCAGAACTAGACATCTATTAACTAATTATAAACGACTGAAGAAGTGGACATATAAACGTAACACTGACTGAATAATTAAATAACATAAAGAGACGCAACGACCTCCCAAACTCTTTTAAAGGAAACTTCTCTATCATGAGTTCATCAAACCATAAAAACTATACTGTTGAGACTACTGAGACTTGTAACATCAGATATTACTAAAACTGGTAGAATTCAAATATCTCAACGACATAATAACTTTTTTTTTTGATTCAAGAAAACTGCTCAAAAAGACTTTCGCAGCACATAAATAATGAATTAAACTACAAAAGACTGAAAAAAACACACTGACAAACTAAATTACTAAAAGACAAAACGACACCATACAAAACAGTGGACATGAACAGGACTGACAGAAAAGGGAACCAAACTTGAAAATGTAACACCTTTTGAGGCAGTGTCAGCAGCGTCTCTATGGACGACATGATCCTTGCACGGCTGGTGCAATGCTTCAAAAGGAGTTAAGTTATATCATTCTAAAGCCGAAGAAAAAATACAATAGCTTCTTATTCCTGGTTCGAGCAAACTGCTTCTGAAGACATAAATGACAAACTTAATTGACTGAACTACAAAAAAATGAAGAAATAATGAAACGACGTATTAAACTTGTAAACCCAACACTGACAATTGAAAAAAAAAACAGACTCAAAATTCTCAAACTTGACTCCTTCCGAGTCATTTGCAACAGCGTCTTCTTGGACGACATGTTCGTGTACGGCTGGCAAAATGATTCGAAAGAATTTACGCAATGATATCATCAAAGGCCTGGCGTAGAGGTTTCTACTCTATTCAGAGTTACGCCAGTAAACCTTAAAAAAAAAAAAAATTTACCCATTCTTAAAGTAGCTTGAAATATTCGTTTATGCATTTAAAAAAACGACAATGTATAAGGCAACATCTCAAAGCCGCAACATTGACGCGAAAAATGATAATATTCATCTTTTCTTATTCCTAACTTAAATTAAACAATGCTATTAGATAGGCAGTTCTTTTGCTTGTTACCTGTCCGAAACCACTCTCCTCTAAATAAATACAAAATAAACGTCACGTGTCTATATGTTTTAAAAATCAATATAACCAAAACATAAACTATCATGTTTTGAAATTGGAAATATCTTCTCACCATCATGGGATCCCAGTAGTGAACAGGAATTTCTGCTAGAACCAAAGATGTGAAGAGAAAGTATCGATAGGTCCGATAGAGTACGGCAGGTTATAAAATTGAATAGAAGTAGTTTGAAATTGAGCGTAGGGCTTTTGTTTTGACAGTATTCGGAAGCAAACACAAACACTCTTGCAAAACATCCCACTGCGGTAAAATTTCCCCTTTAATTCCAAGCCAAAGGAAGCGCAAACAAAGAAATTGTCTGCAATCTTTCATGCGCCATACAACAATGTTGGCCATCTTCCATACAACAGAATAGATTCAGGCGTTATCTAGCTTAACTTTACATGAAATATCCCATTAATTTCTGCCAAATCTAGTATTCCCTTTATGTGCATTACAAACGCAGAAAATTACACGTTTCTTTCAAACTGTGTATATCCATTTTATGTTTGTACTGTGTTTATGCGGGGTTTGAGGTAACTAAAAGTGACCTCGGAATGGATGTGAGTAACCAGGCATTCTGAAATGGACCACTGGAACCCAACAGAGCTAATCACCTTTCAACTCCCGGGCTAAAAATGTTTGTAGTATTAGACAACAGTTCGTTTAACTGAAAATTTTTGTGTTCCATAAAAGCACCGCCGGACGGTGGGTGTTGCATTGTATATACATTCACACACACATATACACACATACAAAATTTTAAACAAGGCCTGAATCAATTCTTACCAAGCAAAGATGCCGTTCGAGCCACTACAAACTGCTATAGTGGCCGGTTGGCACTCATGCGGTGATTGGATTGAAGTGCCAAATGTGGCATCAAATCCATCTGACAGAGTTGCCACGGACACCTCTTCTACCCCTATCTAAGGTCTAAGGTCTAAGGTCTTGTATGTACCTTACTATTTTACACAACGGGAGCTGAAACTAATCGGTTCTCAAACAAATCAAAATTAGAATTCCACTAGATCCCGAATGCAATCCGAAAAGTTTGAGCAGTACCTATCGCCTCCAGCTATTTGCTGAGATTGCTTCTCAGGTGTGACCAAACCCAAGATTGAGTTGAAGGAATGATTCAAAATTCACTTTCCACTGGGTAAAACTTTATGTAACATTTGTCTTTTCACTTTTTTGAAAAAAAAAAACTAGGAAATTTTAAATTAAAATTCCACTTAATCACTTAAGAAAAAAAAACTGGAACACTTTTTCA
The DNA here is from genome assembly GCA_024533555.2 of Aedes koreicus. NCBI lineage: Eukaryota > Metazoa > Arthropoda > Insecta > Diptera > Culicidae > Aedes > Aedes koreicus. Next base: position 837,173 of record JAHHFK020003965.1, read on the forward strand.
AACTATCACTAGTAAACGCGAGAAAATTCCTTTAAATTCCACTGAAAAAAGCTTATCTTTTGACAGATTGGCTCACTTCGTCTGCGACTTACTGACTTCTTCAGTGTCGAGTGCTCGACTTGACTTTATTCACATTAAACATAAAACGGTGCAAAAATGACAGAAACAGCGTCTCGCTTTGAGCACCGCACACTACGTTTCTGGCACCCCAAGATTCACAGTTAAGCTCTTCCCGGGTCAGCTAAATTCTAAACCAGTCCAAGACTTTGAATTTCTTTCGATATATTACAACTAGTTTGGCATCCTTAGAAAGAAATGCATCTATCCAATTCGACAATTTTATCTCTATAATCGTGAAGTAAAAATGGCAACAGACAGAAATGTCGATACATGTCGTACCGATTAATTATCGATGAACCGTAACTTTTCGAGCCTCCGCAAAAGTACATCATGATTAACGGCGAGATTCAAAAACAAATACTGCTGCTTCTAAGATCTTGGAGGATGGGAGGTTGGATAAATAGAAAGGAACATTGCACTCGTACTCGCCATGCCGATTGTTGACTCCCATAAGAAATCAGCTTTGTATTGTCTCATTGTTTACTTTTGACAGGATTCCCTCTCTATAACGAGACAAGCGAACTTCAACATTACGCTTAAGTGACACTGAGTAACGCGCAATGAATAATTAGAATAAGGGAGGTAAAATAATGAATAATTCTCTTATTCTCTGACTTTTTTCATGTATGCTCAACGCTGGTGTGACCAGTGCTGTAAATAGTCATTTCTACTCAGTTGGATTATTTACCGATAACTATTTGCAGCACATGACCATACATGAGTCAATGAATCCATGTTATCCCAAACGCTTACTCATATAATTACAATGATATATCACGCTCATCTAGGGTTATCCGGATGTGTCATCCAAATAAAGGCGGTACGGAATTACGCGAACAGTTATTATTCTTGGATCAATAGCATAAATATTAAACACAGTTTGTGAGTTGCAAACATTAAAATAATATGCAGTTACTTTAACAAATAAAAAAAACATCAACAAAATTTGTTGCCTTATCTAATACAATATAAATAACAGATTCACTATAAGAATAACCTAATTTAACATGCAATGAAATCTTCTAAATAAGACGTATAAAATTAATAGTAAATTAATGGATACTTATAGTTTTTCTTCTTCTAAGGACATTTTTCCATTATCATTAAGCCTACGAGGTTTTATCGGAATTGTTTAAATAGGCCAATATTCTCCCAATATCACGTTCCATCTTGGTCAATCTCATCTCATATAGTTGATCCTTTTCCACCGACTGGCTCTTTCTATTGCGAGAATGTAAAATCTCATTGGCATATTTCATTATTTTGCCGTCCATCCGGGAGAACGAAGGTAGGACACAGCACCCAATAGTTAGCTTGATCTTCGTTTCCGGTTGTCTGTTTAGTGGCAGTAGTTCTATGTGACTTTCTACGTCTAATCGAGACGATGATTCGAAATTGGTGCTCGGTCGTGGAATTAGTATGTTGTTCGACTGGTTGGGCGTTACGATAACGTAATGCAAGGGCAAATATTCCGGGAACAGTTGAAGGAACTTCGATGGGAATATAGTAAATACGACTTTCATACTGAAAAAAAAAAAGAAATAAAAATGAATATTGCTCCCGCTTGATAAACAATTAACACTTACAGGTATTTATCAAGATCTGTTGTTTTTAACGCATTCTCATACTTTGAGATGACATCCACTTTTTGTGACAGTCCTATTAATTCGGCTTCAGCTTTGATCGCCTAGAAATCAATTCCTTATTGGATTATATTAACGTTCAAATATTGCACATATTACATACCGCAGTATCACTGACGGCCAAACCGTTCATCAAATTGAATATGACAATGGAAACAAAAAATATAAACAGCAGAAATATGAGGTAACTTGTACTGTTTGTGTCGAATTTTATGTTTGCAGCTTCGAATTCACCTGTAATGAAAAAGATCAGTAAATTCATGATTCTTTTATTTGGGTCATTTTCTCACCTGTTAACATAACCATTGTTTTCAACAAGGAAGTTCTTATGTCAGAAAAAGTATTGAACTTATCTTCTTCTTCTTCGTTTGGACTGCTTCCCGTTTCCGTGGAAGATGCATTTTGGTCACTTTTCGAAGTACTCACTTTGAATAATGTGTAGAAACAAAATGCAAAGGAAATAAGTATTATGGAGTACAACACCAAACTCTTCAAAAAGTTCTTAGAAACAGTTTTCAGCATCACCATGTGTGTAGATATGGAGAGAATCGGTAAAGTTCCCACTAGTAGAGTAAACTCTACTGCCGATAAAAGAATAACAAAAGCAGATATAACTTGTCTTATTTCATTATCAAAATCCTCCTTCAATATAACAGTGTATGATGCAATGATTAAGAATATCTCCATCCAATTTTCCAACGACTTAAAGTACATCTTCCTATGTAGCATCATTTGTAAAATTTCTCTCACTGCCATATATGTAGCACCCACTAATGATAAATATCTTAACGTCATTTTGAGAAAACGATCGACATTGTCCTGTCCATAACAACCCACAACGTACCAAGTAAACGTCAGGAAGAACAGGGTGCATACTACGAAATTTATGTAGAAGTATAGACTCAGCCTGAGCCATTTTATCAACACAAAGCTTGATATTACAGGATGCTTCAATAGGTGCTTCAAATCCGATGATTTTGCCATGTACACGATTGGTAACATTTCATCGGCGAAACAGTTTTTGGCGATAACTTTGTCGCCAGTGAAATTTTTCTTATATTCTGGTGGAACCAGGCATGAATAATCAATATTGATTTCATAGTCATCGTCTCCCGGTCGCTTCTCGTTGGCCGTCAAACACGAATCAAGGTAGTTTTCTAACACTTCTGGGCTCATTTCACAAATTGGCAACTCCTTGAACATGTTCTGTTTACCAATATATGCAGAATATCTCAGCAGCAAATCCACTGCCGCGTCAACTTTGTATTTTACCGCATAATGGAGTGCACTGAATCCCTTTTCATCTGTTTTGTCGATTTCAATGCGTGAGTCATTTAACAAGCACTGAAGGCATTTGAAGAAAGGACATCTATCCTTATTTTTGAGAATATTTATTTCCTTAATGCACAGTGACAAAAGCGGTTCTTTGTTTATCAGTTTAATATCACTCTCCGTGTGTCCGAGCTTTGAAAGCAAATATTCTAGTATCTCATACTTTCCATAACTGCAACATCTGGATAGAAGTTCAGGTAGTTCGGAGTCTGAATCGAATACGAAATCATCTTCCACGAGTTTTTTCACCGATGCCAATGTTCCTGAATGGACGGCAGCTTTCACTAGTTCTTTCATGTCACGCTTCCACAAACTTGTATCATGCTTTTGTTTATCCTTATATTGCGCATAAGCCGCATCGAATTTTGCATCCTTGTGTGACTTCAACAGGGATATCAGTACCGCCAAATTAGTCTCCATTGTGTAAGAGGAAATTTCGGTGCCCCGGAAGTATTCCCCAATTTTATTTCGAAGCTCTCCTTTTCTAAAAGTGTCAACGTCTACGTTGGTATGTTTAAGACAATATTCCAATATTTCCTTTCTCCAAAACTCTGATTTCGTATCCCAGTTTTTCGAGTTCTTCACAAAAACACCAAGAGGTGTACGATTGTTGTCGTTCGGAATGTTGAAATCTGCCGCATTTTTCAACAATACTTTTATGCATTCAAATACGTTACTCCAGTTGTTATGATCTATAACCTCGAACAGCATATGTAGAGGAGTTCGATCTTGATAAGCGACGTCAATGTTAACATCCGAATGATTTATCAACACTTGAATATTGTTGGGATCTTGCGATGTTGTTGCAAAGTGGATTGGATACTTGCCATTAGCGTTTTGCTGAAAGAGAAAGATTATATTATTTGAGACCTTAAATTATATTAATGAGGTCAAATTATAATTCACGTGATGGTTTGTTTACTGCGGTTTTCAAAACCGCGAATAACTCCAAAAATAAAAGTCTTACCATGTGCACATCGGCTCCATTTTTCAAGCATTCCAAAATAAATTCAGCACTTTTTTCCCTCTGACAAGCTTGTTCAAATACTGTGCTGCGAGTACGGTCATCCAACACATTCGGATCAGCTCCCAAGTTCAGAGCGTACTGAAAATGTTTTATGTTTCCCTCTGCCAAACTAGCAGCAAGCGCTCGCTGTAAAGATGGGAAGAACGATGATACGACATAAAGCAACCTAATGAAATTTGTTTGTGCTGGGGCGTGTCTACTTTGATGGGATTTGAATCTCACTCGCAAATTGAAGTTCTCGATGAAGGTACACCCTCACCCCATGATTTACCATTATCATTCTCACCTGTGGATCAGTAATGCATTGTAGCTGAACGTTATTTGGCGGATTCATTTTGCCCCAAAAATTCTCACACTTGACACAGCAAAACCGGTTTGTGATACGATTTCCAACTCCACAAAGTTATCGAGGAAGATAGAAATGTATAGCATGAGTCATGACGTTGTATTCAAGCTTAGAGATGTATTCTCTTATAATTAATTAATTGTTCACGGATGGCTTAGTCACACTAATATATGCAGCAGATACACTAACTATTCTGATGGCTGCATGGGGATGATTTAGAAGATAAATTTCCAGCTACAAACTGGAAAACAAATCTGATGACTGCGCAAGTGGCTTAGTAACTACTACGAAATAATTTTCGCTTCATGCACAACTCTGAAAAGTTTATCTGTTGACACTCGTATGAACGTATGATAGCTACTAGGTGGTATTAGTTCGTCCCACATGTATTTGGGCAGCACGATTTCGGCAAAAGCATATGTTTGGTTGATCGTCGTTTTATGTCGAACGAACCGAACGAGCGAGCTCGTCATTCAGTTTTTCAAAATTGGTTCTTAAGGGAAAGGCAAGCGGAAACGTTTCTACGGTCTTATGTTACAAATAAGCATTCGACACATGTAGCTCAGCTAATTTAATTGGTAATGATTTAAACAAACCTTCCACGGTTCAATGTATTAAGGAAATAAAGAAATATTGTGGTGAAATATTATAATAACATTGGTGGTGTAAAGACAGAAGAATGGTCATTACCGATGTATTGCCGAATTGTTACGAAGCCAAATTTATATGTGTAGAGAATTAGGTTGAATTATTCAAATAATCCTTGGTACTCGCAATACAAGATAAGAAAACTAGTGTTCTTTTCCTTTTTATTTATTTATTCATAATCATTATTTTCATCCTGAGGCTGGTTCATCTCTTATCATATAGTCATTTCAAAACTGTTTTGGTTTCTTTTACGTTAGATTTCAACAAGTGACTCCGGTGTTTGTGAATCCACCATAAAAAAAATCTTCTGTCGCAAAAACTGATTCAGAGATGACCCAAGTAACGATTGAATGTTAAAGTAATCAGTATATTGCGATGGGATTTAGCTGTCACACGAGAATCATCAGCATATCAATTTTCAAACGTTAACCGGAAACGATTACCATGCCAACGATACTTTGATTGTGACTGTCGTTGCCTACAATCGAAACGTGAGCCTCACTATCGAGAATCAAAAGCACAATCTCAAAGAATCATGGCTTCCCAAGTATGGTTATGAAAAAAAAGTGCAGAACGACAGAAAAAATAGTAACACAGCCTTCGCATTCAAAATTTAACTAAGTCGGCGTCATGGTGTGAGTCAAAAACATCAGACGTTAACTGTGGAGATCAAGCACTAAGTCGAAGCGCCCACTGATGTGGCGAAGGTCAAAACATCGCGTCAAATTCTTGTGGCGTGAGGCGAACGTCAACAAGATGTTTTGACATGCTAACAGATGTCACACCTTCGCCACGTCAGAGGGCGCCTAGCCTAATACACTCGTATAGGCAACCGAAGCAGCACCATTTTGAAAGCAAGCGCATTTGACATTCGTGAATATCATAGTGACCTGATTGCTGATGGAAGGCCGCTGACCATAACCATCATTAGTTCCTGGTGAGTTTGAGGTTTTTAGTGGAATACCTGTAACTAGATACCTTTATTGCTAATCTTGACAGATACGCGTATTTCGTCTACAATGTTCAGACTTCTTCAGTGTCGTGTACTAATATTCAGGTATCAATCTTTCCAAATTGTCAGGATCTCCAGGTATGATACCTTCAGGAAATACATTGGCACACTTGCGCCGTGTAGCGAGAAAATTTTGAACTACTAGTCATTATTCAAAAGATCTTGAGCCACTGGTCAACATTCTATCTGGTCAGGCCAAAGATATAGCATATTCCTGAACATAATTAGCACACTAACGCCGCGTTGTGAGAGAATCCTAAACTGTTTGGCAATGAAAAGGCCTTCACCTGCTGAATAATTTTGCTGAAGACAGTAGCATTCTATGTGATCCGTATCATGAGATATTTCGGGAATGTGTTGTTGAATGGGAAGGGATGTTCCGGGAATAGGAAAAAATGTGTTGAACACTATAAAAATAAAAATAAAATCTAATGAAACACTCTTTCAAATATCATCCTTAGTAAACGCGAGCAAAGTTCTTTGAATTCCACTAGCTCACCCTTTGACAGATAAGCCTATTTCATGTGTGACTTAAAGACTTCTTCAGTGTTGAATTTAGGAAGCATCGCTGGTATTTCCTACGCCAGGCCCTGAGTGCATTTGGGATCAATGGGTTGTAAAGCAGTAAGCCAATTCCTAAATCACCAGTTTCCTTGAGATTGTTGGTACATTTTAGAGTACCCCATTTTTCGTTTGCCGGTACAAGAATCTTTGTTTTTTGTACTTCTTCTGCGTTTAGTAAACTTCTGCAGCAAGAAGATTAAACTGTTTAAGCTATTATATTTGAATATTTTTTGATTACGTGCTATAAGTTGAGAAAATAGTTAATAGAGGTAGAAAGGCGCTGTCTTAAAGCAAGAAGAAGGTATGATGCTCAACACATATAAACGTAGCATGTTTCCACACTAGAACCAACACTAGAACTGTTGCTAGAAAAAACGAAACACCAACGTCGTTCTATCTATATGTTTTATTATCTTTATTTTGCCACTCGCGAGCTTAATTATTCTGTCAGGTTTGTTGTGAATCTCGTTCGTTGTTCTCTTTTTCTATCCTTATGGCTAAAAGCAAGAACATATACACCGACGTCAAACCAACAATCAATGAATCCTGGAGAGTTTTGAGCTGTTTAGTGGAATACCTTTAACTAGAAAATGAGAAGATTAGTAATTTCCATTTAATTCCAACTACCTTGGAGTTGGGAAGTTGGAATTAAATGGAAATTACTAATTACTAGTTAGGTAGTTGGAATTAAATGGAAATTACGCATCTTCTCATTTTCTAGTTAACAATCAATGGGCAACTAGCGATTTGAAATTGGTTCACTGTTGTAGAACCCCTAGTTCTGAAGTATACCTTGCAGTCTGCACCTTGCCATGCACTCTTGCTCTTTTCAGTACCTTTGGTACAAGTATCTTTGTTTTTGTTTTGATTCACTATGTTATTTTGATAGAATATTTGAGAGTGTAGTGGTGTGAGTTACGATCTTAGTGGCGAATCATTAAGCTTGGGACCGAGCTGGAGCCGATGTACTAGTACTTCCTGAGCCAAAAAAATATTCGTTTTCTTCATGACTATCCACCCGCTGATAAAACTGCCTTATGAATGTCATGACATGTGCGAGATAGCAAAAATCGCGCCTTAGCTTAGTTACTCTTGATAGATGTTGACTCAGCGACTGGATAGTCATGAAGAAAATGAATATATTTCTTGGCTCAGGAAGTACTAGCACACCGGTCCCAAGCTTAATGGTTCGCCCCTAATAACATAACTCACACCAACATACCCTCAAATAAGGAGTGTATCGAAAAGTAGTTATAAACATTCGATGCGTTATTACGCATAAACTACTGTATATATGTTTAGCGTGCAAGCGCCATTTGCTTTGTTTACGTGTAAAAAATAATTATTGGGTTCATTAATTCCGGTGGAAAAATGTATATAAAAAAACGCGGAGAGTAGATGAGACAAAAAAAAAAAAAACCTGCCCCCTCGGGGGGCGCAAAAAGGGGACCACAAAACACCAAAAGGGAAAAAAGAAAAAAGTCCCCCGGGAAAGGGAAAAACGCACCATCGAAAAATGTGGTAAGGGCGCCCCCCAATAAGAAGTGGCCGGAAACCCGGCTCCAGCAACCCCGATTTGGACCAAAAAGTTGTGGATTATATTCAACGGAACAAATCTGCCTCTACTCGCGATCTAGCCAAGAAGTTCAGGACCAGCATCGGAATGATTCAACGAATCAAGCGCAGGAATGACTTGAAGACGTACAAAAAGCAGAAAGTGCCCAAATAAACTCCGGAACAAAAGTCTCGTGCCAAAACCAGGGCTCGAAAGCTGTACAGCTGCATTTTGGACAATGTCGACCAGTGCATTTTGATGGATGACGAAACATACGTTAAAGAAGATTCAAGAACGCTACCGGGGCCGCAGTTTTATACTAAATCTGTTGGGGAACGTGTGCCAACCGCAGATACGACTGTTGCGATGGAGAAATTCGGTCAGAAGGTGCTCATTTGGCAAGCTATTTGCACATGTGGCTTGCGTTCTTCAATTTTCTATACAAAAGGAACTATAAATGCTGAGATTTATCAAAAGGAATGTTTGAAGAACAGGTTGCTACCATTGTATAGAAAGCACCAGTCCCCTCCTCTCTTCTGGCCAGATTTGGCATCGGCACATTACGCCAAATCCACTCTACAGTGGCTGACGGAGAATAACATCAAGTTCGTAGAAAAAGACATCAACCCACCAAACTGTCCCCAGTTGCGACCGATCGAACGCTATTGGGCAATAGTCAAGCGTATATTTAAGAAGGATGGTACAGTGTCCCAAAACATGACCGATTTTAAGAAAAATTGGGCAGCGGCATCCAGGAAGTGCACAAAGGTCACTGTGCAGAATTTGGTGGCAGGTGTCAAATCAAAGGTACGGGCATTCTACAGAAATGAACATGATGACTAGTTTTTCCGTTTGGATCTTTTGTAAACATGTTAAGCTATAATAAACTGAAATAGTATGTTAATTTTAACCATGTTTTCATGCCTTTTTATTATTTGGAAGTTTATAACTACTTTTCGATACACTCCTTATTCTGTCAAAATAACATAGCGAATCAAAACAAAAAACATAGATACTAGTACCGATAGGTACCGATAGCGCAAGAGTTATTGTCAGATGCAGACTGCTTGGTGTACTTCGGACCTAGGAGTTCTACAACAGTGAACCAATTTCAAATCGCTAGTTTCATATTGATTGTTGTTTGAATCTTTATGATCCCGATATTTCCGAGCTGATATATTTCCTTCAGGCTTAGAAAGTTGAAGTGGACGAAGCGAATCTACCACTAGCAACCATAATTTAACCATAAGTAAAGTCTGTAACATTTATCATAATCGTTCTTCTTGGACATGCTTATTCAGTGCTGTCAGTGGTTGATTTACTTCGTATATGTATGGGATGTATGCACGCGCATCTTGAAGTGCATTATTTCTCATGAATTTCCATATTAGTGCCCTCATCATAACATTCTATACTGATAAACATCTTAACGTTTTTTATAGAGAGGCTTTAAGTTGTTTAGAATTCATTCAACTCTAAATAAACATCATTCTTGGGTGTACTGTTAGAACGACTTGCATCAGGAATACAAATTTTTCCGTAATTTTATAAAAACTATGCTAGTGTAAGCAGAATGCAAATACCATTAGGATTCAATTAAAAAATATTATGGAAATTATGAAAGAATATAATGCAATATATAAAATATATTGATAATGTGCATAACCAAAGAAATGAGTTCCATAACACTAACAAAAGATTCTCATAAGGATATACGTTGTAATCGTTGTACTATGAAATGCATACGGTTGCCGTTAGCAAATCATTTGCAGTGATTGTAACAACAATCATATAGGATTTCACAAGGCAGTATTATAAAAGTCAAACCTCTCACTTGTGGCTTATTTTCATAAATTTATTTAATGAACTTCTATGTGATTTATTATTTGCATTAGTGATAATTGTGTGTTCCGGTTAGTCAAACCGGAATTCACAATGATCAACCAAATTATGTTTTATTTTCAAGCACGCTTTTGTTTTCATTAAACTGGAGTAATTTCTCTCTGTTCAGTACTGTCTAAAGTTGTTCTGTGATTGACAGCTAGAGGCGCTATAGTATAGGAAGAAAATATCTGGTGCACCACCAATCACGTGAACCTTGCACCTTATTGCATACATTTTGACAGCACTGCAAAGACGTCTTTCACTTCTTCGAAGAATAAGAGAAGGTGCTGTAGAGTTTTTCTTTACGTTGAAGTCCTGCTAAATCTTAATTTTCGATTATTTCCAGTTGCATTACCGACGGCAGTGTATATTCACTGTTCCTGATTACTATTCCATTTCGAGCAGCGATAGAGTTATCTGCCATGGCTGCAAGTGCTAGACTGTTTTCCCGAGTAAAAGGTAAGTCCCTTTATTCGTGAACTATTAGCCAGTCCACTTGCCGACATATGCGAGTAAATTATGTAATCTGTCTTCTAAAATTAGTCATAATCAACTGAAAACATCTGCTTCTTTCACTTTTGACCACTTCTGAAACCAAACAAACATTTGCTCGGTCTTCAAAGATGACTTTTCAGAAGTTCTACACAACATTGCATCTGTGTTGTCAATAAGATATCCCACTGTAGTATATTAACAACTATAACCTTGAAGAAAGTGAAATGTGAGAATTATACATTGTTTTTTTTTTCATCGTCATTACAGAGGGATTCACTACCAGCGTCCGATTTGCGAGTTATGAGAGCACTCGTAAAAATCTAAAATTAAACTCCAACTCCAAAGTTATCTGCCAAGGATTCACCGGAAAGCAGGGCACTTTCCATTCCCAACAAGCTTTGGAATATGGTACGAAGCTAGTCGGAGGTGTCTCGCCCGGCAAAGGTGGACGCACTCATCTGAATCTACCGGTTTTCAATTCGGTGAAGGAAGCGAAAGCTGGCACTAGTCCCGATGCTACTGTAATCTACGTTCCTCCTCCTGGAGCAGCTAATGCCATCATGGAAGCAATTGAAGCGGAGATACCACTAATTGTGTGCATCACTGAAGGTGTACCGCAGCATGACATGGTGAAGGTGAAGCATGCTCTGCTGGCTCAGGATAAATCTCGTCTGGTCGGTCCAAACTGTCCCGGAATCATTGCTCCCGAACAAGTGAGTTTAATTTTTACTTTGTGATTTCTGCCGTTCTCTTATCATCGAGCAAAAGTCACTGAGGGTTCAAAAGTCATTTTTGTTAGCGGTCTGTTCTACGCTGATTATGTTCAACGAAACGAAATTGTTTGATGATGAACGATTTGTTGTTTTGATACGAACCTTTTTCAGCCGCTGAAGTTGTTTGCTTCTTGTGATTGAAATATGGAGATGAAATTCGTTTAAAATTAATGTTTTGCAAATGTTTCATTTTGGTTCGTAAGAATAAGGTTATTCGTTGTTGAAATTAAATTACTGCAGTGGGTGTAATGTGATTTGTGTTTTTTGTGATTTTGTTTTTCTTATAGGAATATGCTTTACCTAGTGCAGAAAAAACTGTTCAGATAACAGCATTTGTTAAGGAAATATCAAAAACAAAACCCACTTTGGATTTTCCCACTCTGTCATAGAAAACATATCATTTTTGTATCCTTTAAATTTTGTTATGCAGTGTTGTACTAGCTAAATAATACGTAAAGCTTTTTTTATTTAATTTATCAGAATTTTTTGAAATTCTGCGATTGGAGCGACAAAAAATTTCAACGGATGTTTTCTCATCTTAATGCGTAAATTATTTAATTAAACTCACACTTTACTCTATTTGCATTTTTCCGCATTACATGATATCACGCTTCTCGTATAGGCAATTGGTATTAATTAATTTTTTTTTCTCAGTGCAAAATCGGTATTATGCCTGGACACATTCACAAGCGAGGCAAGATTGGCGTTGTTTCTCGCTCGGGAACGCTTACGTATGAAGCAGTGCATCAAACGACCGAAGTCGGCCTCGGCCAAACGCTCTGTGTCGGAATCGGAGGTGATCCATTCAACGGAACCGATTTCATCGATTGTCTGGAAGTGTTCCTGAAGGATCCTGAAACTAAGGGTATCATCCTGATTGGTGAGATTGGTGGTGTGGCTGAGGAGAAGGCTGCGGATTATCTGATGCAGTATAATCAGGTGAGTTTCAGTATCAGTGCAGATATCTAATTGCACACCTCTCAATTCAAAGTCACGTGTTCAAATGTCACCCCGAACAAGTAACAAAAATACCCAAAAAGTTTTAGAGTGACTACGACGGGAAATGAGGCTGAAATCTCGATAGCAAAGAAATTAAAAAAAAATGTACAAATTAAAATTACGTTTCTGCTTTGTCAAATGTCTTTTTAAAGATATTTAACAACTCGAGCACGATATAAGCTTGTATTAGAGACATCGACTATGTCTCTGTGTTATTCAGATAGGGTCTTTTTGAATTTTCATCTGCATGTTTTGTCTGTAAGGTGTATTGAGAGCTTTTAATATTACTATACAAGTTCATTTTAGATTCGAGGCTTGGAGCATCAAATGTAATAAATCTATCGACTTAACAATATTGGGATGCTACATCTTGTATATTAGACTAATCCACTGGATTTTTGCTCCACATTTAACATTCATTGTATCTACGCTGCCCATAAAAGCACATCTGTTCCATCTGAAAAAAAAAACAGCAAGTCGAGAAAAACGCTGTCGAAAATTTATTTCTCTGTAGGCTGTTATGAATGGGACCACCTAGTTTTGGTATTTAAACGATATTTTCTGAACATGGTACTTTCAGTGCACAGTGCAAAATATCCGTGATGAACAATAGATTTCAACATATAACTCGTTTTCGATAAAAATCCATATGGGACAGTTATACTTTTATTGGCAGTATATCCCCCATAGTATTAGCTCATTTGCTCATGAGACTTGACTCGACTTTGCTTGTTGACAAATGTTATCGGTACGACTCACTTTTTGCTTACAAAAGCTGATTCCTCGTTCCGAAGTACCTATCTTCTTTGAGAGGCAACGGAACTGACATAAGGTTTTGATGGGGGCGTTTTTGTAATGCCAAAAAAAGACCATTTGTTGAATTGAGTGAACTTCATTCTCATGATTCCTACGTAGATTTTTTCGAATGTTAAAACTTTCCATCCATGCTGGTGGCCATTTGTGGATTCGATTAAACTTCACCCTTTACAGACTTCTAGTAATATTTTTTATAAGTTCAGTGGTATGACGGCCATCTGACATAACAGTTATATTGTATAATGCTTCTATTCGCAAAACAATCATTAAAAGATAAGAAATCACATGTAAAGTGAAGACTGTTATGCGTACATCGACATTTGATTTCCAGAAGCATATTAACATGGCGTGCACGCTATTCTGAAACTACTCAAATTTTAGGGGTAATACTCTCAAATCGTTCAAAACTGTACCTACCCAATGGTGGATAATCTGTGTAAGTTAACATCGCTATGAATTTGATCGATAGTTTGAATTTTTGATCGATTAGTTTGAATATTTTGTATGATTATCATAGCAGTATTTTTCAAAAAATCGCTATTTTTTGGGAATCACTCAAACTAAGGATGATTAAACTGTAATATTTTAATAACTTTCGGCGTTAGTTTTATACAGCATTTAAGGGTTCTAACCCACAATTTTAGTTCACTCTCTTTTTTGTTGACCTTTTCCTTAAACTCGATACTCAAGCTCCTCCTAAATTTACACTTACTTAATTTCTTTGCCTTTTCCATTATACTAATATGTTCTACTTACAAATTTTCCTCAATTCGTAAAGCGATACAAACATCAACTCCGGTTTAGAGCTCTTGCCTCTGCCTATCGTTTACCCGGACAACTGTTTGTTTCCACTCAAACAATTGGCCTTCCAACATCCTCTGCCTGCTCTTCTTTCCACGCTTTCTGCCGAGCACTTTGGCAAGTTGTTCCTCTTCCAACTGCTTCTCATTTGGACCTACGTCGAAAACAACTCCCTGATTGGACCCTCCATCGCCTTTCTGGCCGGACTTCTTACTGTGCTTCTTGCCGTCAGGAACTTTTAGCTGCTGAGCACTGTAGTAGTTGAAGGTGGTGGAGTGTTCCATGGCACAGCAATACTTATCGGAGAAGTCTTTGCTCATCCGGAATATAAAGCCTAGGCTTTTAGAAGCCTTGTCTTTTCTTTCCTTTGGCCGACTAGCCCTTGTTGAAGTGCCAAACGCCTCTTTTCCAAAATTTTCAACGGCGATACGTCCGTAAAGATACCTTCATTCGACTTCTGTGGTGCTCGATTCTGATGCGGCTAAAGTGTGGGCATTTCGTCACGGCTTTCGCAACTAGTGCCTTCCCCGCCTTCCACAACAACTTGGCGACTTTTGCAACAGACGCATATAGTGCTTGCTGATTCCCTTGGTTGGCCTCATCGGTTGAAACTAATCTCTGCTGTACTGACACTTTTGTCGGACATTCCGCTTTCTAGTATCCCTCTTGTTTGCAGAAACAGTAACGGTTTCTTAGTCCTTCATAAAAGATGCGGCACTTGCAGTGCCCTATGTGCCCTGTGCACTCCACGTGTTCCTCTGTACGCATCAAAACCGAGGTCTGTGGTCAATTTTTCTAGGACTACCTGACGATTGAATATCCTCACATATTGGAAGAATCCATCGTCCACTGCCACGTGCACTGTTGCTTCACGACCATTCGTATACTTGAAAATTTCCTTTGCTTTCAACCGTTTTGTTTCTTTCGTCAAAGCACTCTCGTCCTTGAACTTCATGAAAAAGCTATTCTCTGCTAGGTCCCGATACACGGAATGTACTTCAGTGTGCCTAAGTCTTTGGCGATAAAACTAATTGCCTCCTTTATCGTGAGCATGGTCCCAGATCTTCCAATTTCTAATCCCACAGTGTGCTTCTTTTGTCTGCGATCTCTTTTATTTCTTCCTTTGTTCAAATCCGTTTATTGAAAAACAATACCAGTGACCTCGATCACAGACAAAAACGAAGAGTTTAGATCGTCACCAGCTATGAGCAAAAGCGTGTGAACACGACCACTTCTCAACCACCACTGCTTAAAGCTCTTTGTTGCGCTGCGAAAAATGGTTCATTATGCATCACA
Organism: Aedes koreicus; assembly: GCA_024533555.2. Lineage (NCBI taxonomy): Eukaryota > Metazoa > Arthropoda > Insecta > Diptera > Culicidae > Aedes > Aedes koreicus. The sequence goes on from JAHHFK020003965.1 coordinate 852,484, forward strand.
CTTAGCGTGATGGATAGCACCTTTCTTTAAATTGAATATGTTATTTTGACTGTTGCAATTATTTTTTTCAGTTTCAAAGTGGTGAAAATCAAATTGTGAAATCGTTTGAAAACTCGAAGCGGCGATGCAATCAGTCATGATGGTGACCATTTTTGTATTTCAATGACTCACATTTTCTTCCGCAATCAATTTTTCTGCCGCAACGAGTTCTCAACGTACGGCTGACTTCCAACCTTCATGCCTGAGGTTTTCTATGCAAGACTTGTCCTGGAACTTGGAAATTTGGGACAGTCACACTAGAAAACATACTTGGATCAGAAAGTTTTGCCTGTGTACTGGCACGTTCTTATACATGATTCAATATATAAATCCCAATTTTTCGTTGCAAAAAATGTTGTATGCAACTCTGATTTTTTTCAGCACTCTTTGAATAAATGTACAGCACGACGCTGTAAAAAATCTCCATTGATTTTTGAAATGATAATCATAAAATTTTCCATAGAACCTAATACTGGTTGTGTGTATGTGTGTACAATCCAACGCACACAGTCCGGTAGTGTTTTTATGGAAGAACAATGTTTGCAGTTAAACTAACGGTTGTCTGATACTAAAAAAAAATTTAGCACGGGAGTTGAAAGGTGATAGCTGTGTGGGCTTCCAGTGACCCATTTCACCCCTGATTACTCACGTCTATTCCGAGGTCACTTTCACTTACAACAAGCCCCGTCTAAACATAGCGCAAACATCAAATGGATATTTCTATTGTGAATACACTTCCATCATCAAAGCATATAATGTTTTGAGGATGGCACGTATTTAGCAGTATCGTTTAAATTTAGTTGTAATCAGATAGATCTCACCGGAAATTGTTGCTGATGTTCAGTCATCATTTGGTATGGCAAGCCGTCCCCTGTGATGCTAAAGAATGCATTTTGTCTCTCCAGGAGTAGCGCTTCACTATCTGGCAAACATTTTCACCTCGCCATTTTCGAAAGAAACTGCACGAATACCATTAGTACTTCAAACAATCGCGCACAAATGCAATACAATGATAATCACAGGTAAACGTAGATTTCAAAAAGGAATTTAACTTGAAAAATCACAATCACTTTGCAGCTAAAGCTCCATAGATCCTAATACTGGATCCTTTCAACATATTTCTGAAGTCCATTCGAGACACTGATTTTTGAATTTAAAGATTTTGTATTCATCTTTCTAAAAGGAATTCAATAATTACAATACTAATGGTTCAAAAGAAGATATACTTTTTAGATTGTGATATGTAGGGAAACTGCCCCCATATTAATCTCATTGTTCCTATATTCATCCTACGATGAATCAAAGAATTGGGCAGTTGAAGGATCGGTTTCGTTTTCTAATAATGTTTGCTTATGTTAAATAACTACAACAAACATTACTAACTAATCCTTCAACTGCCCAATTGTTTGATTCATCGTAGGATGAATATAGGAACAATGAGATTAATATGGGGGCAGTTCCCCTATGTAGATCCATTCGAAGGCTGTCTAATAAAGAAATTAAAAAAACTGGAAATTTTATAAATTAAATTCAAATAGAAATTAATATCTAAAATGAATCGCCTAATGTTTTATCTGTTTTTCATCTTCACAGGGTATCAAGGCAAAGCCGGTAGTATCATTCATCGCTGGTTTGTCGGCACCACCTGGTCGTCGTATGGGTCATGCCGGTGCAATCATCTCCGGTGGCAAGGGAGGCGCTCAGGATAAGATCAATGCGCTGGAAAAGGCCGGCGTCATCGTTACCAGAAGCCCTGCACAAATGGGCAAGGAATTGTTCAAAGAAATGAAGAGATTGGAACTCGCCTAAATAAATGCAAGCTATCAATATCTACTAAACGTTAAAAGTGTGTAGTAAATTTAGGAGATTTTTCTTCAGTGTAACTTTCGGTCGTACATTTATATTTTATGTTTTTTTCTTCTCATTTGTTTTTGCATCGTTCTAATTGAACTGAGCAATAATCGATTAGCTCGATAATTAGCCGGAGATCAGGAATTCATAACGCTTTATCTTCATCCGAGTTAGAATACGTTGAAATGAGCACATGGATAAACGCCGATATATACCATGTTGTAAAACTGCAATTAATTTTTATTATTTTTATTTCCTAAAGAACAATATATACATACTTACACGAAAAGACTAAAACTGGAGCTAGCGACACTGAGCGCCATTGTTATAGATAAATACCGGATGACCCGATTCCGATTGAGGTGAAATTTTAACTACCTTTCATTGCTATTTGTGTATTCACATCCGAAATTGTAAAAGCCGCACGCATGATAGAACATTATTTAAAAAAAAAAGTGAATAGTAACACGATGTCTGCATCTCCATTAACAAGAATGATCATACAGGTTCTTCGCTGCGACAGGTACGGAGGTAAGAATGTTCATGAAAAAATATCGAAATTCTGAGTCTTCATTGATATAATAATAAACTACATGAATACAAACATATTCATTAATCGTTGAATCGTTTACTTGTTTTATTTGTCCGAAGATCGTGAATTTTGGTGGTTGACATGCATTGTAGACAGATCTTTCTGTTCTTCTACAGGCGATCCATAACTTATCGGTCCATCTTATGTTTCTCAGTTTACTTACTTAGGTATACCTTTACGCTTCTTGTTTACTTTGTGTCCGTTCGTTTCTTTGTTTTTGTCAGTATGTATTCTTGAAAATGCAAATAAGCAACTATGGTTGGACATCTCTTCATGTCGTCAAACCACGCAGTTTCAAAGTCGTAGCACTGGAGGAATTTTGCTGTGCAGGACAGAAGGTCTGAGGTAGCCGGTATCATTCGACTACTTTCTACCATGGCTGGGGTACGGCTGGGCAGTGATAAGGGTGGTTATTCCGACAGTCACGTCGATACAAGTGAGATTTGTCATTTCGGTGTCACATGACAATTCTCACCCAATTCCGAGAGTCGAGTGACGGTGAAGTGACGCGTTCATTCCATGGTTACGAACAGATGAACCGTGAGTAAGGCTGTGTTCATTACTTGAAATGTCAAACCATTTGAGAGCTTCCAAATGGGCGCATGCATGAAGTTGATGTTGCTGACAAATATAAATAATCATATCTGTTATTTCATTATGTTGGTAATTTAGTAATGTTTTTACCTGATAATTATAGAACATAAAACTGTTGTGAATTTTTATGATAATATGGCAATCAGATTAAATGATATTAACACCTGCAGTGATGAAAATTCAATAACTTAACATTGCGGTACCCACATAGGTCCTTTAGTTTTGATGACTGTGCACTTGTTTACTCTAGTTTAGCTGAGATTTTTAATTATTTGATTTAATTAAAGTTGAAAAAACTAGATTCCGAGTGATGGAATAGGTGATATTTTCAGAATACTACAGCTAGGCTAAGGAAGTCCACTTACTAGAACAAAGGTAAGCTGCCTGATACGATTTTGCAATTGGTTTGAAACATTATTGATTTTTTGTTACCTTCACAGATATACAGATTCGAAGCACATCGATTGTTTTTGGCCTTTGCAACCCAATTTAGCAACGGATCATCATTAATAAGGTGCATAGAAGCAAAAAAATTACTATTGGGGTGGAATATGCTGCTGTGTACGAATAACTTTGTTGTTTCACCCTGCATCGCAAGCATGATCAGCTCGGAGAAATTTGCAAGATGCTCATGGTTACGCAGTACGGATCATTGTAGGGAAAACCATTCTCTATTAGGAAAGAGAAACTCCTGAGAATCATGATGTGTTAAAAGTTGATGAAGGTGTAAATGTAAATGTGCTGTAAATGTAAGTGTGCAGAAAGATTAACTCATTTCAAACTTGAATAAATGGAATAAAAATCTCTTTTGCGAAAATCAATCTTTATAGAGTATATATGGAATAAATATTGACTAGCAAGACCAATGCGTGAAACGAATGAGGAGTGATATTGTTTTACTAAGTAATAAATACGTTTTTTTTTACGAAATTGTAAGTGTTTCATTATCGTTTCATTTTCATTTTGCTATTCGTGGGGCAATAAGAGCGCATGTCGGCCCAAAACCGAAGATGAATGAAGGGTAATTGTGAACTAGTCTATTCAGTCCCCTTGAACTCCATGGAAAGGTCATGGTGGGTGGTTAAGGATGGGCGTTTTGGACCGGATTTTTGACCGCAAAAAGAAAATCATAAAATCGTTAATTTACAATTCCGCATTACAACGACATACGGTAAATCCCGAAAAGAGAGTTAGACGTCGCGATATATGTGTTTTAATTAGAATATAGGTGTCTATCTATATATATAAAAATGGATTTATGTCTGTCTGTTTGTCTGAACCTTAAAGACTCGAAAACTACGTGTTTTTGGAGCCGGGGAAGGTTTTTATGACAGTTTTAGACCCCTTCTTCTCTGGAAAGGGGGGCTCCCATACAAATGAAACACTAATATCTGCATAACTCGAGAAATAATCAAGCAAAGAAGCAAAGAAAACCAAATTTAGCATGTCGGGGGTTTTTGGAGGCAAGAAATGATTCTATGGTGGTTTGAGACCCCTCCCCTTTGTAGAAGAACAACTGAAGTTTCTGCATAATTTGAGAACTAATAGAGCAAGTGGAACCAGATTTGGCATGTGGGGATTTTTGAGGCAAGAAATGTTTCTACAGTGATTTGAGACCCCCCACCCTCTGGATGAAGGGGTGGGAACACAAATGAAACACAAATTTAAACCAAAATTGAGAATTATCCAAACTGTAATGAAAATTTGTATGCAATAGTTTTTGGGCCGGAGAAGGTTCTCATGATAGTTCAAGACTCCTTTTCTGTCTGGAAAGGGGGGGGGGGGCTCCCATCTAAATGAAACACAAATTTCTGCACAACTCGAGAACTAATCAAGCAAATGAAACCATAACATGTTGGGGTTTTTAAAAGTAAGATTTTTTTCTATGATGGTTTAATGAGGAATGCTTGAGTTATTCCCAACAAACATCAATACTGATGAACTGTTAGTTCAAACAAATTTGGAAAAGTTGTACAACTTTTTCTTCTGGATTGCTGATTAACTTCTCCATATTTGTATGAACAAGCGGTTATTAGACACTGATGTTTGTTGAGTTCTCAGTGCTACATTATGCACAAGAAGTTAATCTAAGGTTATGCAAGAGAAAATTGCGTTCAAACTGACAGGATACGGCGCAGATTGAAGATAAATGTTTTTTATATGAAATGCTTCTACACAGAAAGACAAATCATGGTAGAAACTAACGATCCTAGGGTAAAACTAAAAACACACTTTGTTGCAATCGTAGCAGCGCTCGCTCCGGGTTCAGCTAGTTTCATATATATTCTAGTTACAATTTTAATTAGAGTCAACAATTGAAAGCGAGTTATTTTATAAATATTTACAAACTATTAACTTAAATACCGTGTAATTTTAAAGTGTTGTGAACGATATTATAAATGGAATTAGTTACTTATTATGCGAAATGATACTTATTTGATTGTCTGTTCCTTGTTTGTTCGAAATCTTCTTTGTGACGTGACTGTCGGAATAACCACCGTTGACAATATTTTAATGTTTTCTTGCTGATAGTTGTGATTGTTTGTGTTAGGCTTATTTCTAATGATATTGCATCAAATGCTACAAGTCTTAGCAGTCCCAACAATATTTGTAATATGGTTTACTGATGGGACTCATGAGAGAGAAGTTTCATTTAAAGGAATTTGGAGGTCGTTGCGCCGTTTTATGTTAGCCAGTCAGTGTTACGTTTCAGAGGACATTTCGTTACTGCTCTGAAAATCATCGATGCTCGTCTTACCTCGTTTTACCTCATTTTTTTTTGTTTGTATGTATGTATAGTAGCCACCATACAGAGATCACATTGAGCCATCGATCTGAGTTCACAATAACGTTGTATGAAGGGCGAAAAACGGATGGTGTACCCGAATTAAGAACCTGCTTCCAACGATGAGATCCACCAAACCGCAAATCCATTTCGCAATACTTATTAAGCTTTCTACAGGATGGCTTGTTAAGAAAGGCGCGGTACTATCACTCAAACTGTTCAAGTAGGATTCTTAGCATCGTAATTGAATCGGTAGGACCAAGAAAATTTCCAATTCCAGCTTGAGCGATACCCAGATGCTCCCTCCCTTCCGAATATATATTCAATGTCATATAGTAGTATATAAAATATAGTGAATGAATATCATGATGATAATAACAATTCTATTTGTAATTACATACCTGAAAATTGTTGTCCTGCTGCAATTGTAGAAGGACTTACATATTGTGAACTCGGATGTTTAGACAATGTAGCGACGAGGAAAAAAATTGAATTGAAATTTATTTTACAAAACTATGAAGTTATAAACATATATAGAAGAGTTTACCTAAAATTTCGATTAGCTGTTCCGTTTCGTTGCACTGCAACAAATTTTTGTTGTGAGTCTCATAGATAAAATGGTTAATTTAATTAAATAAATTTAAATGCAGTTATGTTGGTAATATCATGTCATTTAATGTTATAATATTAAATAATAACACAACGTAATAAAATAATTCCATTAATAGTAATATGAACAAGACAGCTAACGATAGTAGAAAATAACCATCCGTAACTAAACTGGTCATTAACTCTTCGAAAGACTATTCAAAATAATAGTAAGAGAACATAATATGGGTATGTTAAAAAATATGACACCCGATAGTATGTTATTGAAAATAAAAATTAGATATGTATAAATATCCTACTAGTCCTGGAAAAGCTGTATACAGCTATGGCTTATCTCATCATAATACCACTAAACAATATATTTAAATTTAATCCTATACTGCTTATAAGCGCATGCCAGTCTTTTAAAAATATAGTAGTTGAAGTTCAAAAGTGTAATTTTAAAGTAAATGTTATGCTGAAATGCTGAAAAAAAAATTGAGCCTTTACTGCTTGTCATGTAGCTCGAGGCTCTTGAGATAACTGGTTTTGTAACGCAAAGATGATTCCAAATCGTGTTGAAATAATTGATTAAATGAGAATGGAGAATATACAATAATATTTACAGGTACACGATCTTCAGTAGCGTCACCTTATTTTGCTATTGTCAAATTGACATTGCCAGGCTACGCCAACCAGCGTCTACAAGTTTCATCTGGATGTCTTCTGTGATCACTCTTGTGAGGACCGGAGGTATGTTGCACCCTCCTTTAAAGTTGTCAACTCACCATTTGCAGCCCAGATCAGCTACTTATATACAACCAAAAGATTAATTTCACTTGTTCTTCCAAAGAACAACTTTTCACCTCAATATTCGTTTTAGATTAGAACTTTGGGCCTTCATGAATTCATATCATACGAATAAACTACTAGAGGATTGTTTATTTCACTTGTATATATGACGACCTTTATTTCAGCGAGATTTTAGGCAACCCTGTACAACTTTTCACCAAAAACTTGTTTGAGCTTAGATTTGTGGACCTACATGAATTGATTTCGTCTCCTTTTCTTAAGCTATAAAAAGATTGATAGTTTTACTTGTAGTTATATATACTTATACTCCAGATACCTCTTAATTATTTAGGAACAATCTTTTGTTTCAAACTCGTTACAGCTTAGATCGTTCGGGCTCCATGAACTCAAGAAATCAATCATCATGACTAGAATACACCTTTTAGGAATGTTTAAATCAATTGAAAAAAGAAAAGTACATTTTCACAAATTTATTTAAGAACAAGATTAAACCATGTTACAAAGATGCTACACTTCTGTGTTCGAACGTTGAAGTTCCAGTTTGATTCTCTTACAGTTGAGAACTTCAATCTGGAACTGTAGCTCATCTGCTCTTTGCTTCTCCATTCTGGAGTAGTGCTCCCTCTTCAAAATCTGTTTCTCTTTTTTAATTTGTAAAGCTTCCTTCTGAATTTGGAGGCTTTCCTGACTGTTTTCCGCAAGTTGTCTTAAATATTCTGTTTGTACTGAGTTACAGGTGTCCTTGTTGAAGGTATTTCAACTGGTTCTCGTCCATTTGAATCATTCTCATCGTTTTCGTCATTCGATGACTCCGAAGATATGTTTCTTAGCGTTTGACGCCTCGGAGATGGCAGCGGAGTAAGTCCAAAAGATGGACCTGTTTATTAAAAGGATTAAAAGAAAGTTATTCAATATGTAAACCATCTTCGTACAACTTTTTAAAAAACATGAATGGTCAGTCGTTTTCTCAAGCGACAGAAGATTCACAACTGCCTCTTCATAAGCCGATAATATCACCAGTCGGTTTGGTCCTCCTCCAGTTGCATTTACTTCCGTTTTATTATGCTGGAGCTTTCGTTTCACCTTTATTTTAAGGTCACTCCACACCTGAGGATAAACATACGGTAACACATATTTTGTTTGACACCAGTAACAAACCTTTTGCCATTCCGATATTTTTCTGGTGGGTGGGCCCGCGCTGTTCAATTTTGCGGTTATTTCATTCCACACTTCAGTGTATTGCTCACGGCTAAAACTTGCACTCTCAGCAAACTTCATACCCTTTGCAGCCGCTGGGTTTTCCTCAAGGATTCTAATCATCAGCTGAAACTGCTTCTTATTAGTGATTTTTTGCCTGAAAGCCGAAAATGTTTGAAAATTAAACGGAACTTTTCTTTCCAATTCAATTTTACCTGTTTTCTGCCATTTTAAACGTAAAACGGTATGGATAGTGCTGGAAATCACGGATGAAAAACACCACAAAAAAAATGTCACGTGCTCAACAGATGCCGACTCTATCCGTCACTTTTTTGCTGCTTTCGTCACATCACAGCGACTGTGGGAATATATCGACAAATGAACTGAGTTCATCGCGGGTGAGGTTTGTCACTTTCCCCGTCTCTCGGAATACCAAAACATGGGTGACTCGATTGTCACCTAGTGACGTGACTGTCGGAATAACCACCAAGGCTCGAAGTTATCCGTTTGTATAAGAATTATGATTTTAAAAAAAATTATGGGGGAAGAGAGGGGGGGGGATTCGTTTTGTTAAAAAATATTGGGGAAAGGGGGGAAATTAAATAAAATTATAGTAAAATTTATATTGTTTGTGGAGGGGAGGGGTGGGGGGGGGATTTTGGTGGGAAGAAAGGGGGCGGGGGGGGGGGGGGGGGGGTAGTGGGGGGGATTTTGGGGGGGCGCTTCGACTAAGCCCACTGATGTGGCGGAGGTGTGGCATGTCAAAAAATCTTGTCGAAGTTCGCCTCACACCACAGGACTTTGACTCGAAGTTGTTACATCTTAGGCCAGCCGCCCACTGATGTGGCGGAGGTGCGGCATCTGCTAGCATGTCAAAACACCTTGACGATGTTCACCTCACGCCATATGCCTTTGACTCGATATTTTGTCATGGTATGTGATACCACACCTTCACCACATCAGTGGGCGCCTCGACTTATGTGATGCCACATGGCGGCCACATCAGTGGGCGCCTCATCTATGATTTGGCGCGCCGCAATACCATAGATCATTGCCTGATGGCGTCATCTATGCAGATCAGGCAGTTCAGGAAGCTTGTTTACGTGGACATAGAATATTTTCGGTAAGGTCGGTTAGAGATTTTGTGCTCAGAATTCATTACGATTGAAGTAAAATTGCCGGAAAACAGACACCAGCGCTTATGTTTACATCATTTCCTGAATCTAATCGTACATAATCCGGACAAAAGCCAATGAAAAATTTCGTTTGAGCGATTTAAATTCTAACACCTTGTAAACAAGCTCCCTGAACTGTAAAAAAGTGAGGTTAATACATTCCGTGCAATACTCTATTGGTTAATTCGATCACCTGCAAGTATTGCACAACGGGTCGAATCGTATGTCCAATCAGTAAAACATATTGTTTAATTCTAGAGCAAATTTTCAATAGGTCGTAAGTAACATATTGCTATCATCAAGAAAATCAATGTAGAACCTTTGAAAATTAGTTTCAATTCCTATTTTTGAACCAAGTTATAATATTTGAAACCAACAGTTAAGCAAGCTTTAGATTTACATCAATAAAGATTTCCATTTAGTTGAATTCGAAATCGATTTATTCGATAAATTCAATTTAAAGTCTTTTAACTTCAGCTAGGGAAAATACGACCTCATTACGTTCGGAAAGTTATCACGTTACATACGTCGTGTCGCAAAATAATATGTCGCATTCGTCAAGTCTGTTTCGACATTCGATCACAGAGAACAGACATTGATGTCCATATACCTTTTCTTGAAAGACTGAAGACTAGCAGACTGTAAAGCATGGTGGAGGTAGTATTATGGTGTGAGGGTAAATCTCGTGCAAATCGAAGGCATTCTGACTGCTGATCGTTACATTGATATAATCAATGAAAATTTGGAGGTATCGCTGCTAAAATGGGGCACGAGGAAAACTTATTTTTCCAGCAGAACAATGACCCAAAGCACACCGCTCGGCGATCAACTGCGTTCTTTAAAGTAAATCGCATTAACTGTTGGAATGGTCACCACAATCACCGGACCTCTATCCTATCAATTTTTTTTGATCGATTTAGGATTGACAGGTTGATAAAGGTGAAGTCACGAACAAAACCAAACTGTTCACAGCTTTAAATGAAACCTGGCAGAACATCGATGAAGCATACCTCTACAACCTCGTCGAAAGCATGGCAAGACGTCTACAAGCAGTGATTCAGGCGAAAAGAGGGCTTACTAAATACTGAAATCTTATTTTACCATGTTTTCATTACAATTCCTTTTGTGAGCACTTTATTTGTTCCCGCAGAAGTTCAATAAAAGTTAACATATATATTTTCAGTTGTAGATTTTTATACATTTCTATGAATGAATAGATGATATATCTGAAGAAAAAGATGAATTTTTTCGAGTACAGTCCCAAGTTCTCTGAAAATGTAAAGGGTGTCACTCGTTTTGGTGACCACTTTATTTTTCATGTACTGTATCTATTATATATCATCTGATCCCGAAATAAGAGGCATGTTTCACACCACTTTCTGAATAGTCCATAACTAGAAACATCAAGAAAGTAATTTCTAGGAGGGCGACCCCGGCGTGGTGGTTATCATCCATACTTCTCACGCCCAAGTCACGAGTTCGAATCTCACCCTCGGACAAGTTACGAAAATATCCAAATAGGTGTTTGAGTGACAACGACGGAAGATGAACCAGCCCAAGGCTGAATATCTCGACAATCAAGAAAAAAATTCTATATTCTCAGACAAACAAAGAATATACTGAATTGGTGGTTTCCATTGATTTCCTTTTATTCTGTTAAATATTTAGTTTTGCCACAGGTAAATAGATATTACCTTGAACATTTCATAGAGTAAAAGCTCTTACCGCGAACACTACTGCTATTTGTTGAGTACAATGTGACGTGATGTGATAAACTGAACAGAATTCATTAATACGTAAGCTTTGAACAGGCAAAAGAATACACAAGTGGCACTACTATCAACTGTCAACGATTTAGACTGAACTTTAAGTGAGCGATCAAGCAATTCACCTAAATCTGGTTTTGATTTATTCCGAAAAAGTTGGTTAAATCTATTGAAATTAAACAAAACAAACATTTGTATATTTCATATTAACGTTGCCATGACCACTGTTGGCTGCATGTTGCTGAATTTGCGATAGGAAAATAATGGAAGTTTTAAATAATAGTTAAATCTTTAATATTATCGTATAAGCCAAAAAAAACCCCTGTTCAATGGTAGTTTCACAATCATGAAGGTATTGTTAATAAAATCATTCCTCTTCTTTCGTGGGCAGTTTAAGCAGCTCCCAGCTTTTCTGGGTTAATTATCATACTCCTAATGCTTTGCTACACTTTTTCTAGATCATTCAAAAAGTTAATAAATATCGTTCGAAATTTCCCCATTATTCGGTAATTATTATCACCAAGTCACAGATTACTTTAGAATCCTATTGACGACGTGTCGTTCAAGTAGGGTGGAGCACTAATTTGGCAGTCGACCAATTCCCGTCAATCATCGCTATAACTCAGCTCCATTCAAACCAAGTGATTTGATTTTGTGTACATGTATAGTGCCAAATATGTAAAAAACCAGAGTGTTGTCTGAGTACGAGGCACCGAGAAAGTCAGCAAGTAGTTGACAACATACGCGTATCTGTCAAAGGATAAGCAATTATAGTGGAGTTAAAAGGAAACAAATCACCTCACCCAAAAGCTCTATGTAGGGGATTCCGTAAAGAAATTCGACCCCAATTATCAAGTCGTTAGGTTTGAATACGAGAATATGAGCAATAGCGATGATTCGAGGATAGAGTGCAGAAACAGTGCTCCACCCTACTATGTAATCTATATTTATTATCATCTTAATTTTACGGATCACTTATTACTAAACTAATTAGTAGGATCAGTTGATAGACCGAATTTCTAACATTGACATTCCTTTAGATCGTTCGAAAGATAGATGGAATCCACTGAATCTTGCTTATGAATCCATTGTCTGTTACTAACCGCATAGTTACTGCTGAGTTACGGACCTGCTTTTCATACCTAGTCTGTATCGATACGCTCAATCCACATCTGGAAAAGATTTCTTCGATGAAATCACCTTCGTCCATACTTTATTCCATTTGAATTATTCATTTTAACAGCCCTTTCATAGCCATAAGTGAAGTAGTACTATGAACACTTTGATCTTGAACCCACTTATGATTACCCAGTGATAAGTCAACCTTGAGACCAACTAACCATTTGCGTAACTTCGCACGCAAGTTGCACAGTAGATAATACATATTGCAAAGGTTCAAGCGATAAGAGAAAAGAATGCAAAACTAAATGGTGGTTACACAAACCGCTTATGAAGTACTACTGAACGGATGAAAGTCCCATTCTAACATATTTGACTTTCTACCGATAGGCATTACACCTCTTACACCTTTAAAAACATATAGGATCTAATTGTTAACATTTTCAGATCGAAAATGTTTTCAAAAGCATCATGTATCGTTTAGTTTAAGTCTAAGTTGTTTTATGTTTAAGATGTTTAATAAAGTTACCACCTAAAATTAAGTTTAGGTCAAAAACTAAAACTACACATTTGATGCCTAATATAATAGTAAAACATTCATCAAGGTATTTTCTCAATAACTAATAATATAGCAGTTCATATAACGTGGCTAACAGGTGGTATATTTTTCCGATGCTATTTATTCAACATGAGTATGTTTTTTTTTCATTTTTATGATAAGCGCCAAAGAGCAGTACGATTATTCGATGTGTCAAACACGATTTTACGCCTATCGCTATAAACGGTTTTTCGTATCAGGAAACAGATAGAGAGCAACAACAGTAGGTACATGGAATGTTTGAGAGTAAGATTATCGATATTTTGATTTCTTATTCGGCTATTACCAGCTCAGTTTTCGAATCCTTGGTGACAAGTTTCACTAGACTGCCGCTTACAGGACGTTCTTCGTTTTTGGTCCACTTATGGAAGAGGCTACAAAAGGGAAATTGCATGAAATATAATTAAAAATACCATACGTATACAACTTGAACGACTTACTCGGCAATAAATTCCAATGGCGTCCATGTGCCAAAGTCAGCAGTAGGCATCCATTTGCGGTTCATTGGAGTGTCCAATGTGATTGGTAAGATAGAAACCACCAGCGATTGTTCCGGCATTCCCGAATCTTTTCCAGCCAAGCTCTTCGTTAGTTGATGTACAGCGGCCTTCGCCATGCCATAACCTATCATGCCGGGGGTACCGGCGAGAGCTGGATTAGCTCCGGTCAAGGCCAATAGGCCACCCACCTTCAAATGGTTAGCACCCACAGTAGCTGAAATAGCCGAAGACCAAACTGACTGTTTCCACATGAGGTCTGCATTCTTTGCCAGATCTTTTGTTGCATTGCCACCTGCCCAGCCGCCAGCAACGCAGATTACAGCATCCAATTTTTCGCCTTTTAGAGATGATTCAACCTGCGACAGCACACTCTGCTCTTGGGAAACCCAGTCAGCATCCCGATCTACGACTATATTCACATCAGCAGACTCGTTTTCGGTGAGGTCGATACAGCCAACCCACTGTCCGAAAGAGAGAACGAATTAAAAGCGGAAATATAAGTAACAAACATTCGTGACGCAAACGTGGCCTATTGACAGAAAAAGTGAAAGGCAATTCCTAAATCAGTGGTCAACTTACCCAGTTGTTTTTCTTGAAATATTGGACACATGTTGCTCCAAGGGCACCACGGCCTCCATAGATTAGTACCTTACCACTGGCCATGTTGGAAAATAGTTCAAACAATACAACTTACAGATTTTCACCAGACAACAATGCAAATAAGACCTCGCTCACGTAAGTACTGTTTCGAAGTGATTAGTTAGGTACTGTCTGTAACCAGTGTTGCCACATTTTTTTCATGGTCAATCTGTATTTTTGCATCCAAAAATCTTTTTTATCTGTATACGACTGTTGAAAATCTGTAAAAAAATCTGTATCGTATATTTAACAACTGTTTGGTTCCCGCTCACTGGTTGAAAAATAACTTTGTGTGCATCGCATTTGAACCAAGTAGGGTACAGGGATGTAATGTTAGCCTTGCTCCTTTATTCGGCCTATGTACCAAATATTTCAATAATTCGGTGATAATCAACAAAATCATGTTTCTATCAAGATGATCGATTTATTTCAAAGCAATTGAGACATTATTAATCAATTTTTAGGTGTTCACTTCCACGTAGTTTTCGATTTCCGTAACTTTTTAGACATCATGACTTCACTGGCTGAGCTGAACAATATCTACACGATCTTTGAATTATCTAAATTTGGCTAAATTGAACCTATAAACCGAGTAATGCAGCCAATATGCACAGAAAATAGTCACAGGTTATAAATTGACTGTTCACATTGGCATAATAACAATGATTTGTCGAGAAAACCGTAGACTCAATGTTAGAAACATATTTTATTCTATGTTCCCAACTATGGCCTTTTGTATGAATAGCGTAGTAAAAATGTTGTTAATGGAAAAAAAATAATAAAAATGTCTGAGTTTCGATTGTATGACTTCATATGGCTTAAAAACGAAATCTGTGTAGAGTGAATTATAATGTTTTGATTATCAAGTGACCACTAAATCAATCGTGAAAATTACTTAAGTGTTTCGTAGCAGTTTGATTTATGAAATGTTGTGTTGGGTAAGCGAATACAGTTGGCCTTAAATCAGAAAATCAGGAAAAAAAATTGTACGTAGACTACATTTAATCACAAATCTATCAAGTGGGATGAAGTTGCATCCACGAATAGACCCAATTTGGTGCTTATAGACTGAATTACATCCATATTACTCGAAAGTTTCTGACTTAAAAATATGTGCAGTGTACCTTTTCGTGATACATGCTATCAAATGACTTATTAAATTTATCGAAGCAAGTGTATAACTAGTTAAATATCGCTTGCTGCTCAAATACTTTATGAGTTATAATAAAAAATGTAATCGATCGTTGCATATTAGGCTGAGTCAAGGGACACTTCCGGAGCACTTAGCGATTTGGGCGTAATTGCATTTGTAAATAAACACTTCAATCGCTGGTTCCTCGCGAATATAAGCTCAATCTTGAAAACTAGCATTGCAATCAAGTAGATAACATATACCTCTATGATTTGGTAGGTTTTGTTTGCACGATTGAGCTTAAACTCGCGTAGAATCGGTGGATGAAGTGTTTGTTTACAAATGCAATTACGCCTAAATCGCAAAGTGCTCCGGACTTCATACCTAGCTATTAAGCTTATTTCCCCATTGGTTTACACATGAGCAGTGTGTGGAAGCCCATCCTCGATCGAGGGTTTAATTTACCACAGAAAATAGACTTGAAATATACACTCCAATATATACTTCACGAGCAAACTAAATGCGAATAGCTTACATATTTTATCAGAATATTAATGTTTTGATATTGAAAATAGTCTAGCCTGAATAACTTGCACTGCAACAAGTTTTGAAATTAGTTTTGACATCTAAAAAAGTTGCTTTTCCAACATTTTAAAGTTATCAAGCTTCCGGTAGTGAGTATCAAAAAGTATTATCCTTGGCTTAAATCTTGATTATGCATGTCTTGCTGCTTTTATGTCGACCTTGATCCTAATTAACTTGACTCCAAGCAAACATTTTGCAGATCAACCGAATAGGGACGGTATTAGTTAAATCGAGTTGGAGCTTACCACCATTGAAACAGATCACAGAATTCGGTGAAAAAATTACGGCATTTGATCTTCAAAAGAAAACTTTACAGATTCTCCTGTGAAATCGATATATTTTACGAAAAGATTGGTGAACACAAACAACATTTGGGATAGTATGGTGAAATGACAATTTTTCATCGAATTACTGTGATTTACTAAGAACTTCTGTAAATATAGTTGACAGTTTCAAGAATCTCATAGAACACGCTGAAAACAACACTCGGTGGTAAATCATCCAAATATTTTCTTACGGTAGATAAAGACATTTCCAATCGATTCAATTCTTAAAAATATTTCGAATAACGCAGTACTCCGCTTGAAGCAAAAGATATCATTATTCAAATCAGTTCATTGGTTTTTATTGTTCTAATCAAACTGATTTGATTATTGCAACTAAACAAACAAAAATACCGAAAATCTGTTGATTATTCCAAGTATGCAGCAGTGAGAGAAAATATTCAACATAAAAGTAAAACACTATTTTGCAAATACTAGTAATATAATTTGGCTTTCGAGTGGACAGCGTACAAAGATCAGATTGTATTTCATTTGGTGAGTTGAAATAGGTAGAAATAAAAGTTCATGAATAAGAATATAAGCTCAATTTATGCATTGCTCACCAAATCAAGATATTAGTGAAAACGATCAAAATATAAATGTTATGTTTGTTCTTGTTGTTGTTCATATTATACAAGAACCGGTAGCTTATGCTATCGATGCAATAACATTGTCTGACATCAAACTTTAAAATCAAAGTATACGAATCAGACATGAAAAGAAGTAGCCCATACCAGTTAATTATTGAGTTGGATGCTGTCCACCGAGGGTGCTTGGATTTACTACTGAAAATTGTCCATCCCCCTGTCATCATTTAAGACCTACGTTTGCACAATTTCTAGTGGTTTTATCAAGTTATTCAGTAGGGTTGATAATAATAGCAAAAGCGTACTAGACATACAAAAACGCACATTGTATAGATTGATGCTATCCACCGAAGCTGACTTAACCGATGTTTATGAAGTTTGAACACAGAATTGAAATGGATGCTGCCCACGAAGATTAATTTGCTGAATGCCCTCGAAGCGGCCATCCTTCCGATATGTCGATGAATATCTGACATATTCTGTAGGCAGCTCAATGAGATTTCCAAATATGGTTATTTATATATTTGTAAAATCTGTATTTTTCTAAAAATCTGTAATCTGTATATACAGAATTCTGTATCCAAAAACCTCAAAAAATCTGTATGATTACAGATAAATCTGTATATGTGGCATCCCTGTCTGTAACCAACCACCAACCAGTTGATGCAATGTCGAGTAATGGGGTTGGGTGCTCGGGGCTCTCTATTTTTGGGGGGATCGGGGGGGGGAGGGAGAGAGGAGGAGGAGTTACGGTGGTATCATGCTCATACTGGTGTGAAGGAAACAGAAATATTGTTCTTGGCATGCTTGCGGATTGTAGTGTGGGGAGCAGGGGTGCCGGAGATATTTTTGGAGATTGTGTGTAGTGTCTTGTGGAAAATGTGTTTTTGTGCTGTATGGGAATCCAGGTTGAAAAAAGAAGAAGACACCGAGTGGTATAAATCTGAAAGCTCCCATGTTAAAGTATAGGATTACACTTTAAAAATGCTTCTAGAAAATTCAAATTAAATTCTAGTTGAAAGCGGTTTGTTGTATGATGTAAGGAAATGCCAAAACTACTCAATAAAGACATTTTCAGCAAAATTAAACTAAAATTGAAATAATGCCCCTATTGTGCAGTTTTAAATTTTTCTTACATCATACAACAAACCGTTTATAATTAAAATTTCATTTGAATTTTTAGAAGCATTTTTAAATTTTCGTCCTCCACTTTAACATGGGAGCTGTCAGACTTATCACCACTCAGTGTCTTCTTCTTTTTTCAAGTTGGTTCCTCTAGAAGGGTTTTAAATTTGGTTATAAGGTGCTTCAATGGAAAAAAAAATGATAAAAATCGCTATTTATCGATGCTAACAAACGAGTAGAAGTGAGATTATGTCCCCATAAAGAAAAATCTAACGCAAAAGAGATTTCAATCCCAAGTTTTATATTTAAATGTCAACTTTCCTTTGACTTCCATGCATATCATTAAATCAGTGTCATTTTTTTCAATCACTAAATATGAAAAAAGCAAAATATTTTGATCTTTTAGATTTAATTTTTTGAAAAATTCTAGGCAAATCATTTATACATTCTAAGAAACAACTCACCTCCACTTCACTTCTACAAAACTCATTAATTCCAAACTAGTTCCAAAATTCTTCGCAATGAAGATTTTCTGGAAAATTCTCCACTGAAATTCTCAATTCCCGGAACTCGTCGTCGGTTGGTTGAACTCATCATTAATGTTCCACAATCGTTTGATAAGTTGAAAAATTGTTGGATGGGCTTCTTGCTCTGATATTGTCAGGATCGATTAACGCTAAATCGTTCAGGGTATCGTCGGTAAGGTCGATTCTTTGTTTTATGATTGCAGCAGCATATGTAGGGATTTATCATGTCTAGTCGAAAATGAGGCAAGTGCTCCAGGCTTAATTTGTCACTTCAAGTGTATTCGTTGATCAAGGCCTGCACTTCAACACCCCCCGTATCGTTATTCCAACTCGCAGAAGTTATTGAGAATATTCCTAATCGTGATTACTCCCAGGACTTCTCTAGCTCTACTGTAGTTTTTGATCTGACCATGAAGCAAGAAGCTCGTGGAATACCAGATCTACTCCGTTCGGAGTACATTCCATCAATTTTTGTAAGTTAAGCCATATCAGATGTGACAGGAAGTTTAACACCGATGGGTCAAAAACAAATGATTCCACTACATTTGGTGTTTTTAACGAAATTCATAGTGCTTCCTTCAAACTTCAAAATCCTTGCTCGATATACGTCGCAGAATTGGCGGCTATACACTATGAATTAGAGCAAATTGCCTCCCTTCCCTCTGATCAATTTTTCATTTTTACGGATAGTCTCAGCTCACTTCAGGCTATTCGTTCAATGAGGCCTGCAAAGCACTCACCGTATTTCGTTAGCGAAATACGATCTCTTTTGAGTGCCCTATCAAATAATTCTTACACCATCACCTTGGTTTGGGTCCCTTCTCATTGCTCCATTCCGGGTAATGAGAAAGCGGACTCAATTGCCACGGTGGGCGCAATGGCAGGCGATATTTATGATCGACAAATCGCCTTCAACGATTTTTTTTTCTATTTTCCGTCAACAGGCCTTGATCAGCTGGCAACAAAAATGGGATACAGGGGATTTGGGCAGATGGTTACTTTTCATTCTCCCACAGGTATCGACAATATCGTGGTTCAGAGGGTTGGATATTAGCCGGGATTTTATCTAATGTCCAATCACTACTCGTTAGGCTCTCATTTCTATCGAATAGGGCTCTCGGACACCAATCAATGTGGCTGTGGAGCGGGTTATCAGGATATCCACGTTGTCTGGTATTGCCTCGATTACGAAATTGCCAGATCTGATCTTTGCGCATCCCTACGGGCCCGAGGGAAACCAGAGAAGGAAGATATCAGAGATGTGCTGGGTAAGCTGGACTTGGACTATATGGAGCTAATTTACAAGTTCTTGAAACAAATAGATGTATTCGTTTGATCCACTCTTAGCTGTCGTTTTAACATGTCCACCTCGTCCCCTCCCCTGTAATACCGCTTCTATTGTATCGTTACAGCTTAACGCAATGCAACACCTACGCCAGACCAGCAGTAACATTCACGCATCGGAAATTTGCTGTTGAATGTCAACGTTAAGATTCCTACTTCCCCATTCCTACCCGAATCATTATAATCCCTAACCTCGACTAAGCCGCGAGCTTTACGGCTTTCCAAAATTAACCTAGTTAGTAAGCTTTTATCGTTGTAAAAATGAAAAAAAAACTCAGCTCCGTTATGCCTACGGCACTTGAGCCTGATAAATAAACAGTTAAGTTAGAAAAAAGGTGAAATTGGAGAGAGCCCTTTTTCCATATGATTTATAAGTTAGGTTATTTATCACTTCACATTTTTTAGGACTAAAAATCACAAACAAAACAAACAACGCTCAAATTAAATACTAACGAATGGATGCTCCAGTGGAGCAAACGATTCTTGAAAATTTAACGCCTGAGGTCGTAATAGTATTTGAGGTTTGTGCTCAGAAATCTTCGAAGTGATAGGGACTTGATCCCGTATGTCCTTAAGACTTTCAGTTTCAAAAACTCGTTTAACAACTTGTTCTAAAGAAAGCCATCGTGTCGCGGACGGATGTAACATGTTTACAGATTTCAACTCTATTAGGTGTGTGTTAGGTGCAGTTTGTTGAACTTTGCTATTCTTAAAGGACTTTTGCTAAGGACGCAATGTATATTTTTCATTTCCATTCCAAAAGAAAGTCTTCACTACAAAGACGAATATTTTCATAGCAGTGGTATCAGTTATCAGGCATCGATTATAAGACATTATGGTTATGCCACCAATAGGGGGTTTTAATTTAAAAAAAAAAACATGTTTTTTCCATCCGTATCGATGATGGGCGTTCTTCCTAGCACAAAAATATTTTTTTTGATTCTCAACTATTTTTTCTCGATTTTTAAACAAGAAAAATCTAATCTTATTTATTTTTACAAACTAACATGCAGTTTCACAAATTGACATTCATACAAAGTGACAGCACTTAATTTTCAGTAACGGGGGCTCCCATTATGACATATATGTCAACTTGTGTATGCTAGAAATCAATGGTTGATTCGTTGGTTTAGGTAGTCTGTTTTTGTAGCGTGTTTCGTGGTGAAATAGGATGAAGTGGTATTGCAATCATTATTTTTTGAAATTGTTTTTTCAATAGTTTCGTTTGTCAACATTAAAAATAAATTAAATGCCGGTATATTATTATATTTACTATCGAACTATGTTATAATCCACAAACCCCTATAATACCCTTTTGGTGATGCGATTCGCCAAGGACATTCATTATAATGGCCGTATTTTTAGTTCGTTTCAGTGATACGTTTTTAACAAAGGTCGAATCAGTGAAAACAGCCTTAGAAAACTGCCAGGCACATAATTTACTTTAACATCCCTCACTGCGTTTTATCGCCAACAAACTGGTCAACCTTCAGACTGCTATTCATTTGCTTACTGTTACGTAAGTGACTTTCCCTATCGCCAAAAAAAAAAAAAATCTGGCGGTACGCCGAAATGAATGTCTGTATATGTTCGATCTCCGTATTATTTTTTTCCCTCATTCCCCTATTCCCAAAATAGGGGTGCGTAGGGATCATTGTAGACAGGGTTCGATTTTTTTTTTGTGGACGATAAGCTGTGGTGATCAGCGACAGATGACACTCCAAAAAAATGCAGAAACAGAACAAACACAAAAACTAATGAAAAAAAATATATAAAATACAAACAGATTAATCGATCGTAATGCACATTTGAAGACATTGAAATACCGTAATGGATATGGTGAAGAAAGTGTCATAAAAAAAATTCTAAGGGAAAATACGTTTTCAAACGCTTTGAAAACACTTGTTACGAAAATCTTGGGATAACAAATTTTCCCTGAGCCTACACACACAAATTTTACAGTTTTCGGTAATTTTGTACCAAACTTTCAACAGCTGAACGTTCGGCAATCCGATTTACCGGATTTCAGTGAAAGTGAGCAGTATTCCGGTAAAAAACTTACCGGAACTTGTCAAATTTTACCGAAATCCGTTAAATCGGATTACCGAAGGTTCAGCTGTTGAAAGTTCGGTAAAAAATTACCGGAATACTGTAAAATGTTCTAAGTGTGTATAGAGTATTAAAAAGGCGATCTCTGGCGGAATCACTATCTGTACATTTCCAGGCTACGTGATCTATGTCATCGTAATCGGTTCCATCCTGGTGAAAATTGCGGGTGTCTTCAATATGGTTAATTTTATGAAGATGCGTATGGAACTTGATTAACCATGCTCTCGAAGAGACAATAGGAACTATGGAATGTAACAACCTTCCTAGATTGCCAATATTACAATTGGTTTGCCAAGTTGAAAGGGTTTGCGGACGTATTTTTACTGCTTTAGTTGTTTTATTTAATATTGATATACGCCCTAGGGGTTTAGGTACGAGTGGAATAGAACAATTCTTACTCAGTAAATCCCTTCTTTTCCATGGTAGGACAGGATATTCACCATTTTCTGGTTCATCCAGTGTTTCGTCTACCATTCAATAGGTAATATTTATTTAGTCTTCTCCGGGTATTCATTATTGCTGAAGTGTAGTCAACCTTATGTTTTTTGAAAAAGTTCCACCAACCCAAGACCCTAGTCTGTTGATTCTCAATAAACGAGAAGTTCGCCGTTTTCACTCGTCAAGACCAAGCGTTTTTCTTTTCAAGTTCCTTGAGAATCTTCCCCGATCTAGTCCACTCAAGAGGTTATGGGTACTTTTACAAACGATTCGGTGCATGGAATACCTCAGTTCAGCGGAGGTCCTGGATTCCACAACTGGAGTTTCCGGGTACGGATGTTCTTGGACGTAAATGGAGTAGTCATGACGGTGACGGATTATTCCCCAGCCGCAAATGCGCAGACCGCGGAGAAGACGAAATTCGACGAGGTGGACAGGAAAGCGAAGTCATTGTTGATCGGTTTCCTAGGCGATGATTGCTTGGGGATCGTTCGAGACAAAACTACTGCTAAGCAAATGTGACGCAGAACCTGGTTAGGAAGCAGATTGGACGATTGAGGGTGAAAGAAGGCGATTCCATGCGTGGTCATCTGGTGGTTTTCTAAGACCTGATTTAGCAGCTTAAACTGGCAGGTGGAGAGTTGGCCGAACCGGATTTGATCATGACGCTGTTCGGAACCCTTCCGGAAGTTTACGATACGTTAATCACGGCACTCGAGAACCTAGGTAATGGAGATTTGAACTTTGACACCGCGAAGCAACGGCTTTGTGGCAGAGTTGGTGAAGCAGCGAGACCGGCAGCAAGATATGCCGGAGAAGTCAACGGCGTTCATCGGCGAAAAAGGTAAAGTTAAATCGAAAACGTTCAATGGAAAGTGCCACAAATACGGCCGGAAGGGACATTTGCAAAGGGATTGCCGCCAGACGACCGATGGTGAGACCATCGTAGCTTCAGGAAGCAGTGCTGTAAGGTTTATGGACAACCGTGTCGAACCTGGCCAGCAGCAGAGTGGGAAGCTCACCTTCATGTTGGGCTCTGGATCAAGCGACCATTTAGTTAATTATGCCAGGGTATTTTGGTGTCTTCAAGGCTGGCTGAACCGATTGCCATTCATGTTCTTAAGGACGGCGAAAACCTCGTGGTGAAAAAAAAGGGCGTGATTGATGGCTGCAGCAGCATTGTGCTGATTACTCCCAACCTACGGGACAACCTGATATCCGTTAAACGAGGCAAATGCTTGAATTTCGGGGCTGTTTGATGGTCGTCAAGCAGTGTTGCGGAACGAGAATCAAGTGATTGCCACGTTAACATTAGCATTAGCATTAGCATTGACGTTTGCACACCTCGTGGAGGGAGCTACGATGAGGAATAGTTTGTTGGAGACATTGCATGTCACCATGAAACGTATCCAGTTACTGATAAGTTTCTTCACGCAATAATCTCCACGTAGACACTCCTCGATCGCTCGATTTGATATCCACCTTAAGAAGACACGGGGAACCCACGTAGCCTTCAGTAGATATCAAAGGAAAATGGAAAAGAATAGTCGGAGAGAATAGTTAAATAGAATGCCCGGTTTGGTGTACAGAACAAAAATTTATTTAAAATAGTCGTTGGGAGTATCTAGTCTAAGAAGGTTCAGTGGTGCTCCATTTCTCTTCAAACGGTTGGGACTTAAGCATTAACTATAGCCCTAGCTCCATATGGCTTATGGTTATAGCGCCATTACTCGCGAGATAAATGTCTAAGAATATAAGTACGGCGATCAAAGATAACTTATCAGAGGATTTGCGCTCTTAATTGCATCACTACACAACAACATGGCACCACAAGGGACGTCAGATCCAGCATACACGGTAGTGGTGAAGTTGAACATTTCGAGCCGAAACAGAGAAAGAGATAGCCCAAGCAACACCAAACTGTCATAATTAGTAACAGCAACTTTAATGTGACCCAATTGAGTCAAACTGAAACTGATTCAATCAATTTGCAACAAGTGTCCTGCTAGGGAGATTAAGTGTAAAGGCATGATACTCACTAGTAGATTTGGTCGCTTTAATTGTTGAGTGCTATCGAAGGTGAATTAGCATTGATTCCATAACGTAGAGACTACACAGAAAGACTAATACTTAAAAATTAACAAACCGCTAAACATTTTCCGGAATAATTTACTCCACGGAAAACACGGAATCTATATTGAATGAAGAGTAAAAACACCAAAACAAACATTAACAACAGCCATGTTTCTCGCAGCGAGGGTTGACGGGAGCATCGGCAACAATAGCCAACTGCACCAACGCCTCTCTGGGCAACGACTGCTCGCCAGTGCTGTTGTCGGCTACGATCCAATCCAACTGCAGATCCTACTCTGCACAGCTCTACGACCACCGAAAAACTAATTCAAAATGCGAAGGTGTACCCTTTATATAACATTCATGGCTGCCTAGGAGACGTTCGTTACTTAAATATGAAGTCTGTGCTAGGAAAGTACTGTGTATTTGGTAAATTTACTCTGAAAAATCGACATTATAAGACATCACCTTATATTTGCGTTAATTTCAATAGTTGAATGTTATAGATCAAAAGATTTAAATATTAGAATCAAAGCGTAGAAAGTGTTCCGATCGATTCGTGTAAACATTTTGTAAATCGATCGTGAGATGGCTTAGTTATTAACGTTCAAAACCTATATATTTTTTGTGACGCTCCAAATTTTCACAATTCGAACGTGTACCCCAGTATTGAAAACACAGACGTAGTCCTACGTCAAATAGTAGCAAAAATGGATCTTCGTATAGTGTTAAAGAGCACAAGCGGGTAGCTCAAGCTTTCAAGAGGAATCCCAACAGTTCAGTTCGAGATGTGGCGAAGAAACTGAATCTAACCAAAAGTTTAGTGCAAGATGCGAAAAAACGTGAAGGACTACACACGTACAAAGTCCAAAAGGTGCCTAATCGCGATAAACGGCAGAATACGGTAGGTAAAACACGAGCACGGAAACTCTACACCCAGATGTTGACGAAACCACATTGCCTCGTTATGGATGATTTATTTATTTATTTATTTATTTTCATCATCTGGCTTGGTGCCTTAATGAACTTTTCTCCGATGAGGAAAAGCCCGTTGATGAGACGTATGTAAAAGCAGACTTCCGGCAGCTCCCGGAGCTCCAGTTTTCCCTGCTCATCGTAAATTAGATGTCCCTGAGGACGTTAGAAAGCAGAAGATGTCAAAGTTTGCCAAAAAATATATGATTTGGCAAGCAATTTGCTCGTGTCGAAAGCGGAGCACACCATTCGTGACAACTGGAACGGTCAATGGGCAGGTATACCTAAGCGTTTACTTCCTCTTCTGAGGTCACACGATGGTCCTACAATTTTCTGGCTGGATTTTGCCTCGTGCCATTACTCGAAAGAGGTTTTGGAGTGGTTTAAGGCTAAGGAGGTAAATTTCGTGCCGAAGCATCTCAACCCCCCGAACGCTCTGGAACTGCGGCCAATTGAAAAGTACTGGGTCATCATGAAGCAGGCACTTTGAAAGCATCCTAAGGAAGTGAAATCGGAGGAAGATATGAAGAAAAAAAGGGATTTCCACGCAAAAAAAAGTTGGTCCAAATGTTGTACAGGAATTTATGAGTAGTCTAAAGAAGAAGGTTCGTGCATTTGGATATGGAATTGAAATTGAATGAAACAAACATGGGAAAATATTCATAATATGTTTTATTTTACTCCCTGAAAGTTTGAAGATGATTGGTTGAATGGGTGAATTTTGCCGAATATTTGTGTGCGTCGCAATTTGATTCCGTACACCCTTTATTTGGGAGGAGCATTAACGGCACGGTATACGGTCCACGTGACGCACTCAATAATGGATTTTTTTTAGATGCAATGAGCTGAGTTGACTAATTTACAAATCTGTTGTCGTCACGGCTATGATCTACGGGACACAAGTGGCCGTTTTCATGAAATATAGTAGAAATCTATCAGAGGATACTAGCGCCAGTTTGTGGAAGGCATGGTTATTTGAGACCTCAGCGGCTGAGAAAATGTCCAACACGGTGGGCTTTATTCGTCAAAACATGGTCCGATATGGGAGTTACACGTACGAAGATTGAAAGTATCTAGCATAGGGATAGGGATAGAGATCGTCTGAAACTGAAATCTTAAACTGCAGGAGGTTTACGAAATCGACAATATTCGAATAGTGTTATATAACTGCATATTTGAACATGTATTATTGGAAGAATACTCATAGTCTATTTACAGAGATGATTGGGGCGATGCATGGACTACCACCAATCCTTAGTACTTTTGAAACAGGAAAATCGAGCCTTTTTTTCGGCCCACGGAACACCGTTCTTTGAAAGCTCCAGTCTTAGCTTCATTCCAAACGGACGTTACTATTTTTTGTGGTACAAAATAAACTACGATACTCAACTTCGCTTCTACTCTTGCAAATGAAACTTCATCCCGAATGCAACTTTTATCTCCATGAACAAACGGGGATGCTTTTACGGTTCTGCTCTTTGGCACACGATCTTCAATGCACTTTTAAATCAATGAAAAATCTTTTGCTACTTAGAAAATTACGTAAAATTTCCGAAAAAAAATGACAGCACAAGAAAAACGCGTCCACTCGGAGCCAGAGCCTACTTCCGTTTTCAGGAGAATCAAGTGATTGCCACAGCTCATTTAAAGGGCAGTCTGTACGAGTTGAAGATCAGCGTGGATTCACCGACAGTGAACGTATGCCAAGCAGAGGCGAGCGGATTGTGGCATCGGCTCTCAACGACCAGGCGATGGCAAAACTGGTGCAGTAAAACATGGTGGAAGGTATCAACGTGAAACCGAAACCGAAACACATTGGATTCTGCGATCCCTGTGTACAAGGTGAGCAGTGCCGCGAACCGTTCAGTGGAACCAGACCGCGTGCAACCCGGGAGTTGGAACGGATCCACTCGAACGTCTGTGATCCTATTGATCCTCCGGCGCAATGTTTTCACTCTTTTATCGACGACCACACGCACTGTGCGGTTATCTATCTGGTCAGAAAGAAGTCCCAGGTATTCGAGAAGTTCCGTGAGTTCGAAGCAATGGCTACAGCGGCAACATGCAAGGCGATTTATAGACTGGCCGTAGACCAAGGAAGAGAAACCCGCTTCAACGATCAGAAGGCGTAGTACAGATCGAAGAGCATTCATGTGGGGCCAACGGTCGCTCATACTCACCAGCAAAATGGCGTAGCAGAACGTTTCAACAGGATGCTCATTGAGAAGGTACGTACAATGTTCTTGGATGCACAGGTATAAAAGAATTCGGTCCGTTGCCGTCTATGTCGGAGTATACCTGCTGAACCGAAGTCTTGTTAAAAGTTTTCATTGTGTAAAGACGCCATCTGAACTGTGGTTTAGTTTGAAACCAAGTATGGAGAAGGTTCGAATATTTGGGATGCAGGGCGTTTGCATGGATGTTAAGCCAATTATGTAAAAAGTGAGGAAGTAGTCATGATGGGTTGTGCCCCAAATCGCTACAGGCCTTGGGACAGAAGACATCGGAAGATCATCGTGGCCCGAAATGTCAAGTTTGATGAAACACGTTTCCCGTTGGGCGCAGAACACTACAAGCTCCCCTAGTCGTTGTATTTCCGCTTGAACAAAAAGGGGAAGCTGAAGATAATCAAGATGACGTGGCAGAACCTGGTGGCTGGTGACGAAGAAGATCAACTACCCGACAATGACGACGCAGCCCAACCCAACGAGCCTGACAATACAACACTACCAGCGCTCCCATCGCATCCAGAACACTGCTATTCCAGCTGACAAGCGCATGTGAGGCGCAGCGAACGGAAGCGCGTGCTTTCCGGTAAGTTATTGGATTACTTTGTAGGTTACTGAGCACCTTCTGGCGATTTACTTTCCATAGATATCCCACAAAGCTAAGGCGAATCAGCTGGACGTGACGACAGCAAGGATTGTTTACGTGCGATCCAAAGCAAACTTGGCTCTTTGATGAAGAACAACGTGTGGCAGCTGACATCGTGCCCGGATAGCGTGAAACCCCTTAAGTCGAAAAGGGTCTTCAGATTAAAGGAGGACGAGTGAATGGGCAAGTTCAAGTGAAGCATGGGCAAATCTGTCGATTGATCAAGTCGTTGTATGGCCTCAAATATTGATTGACAGACCTCATATTGATATCAACCGCACCATGGTCGATCTAATCGCAGGCATGGTAAAATCAAACGAATCTATAGTCAGGTGAAAATTGTTGGTGTTTGTGCTTAATTTAACCCTCGAAATGGTAGTTTCTACTGCCATTTTTTTTGCGTGTAGGATAAACTGTTTGAGAAGGGTGTTGAAGTGTAGTCAACTAAGCAACCTTAACTTTTTTTTTATTACGAATTACATAGAATTTCAAACGTTGAGAATCTAGAAGAAATGTCCAACAAAATAATTCATAATTTTAGACAAAAATCAATTTTCTCTATAGATAAGAACTAGTTTTAAGAAATCAATAATTATTCTCACACGCAGGCAAAAAAAAACCCTGTTAAAAATACTGAATAATATTAACACAATTAGATATAAATGATAGCATATAAGGTTGAAATGTTAATTACTTAGCAGGAGCACCTAGATTAATATATGAATGTAAAATAATGTAAAATTTGGAATAAATAAGGAGTAAAAAAAAGCAACCTTATGTTTTTGAAAAAGTTCTATCCACTCTAGGCCGCTAGCAACCGTTAGTCTGTTGATTGAGGCCAATGTGCGTTGTTGGTTGTCAGGTACAGCAAAAAAAATAAAAAATAATAGAATGAATCCATTTCCACTTAGATTGACATTCTAAGAGGCAATCACAAGAATTCTACATGAATTTTTACTAGTGTAATACGATGATGGGAACTCTGTCACAAGCTTTGGATATAACGATATAACACATCAATTCGCACGGGATGCTTTTACGAGACTAAAAACCATTTATTTCAATACAAAGTTTTTTGTGTAATGCGTGTATGTGTAAGTGTTATAAAAAATTCACTGAGGGTTCGTCCCATTTGGTATCAACTTTACACATGTTATTCACTGGATACGTAATTTTACAGGATTTATCAGAATGCTTTTCAATCATTCGATCATGTTAAAGTAACCTGAAATTTCAAATTAAAATAACGTGTTGATTATGTTGAGTGTAAGCATAACTGTCGGAACAAGCAGATTTTGAAAATTGAATGATTTCACTATAGCTGCCATGTTTGTGGCAAACAAAAACACTCGACAAAATACGCATCTGAAAATGTGTTCACAAAAATGGCTGCAATGTTCCTATTTGGATTACTTATCACTTTGACAGCCAGCAATTTGGCACATGTCTTCCCTCGGTACCAGAGTAGGTGCGCTGCATCCATACGTTATCCAACCACACGACCGTTGAATCTTACCAGTGCCTAAGAGAAATTGTATTTCTCTTTGCTCTTTTTTCTTTTCACTAGTTTCGTAAAAATGTATAGGGTTATCCAGAGTCTACAGCACCCCGGTTTTGCACAAACTCTCACATCACTGAATAAAAGTGACTGAGGAATTAGTCTCAGCGGCAATGCAGTCAAGAAAAACGTCGACTGGAAAATTCAATCAGATCGATCTGTGGGTGTGGGTATACATAAATACGTAGCTACTTCGGTATGTTGAAGGCATAGAAAGGCAGAATACATGTGGGTCCTGCCTTTTTCCGGTAACGTTTGAAATAACATAGCATGGCAGCCATGGAAGGTCGTGTGAAAGCGAACTGCAAGAAAAAAGCTGCATGTCGAAATGCTTCCAACGTGTGCGAAAATGTGTTATGCTTCCGTTGAAGATTTCCTCTTGTACTGGCAGTTTAACGATATGTTTCGAATGTGATCTTTGTTTAGGGTTAGTAAACTGTGCCAAGCAGGATTGATTGAATAAATTCGATTCTGGTTGGTTGAACATTGCGAGGGTTAAACTACTTAATAGAATGCAAAATACTTCTGATATCATTTATAGCTGGTTTGGATTGTGTTCAGATCCTTTAGGCCATTAAGCTCTTCAACGGCTAAAACTATGTCCATTTAGAATCCGGAATAATAAAATCATCTGTACCTCGGTAACGGATTGACGTACAAATAAGTTTAATACATAAAAACAAAGGCAATTCACTGTACTTTAAGGAAAAAATATCAATACAAATCATTTCTCTTCCTTTCTAATGAAAATTCGCACTTTCTTTTTTATTCCTCCCATCAAACGCTGCACACCTTCGGAGTCAACTTCCTTTGCACATTTGTTCCACATTATGGTCATCTGAGTCGCGTCCCGAGCCGTTTTTCCACTTTTCTTAAGCTTCCGCTTAATTATTGCCCAAAATCTCTCGATGGGCCGGAACTGCGGGCAGTTGGGTGGATTTATGTTTTTATCGATGAAATCTACGTTATTATCGCGGTACCACTGGATGACTTCCCGGCTGTAGTGGCAATTCGCCAAATCTGGCCAAAACTTCACGGGACCTTTATGGGCTTTAATGAAAGGTAGCACGCGGTTTTTGAGGCATTCTTCCTTGTACAGCTTCGAGTCCATCGTCTTATTCGTCACGAACACTTTGGTCTTTGCTCCGCAGCTGCATATCCCTTGCCAAATCATCATTTTTTTTGGCAAATTTGTCCATAAAAGCAAACTTAAACTTCGCAGGAACATCTCCTCATGCCGTTGCCATGTAGAAATTTTTGGCCAGGAAGCTGTCCGAAATCCATTTTGAAGTAGGTTTCATCGTCAATGAGCAGGCATTCTTGGTACTTCGTCAAAACCTGCTGGTACAATCCGAGCTCGAGTTTTGGTGACGAAACTTTGCTTCAACGTTCTGTTTGGTTGCTTGCTGGCTCGATAAGAACGATATCCTGCTCGCAAACGAATTCCTCGAACGGTACTGCGAGCAGCAGCGTATTTTTGTGCGATTTAATTATCTGATAGTCCAGGGTTTGCTCTGACAGTTCTCAAAACCTTCTGGTTCAGCTTGCGGTCATATGTTCCACTTCGAAACATTTGAGCACATCATAAACGGTTGATTTGGCGATTTTCAACGTTTTTGCGATTTTTATTACGGACCGCGTTGGATTATCAACGTGGGTGTGCAGAATTTTTTCTCTCCTCTCGGCTTCCATCTGGAATAACTTTTAACTCACTGCACGAAACACCGTGAAATTTATACCACAGAAAGTGGGTGCCTAGATAAACAAACCGCTGTAAACAAATTCTTGCAGTGGTCACTTTCCGTTCCGCCGCTGCAATACAATAAGTGATTCCGGATTCTAACTGGACAGAACGTTATTTATCCATTTCAGACGCTGTGGGAATGCAGAAATGACACAGTTTTCTGCATTGAATTAAATCAATACAGGTATTCATGTGGCGCATAGTTCTGTTTTGATCGCGATTCTATCGCATAAAGGGTGTCCCACATCAAATTGCGTCTCGGAAAAAACGCTGTAGAAAATTACTCATTGGGTATTTTCTCTTGAAAATTTGGGTAGAAGTAGTTTAGAGTGCTTTTTTTGTTGTATTTTTATCGCTGTCAGTTTTTCGAAAATTGGAGTAAATGGCATCACCCGAAAAGCAACGTCGCGAATTGATTTTACGCAAGCACCTGGAAAATCCTCAAATTTTTCATCGGAAATATCACACCACAACTACACAGAAAAAATTCTTGTAGTAAAAACTACCATTTTACCCGACTATGCCTATCGTCAAAACTACCATAAAATTTCAGTCAAATTTACTACGTTTGTGGTAAAACCTTCAGCATTTGTGGTATATTTGATAGACATCATATTGATACCAGCCGCACTATGGTTGATCTAATCGCAGGCATGGTAAAATCAAACGCATATATAGTCAGCTGAAAATTGTTGGTGTTTGCGCTTAATTTAACCCTCGAAATGGTAGTTTCTACTACGGTTTTTTTTTGCGTGTAGGAATCGTGCAGTCAATGGCGAGTCGTGTGATTCACACTTGGCAGTATGGACCAACTATGGTCCCGCCACCAAGAGGAAAGAGAAGAAGAAGAAGAGTTGCGTGATTAAACGTTACTACGAAACTCTGAGCATCGAACGGAAGGCTTCTAACTATACTATCGAAAAGTCTCGCATCGAATTAACTTTGCGCAAAATAAAAAATAAAACTCTGTGTTAAAACCGAGGTAATTACTAGCCCTGGGTTGGGTAGTTCCATTTCTTCGTAGTCTACTTTATCGATCTTGTATTAAAGCTTGGGTAGAAATCAAGATAATTTCCATAAAATATTTCAAGTATAAAAAAATTAAATAATAAAAAGTTATACTGTTTTCCGGAAATCAATATGAGGAAAAGTTGATTTTTTTATTAAGATGCATAAAGGGTGCATTCGATAAAAATGGCTCACACATATTTACTCACCAGAATTAAACCGATTATCGAATTTTCTTAAAATTGAATTGGAATGAAAAACTACTAATGAGTTATGATTTACAAAATTTGTTTTATTCAATTTCATCTCTCATACCGTATGCCCGCACATTCCTTTTCACTCCACCCATCACATTTTGTACAACCGATTTTCCCAGTGTTGTTGTTGTTTTTACCCAAATTTTCTTCAACTCCAGCACTAATGCAATAGTTTTAGGACGTTTGCGAAGTTCCCTCTTCATAATAGCTCAGAATTTTTCAATTGGTTGAAGTTCCGGTAAATTTGGTGGGTTCATATCTTTTGGCACAAAATTGGCTCGGTACCACTCCAATACGTTTCGAACGTAGTGGCAGGATGCTAGCTCAGGCCAAAACAGAGTTGCTCCTTTGTGCTTGCTTATGAATGGCAAGAGACGCTTCCTAAGGCACTCTTGCTTGTAAATCGCACCAATGATTGTGCCGAAAGTGATGAAGAGAGCGCTTATTTCACCACATCCGCAAATCGTCTGCCAGATCAGGAAATCCTTTAATAATTTCAATAATTTCTTCTTTCGAACATCCTCCGGAACATCGAACTTGGACTTGGTAAGGATATATTTTTTCCCAGTACGTTGACGGAGGTTGGCTTTTACGTAAGTTTCGTCATCCATCACGATGCAACACGGTTTGGTGAGCATATTTGTGTAAAGTTTCCGGGCGCAGGTTTTCGCAGTGATATTTTCAGACGCTTTTTGAAGGTTTTTATCACATGAGGCACAGGTGTATTTGCAATTCCGAGCTTTTTAGCGATCCATAGGTGGGACGCCTCGGGGTTTTGATTGTAAGTGAACAACTTTTTTTTCACAGGCAATTTCTTGTTTAGATGGCATGACTGGATCTACTGTATGAATAACTATGAAACTTGACAGATGTAAACAATACACTATGAATAAGAATTACTCAAATTTTCAAGTTTTTTACTCATACGGTTAAAAAATTACAGAAGTTTTTCGGTGTGCCATTTTTATCAAATACACCCTATTCTATTGTAAACTTCTATTAACCATTCATTCTATGCTATCAAGCCATCACGGTCATTTTGTTGTAAAATTTACAATCCATTTGATTATTACCTAATTGTTTTTTTTTAATATTTTACCATTAAGCTTTATTGTATGTCTTATGTGTATCGATCGGCCTACAGATATCCGCTCGTCAATGTTTTTTTCTTCTTTTTTTTTTTTCTTTATTTGAGAGATTTTCAGCCGTAGGCTGGTTCATCTCTTCTCGCCAATGTTAACAACTATATATTTGTGTAAATATTTGGGAATACATATTTGGATAAAATAACTCAACGAGGACATGCTCAAAACCTTCAAAAACCGTTCAAGTTTCAGAATTCTAAGTTCGTTCGTTTTGGAAATAAGGCTTGTTTGCGACAAAATCTAGAAACCCCTAAATACGTATGTCTCTGTAAATACTTCATCAGCGCGTGAAATATTTCGCTTACTGATGAACGTATGTCTGTTCATTGTGTTAAATAAATTTTTGTTGATACTACAAGCTTCTAGATCGAAGATGGCGTCGAAAGAAGAGCAAATGCGAAAAGCAATTTGTGCGGTCGCAATAAAAATCCGGATCTGTAAGAAAAATTGCAAAAAAGCTGGGTTTTCCTGCAAGCACTGTCCATAACGTTCTTAAATCTTTCGATACACGTTTGACAACAGCCAGGAAGGCTGGGAGCGAAACAAAAGCGGATCTCAGGAACCCCCAGAAGGCCGCGAAGGTGAAGCAAATATTGTAGAAGAGACCAGGAGCCGTATTGTGGATTTCGAAAAGAAGAACTTTTTCTCACAAGCGTTCGTACAAAAAGTCGTTCGTTTCGAGCTACATAATGCCATCTTTCGGTACGTACTGTGGCTAGAAAAATAAAAATGTCCCCAACTTTCGTGCATACTTCCAGTCACCGGCAAGGTATGAAGTCGTTCAAGGTGAAAACTGTACCGAATCGTAATGATAAACAGAATGTGACGGCTGAAACCCGGGCTCGCAAGTTGTATCGCGAATATTTGACGAAGTTTTCCGCAACGCTGGTAGATCACCTTTTCGTGGTGCGTTACGGGGTATCAGATCTACCACCGAACCCTAGTCCGAATAATTTTTTTTTTTTTTTTTATTTCTTTATTATCGTGGCTTTCAGCCTCCTGGGCCACGTCCGAATTAATTCAAACTAGGGAACATATTTGTTTTTGGTAGTCAAAGGAACGTATATTAGTCCTTATTACATTTTATGTCTTGTAAAAAGCGACACCACTCGGATTGACCCACCGAGGATGAGTTTGGAATAAGGAAAACATGATTAGTCTTCATTTATGCGAATTCTCATTTTCTATTTGATGTTCTATAGTTTGAAGTGGTTAGGACTAGGATTCTGATGCATGGTCAGTATCGGAGTCATTGTTTGTTTTGTTTGCAATGAATCCGGTTTTGAGTGATAAAGGGGCGCGCCTTTGAAGAGTGCTGTCACTCACAAAGGGTTTAAATAGCGGAAACTTTCAAAAAAAAAAAAACTCGATTCATAGCCAACAAAACACACAAATACAACTGTAAAAATACTGAATACTTCATCATTTCTCAATAGTGATGAAGTAACTCGACATGCACTAAACAAAGGATACGGGATGTACTTCAATAGATCAAATTACTGGTCGCAGTGGTTTTTGGTTATCGTATATGGTCAAACTGGTGTTCGCGTATATGATGAAAGCGACAGGTATTTATTTTTTTCGAAGTTTAAGTTTATGTTTTTGCAAAATGCTAAATTCAAATGCAAAATTAAAAAGCTATACTTCTATATATACTTCTCCATAACACAAAACTCGTGGTGCACCAATTTCATGTGTGATAAATGACTAGGTACCTGATACAGAAAGAGTGCATTTTTCTCTAAGATTGCATCATTCAAGCACTCAAGTGAAAAATTGTCACACATATGCATAAACACAATCACAGTAAACCATGAATTGTGTTCAGTACAGAGACGGAGTAAATACCAGGGAAAGTTTTGCTGAGGTTTCCCAATATGATCAGCTTGTAAGCATATGGGTGACTCGAACGGAGTTTATTCATCCTCGTAGAAACAAAACTAATCGGCTGGAACAATTGTTGTTTATCGACTATCTTCAATTCAATGAATGTAAGTTAAGGAATCCGGACCATTTTCCCAAGCAATATTAAAAGCATCGAAACCGTCAGTATGACTACGTATGTGTGTTTTTTTTTTGCATGTTGGAAAACCTGATATGACAAGCAGACCTTGGTAAACATGTTGTTTTCTATGTTGTGATGCAAGAAGGAGTATTTTCTATATATATCTCGAAGGGACTCGACGAAGATTGGAACGATCAAATTTTCTTGTTCATTTGGTAACATATAAGTCACTAGAAGAAATGTTTTCACCTCTATAATATGCAGTACAATGCGTATGGCTTTGAGTATATCATTCATGAAGTATGAATCCAGAATCCAGTTAACTAATTTGGCTTATTTTGGGTTAAAGGAATAAGTATCGGGTATCACAACGTCACGAATATGTGTTTAGCATTTTAAAGAAAAATCAAAGAAGAATGCTAAGATGGAACAGTTGGTACAAATATTTTTTTCATTTCAGTGTCCTCTTCAAAAATTAAAATCGGTCCCTTTCGAATGAGCACTCCCCAGTAAACGGGTTGACAGATCTTGTTATGCTCATGCCGTTCCCTCGTTCTGCAAACAAAGACCAAAGTACCTTGAGAACAAGGTAAAGCATATTGCCAGCTGTCATATTATTCTCACATACACGCTCATTCGAGCTTACTCAATGTTGAGTAACTTTTACTCAATTTTATAAATATATCTAAAACGTCAAACGCTGAGTAGTCGTATTTTATGAATTTGATTTATTGTTATTCAAAACGCAAGAAAACTGCGCCAAACTCAATTTTGAGATAGCTACATATTATTTTTTTCAATAATATAAAATGAGTCGGATAATGTCTTTGTCAATTTGCGCTTCGGAAGTTAATTTAAAATCTAATTCGTATTCGAAAATTTATAACCAGTCGGGACATGGAGCAGATAGCAACCACCGTAGATGCGGAAACGTATCTTAAAGAAGCTAAGCTGTTTTATCTTGACTGGGATTCGTTGATTTTTAATAGTATATTACATTACAGATAAACCAAACATTTTCGAAACTCTTTCTGGCGTATGAATCGAAACCAGACTTATTGGCAAAATGGCTTTTATACAATGTGGTTAAATTTCTTGGTGTTGAAAATGGTAAGCAAGCATTTCATCACCCTTGCCTTGTCGTTTGATTTTACAAATGTAATAATCGATCCACCAACTCTTACTACTATTAAAACATAATATACATACTATACTTACATATTACAGAGCATACACTGGCATTACTGAGGATCAACGGCGAAATAAAAAAGCCGAAATAAAAAAAAAAAACTCATTTTCATAAATTTTTGTTTTAATGTTTATGAGTAAGTTCAACTCGAAACTAAATAAATTTCAGGATTAGGGGATTTTTTTACTATCGTACAGGTTTGGTCCGAAAAACGCAAATTGAAGTTTTCCGATTTTCAAGAACCTCACTAAATTCAAATATTCATAACTCAAGAACGCTTCATCGTAGAACAATTTTTTTTTCCAAACTTCAATGAAATTTTCTCAATAATTCGGAAAATATAATCATAAAAAAAATCCTGCAAAATTTTCCACAGTGGAGGAAAATTTCTTGGATAAGGCCAGTATTCAGCTCAAAAGTAATGTGCATTAGCATAGGACAAGTAATGGTCAAGAAATGCTTTTACTGTCGAGATTTCTTTTTTTGTTGTTGGGGTGAAGAACCACTGCGTCCACTGAATTGAACTTTTTTAGTAAATTTCTTACCTTGTATGCAGTTGAAAAGTAGGGAAAACTGAAGACGGTTTCATAACGTCAGTAACGTCTGCTCATGTAAACTAAATGGGGCTGTCTCTTTTTCTCGTGGAATAATATTCCGTTCGATTATTTTGCAAGGAAGATTGACATTTCACCCATACTGGAGCAGTTGTCAAAATTACTTTCGGTAAAAATGGCAAGAATTACTTCTGGTCTTTACTTGCCAGCTGCATACTGGGCTATAAGCCGGAAAAAAAAAACATTTTATGAATTATGGAAAATTTTGAAAAAAATATTTTCTTGTTCGTTAATTCTTTTAAAGCTTTTTTTTTTTCGAGTAATGCTCGAAAAACAATGAGCCCGACACTCGTTTTCATACCAAAATAAAAAAAAACGGGGATTACTCAAATTGAGTTGTGGCAATGAAACTCAATTTAGGGTACGTTCGGTTTTAACGTTTTTGAGTTAATGTTACTCAAATGTGAGTGAAACCGGATGGCAAACAAACATCCATGTTTGTAATGAGAAACCGCGAAGTTCCTTCTAGTTGTATAAATTTTATCTAATTTTCGAGTTTAAATCGTTGTGGATCTTCCTGAAACAGTGATTCTAGCCAGGCTTAAAGTGAAATTGAACAATATGTTCTAACGATAATCATAATCATAAAAATTAAATTCTTAAGTTTTTGCGTACGCATGCAGATTTCATTAAAATAATAAAATTGGTCTACTTTAACTTTATTTAAAAAAATAAGCTTTTTCTTAAAATTATTCAGAAAAAATGCCTGAATAAGTGTGATACTCGAAATTGGGAAACAATCATCATCGCGTTTTCGAACACCTCAAATATCAGCGCTAATTGACTCAAAAATATTCAGTAATAACGTATTCCTCCAATCAATTTGTATACTTAAGTAACGTACAAGAGTTACTTAATACCTACATGCAGAAATTCAAGCAAGAAACTTGCGTTTGGCTGGCTTTTGAATCGAAACTGCTTAAATTTCATGCATTTCTGAAGACATTTCATAACTTTTTTTTTGCTTTTGTCTTTTTCGTACCACTACATAAACATTGCAGCGACTATAATACCTTGTACTTTATATACGTTGGAAACAGACATCACACTGACGTTTCTCTTTGTCAATCTTGACAATTCAAGATGTGTTCAAAAATTACGATACATGAAATGAAAGGGACCGAGGGTCAATCACAAATTACGTTTGCGATTTCTGAAAAGCACACGAGTATGTAATCGTTTATCGTTGTTTAATGGTTGAGTTTGCATAAGCATCTACATTTAACACCGGCACTGACGTTGACACAGTATTGAGGCCACACTTCAAGCGATTCACGGACAACGATTGTGAACCGGATCGAAGGAGCTGTTGAATTTGATATCCGCATGGAAGCCTCAGTTCCCCTCGCTCAGGGCCTCCTTGGTGTGATTTTACCCAACGTCACTGCTTACAAATTGAAAGGCATTTCAGATAAAGGAATTTTGTCTTTAGAATCCAATCGCCGGAGAAATGGAGACTGGAATCGTTATCGATTGTGATTCCCTTCTGCGTCGTTTCACAAATAGGTTGATAGACGCTAAGGGCCTATAATTTCCGCATTTCAGTTCTCTTGCGTATCCTTCTACAATTTTCTCGCAAATTGGAATGGTTGACAATTTTTTTTAATGCTATTTACTTTACAATCTGCTGTGAAGCACCTGTTTCAGATATCGTCATTTTATAGTTGGTTTTGCTTTCTTTAGCATCCTAGTGTACATCCAACAACTATTGTATGCAGCATAACAGATTGTTCAATCAGCAATAGGCTTATTCAGTCAAACAATTCCTTCTTAAGCTTTTAATCAACTCAGATTGTTCATTGAGTACGATAGCAATGGGATTTTTATATTGTATCAGTATTCTGTTTATACAACTATACGCGATAATTAATTGTTGGGATAACAGTGGGAATGTAACGATCTAAATGGAATGGTGTCTTCTGTAAAAGTTCATGATTAAATCTTCAACATCTTGTTAAAAGACTCACTGAGCCTGCTAAATATGTCTGTAAATAAAATTATATCAAATACATAACTCTATAGAATCTCCATCCATCAATTTGGTGAATATATTTAAAAGTTTTCAGTGCATTTAAAAAGTTGAAATTGTGGGAACAGATACCGTTTTAAATTTATCATCAAACGCCTTCCTCCCCAGCTCCACTTTTATTCCCTGGTGTTGCGTCGTTATTTGCTCAGTATAATCCCCAGCCTCCTTTTGCTCAACATGAGTTTAATTTAAAAACTCCATTCTCTAGTAGATGACGTCGACGAACGACATGGATTATCATGGCAGTAAATGTTGCTCAGAGTGAAAAGATCGAATTGAGTATTGTTGTATTTTGAATCACCGCAATTGAAAAGTCGTTTGAATGAGTTTTTCTTTAGTCGTTCGAAAATTGTTTGCTTCACAAAAAAGCCTGCTCAACTCGATTCCCCTCGCCATGCAGTTTTGTATGAACTCTCTCTATTTATTTATTCACTGGTAAGGAGTTTTCAGTAATGTTGCAAAAGTTTTCAAACCCAAACAATTTATAGTTTTAAGCATGCATTTGGTAAGTCACACGAATGATAGACGAAATGATCCCGGTGACAAGTTTTCCTGCTTCATTTGTAACGCCTTATTTGACACCTCTAGACCGTGACGATCTTAAATGGTGTTCTTTCATTTTTTTTAATGATGGATAATTAATGTTCAGTTTGTCCCCAATCCCAAAAAGTTGATTACATTTTTTTTCAATTTCACTCACCCCTTAGCTTGCGGTTTGCTTCACAGCTACAGTTACCCCAGTATTGTGGACTACCTAGTATTATAAGCCATTCAGTGTATAAATTGAAACTTTAAACAAAAATTAGTAGCTTTTAGCCATCAAATATATTTACATAATTATTACATGTTTGCTGCGAATAACATGCTTAACTATATTTGATGGCAATAAGCTGCTTGATTTTATTTGAGTAAAATCAATATAAATCAACGATTGGTCCATAATATTGGGTGGCCATTAATATTGGGGTGGCGTATTGCATGATAAAATATCTACAAAATAATAGGTATTATTCGAATGCTTCGATTTATTGGAATAATCAACTCTGTCATCCGCATTCACAAGGGTAATTCATATTTAATCGAAGCAATCGGGAAAATCGAAATGTCAGCAGCTAATTAGTGCCATCCATTGAGCACTGGTAACGACGAGAGTTGTTTGATGAGCATGAGCATGAGCATGATTGACCGCCCGAGGTTGCTACTCCGTTGTTGCCAGATCCGCTGTTATTACACAGAGAACCAACAGATGATGCTTGGGACTAACATACATCTTCAATGTGTAAAAACTGGTGATCCCAAACTAAGGCAATACCGGCGCTGGCCTCGCCCGAATGCAGGTCAAGCAGGGAATGGGTAGGAAAATGTTGACGTGATACTCGCTTTATTGGAAGCCGCGGAATCCACTGCACTTCCACGAGAAATCACTGGGATTTTGGATAACAGGATTGCGTGGCAGCAGGGTTCGTTTTGGTTAACGATAAGCTGTCAAGTGTAATTAGTACCGATTTCCGATTTGAACCGATTTAAACCAACAGTAAGGATGCTATTGGGGCCACTCACAAAGTGTGATTGTGGTTTTTTCATTTGGGAAAACAAGATGATTTTAAATACTGCTGAAAAGCCGATTTTAACCGGTTTAAACCAACAGTAAGGATGCTATTGGGGCCACTCACAAAGTGTGATTGTGGTTTTTCATGGAGAAAAAAAATTGGTTTTTAATAATGCTGAAAAGCCGATATTGACCGATTTAAACCAACAGTAAGGATGCTATTGGAGCCACTCGCAGAGTGTGATAGTGGTATTTCATTAGGAAAACAAGGTAATTCATCTCAACGCTTGAGAGCCAACTTGGTCCGATCTACACCAACAGTACGGATGCCGCCTGAGTCTCTTACAAAATGGGACAGTGGTTTATTTGTGCCAGGATAGGGTGGCCCGACGAGCATGGCGAACGAATAATTTGGATCCCAATTAATTGTGTACCTCACCACCGATCGATCTTACCCGGCGAACCACGACTTCTGATGATCAACTGATCACTCGCGCAACGAACAATAGACAGCCGAAACAATAGACAAAACGCTACGCTCGATAGCAAAATATTGCGGAACAAAGTATCGACACAACCGATTCAACCGATTCAACCGATGGTCGACGCAAACCTATTAAAAATAAATGTTATTAATATAGATACAGTGGATAACAATTACCTGTCTTGCTCCACGTCCTTGAGAGCACTTACCACATCACGAGTCGCCTGTACCCAACTCCGAATGTGTCCGTTTTGAGAAATAGAGAAATACCAGACACCGTCCTCAAAACTTGGTAGAAACAAACCAATTCAAGCTGAACAATGCATCAGGTCCCGAACAACACTGAGAGACTCTCCCCGTCGACCCTCTCTTTCATCAACAGCTTGTCTATCAAACGATTTGCTGATGTTTTTGACATATTGGATCCTTAATTACACCTTATATTATTGTTCTGTGCGTTGAAAATACTTGAACATGTTTTTACACAGCCGTAGGAGCACAAAGAGAAAGTCGATGAAGAGAGCCTCCCAATGCCACTCAGGACCCAATGCCACATTAAACCGATCCGGCAGGGGCTCGCAAACGATGCAATGCGCCATGAACGATGCACTTTCCTCCCATGACCCGATCATTGGGAGGAAAACCGATAGCTTCAGCGACGTGCACACAGCTGCACCGCACTCGTCCGGCAGCGCATGAATCAACGGTGCGGGAACCTTTGCTTGTACTTATAACTGACTATTTCGTTTCAACCCAAAAATAGGCCCGTACCGGACACATCACGGTGCAAAGAGAACACTTCTTCATGCTTATAAAGCCAGCTGGAAACATGAGATTTCTGCTAGGTTTCTTTCACATATTTGGCTGGCGTGAAGAGTCTCCCGGCTAAGAAACACCCGTCATCACCAATGTCACCAAAGCAGCTTAACCGAAAAGGAGACAAATTTTTGAGAAAAGGAAAACAAAAAATATTCTCCCAATTTTTTGAATGAAGCAAGGATTGAGCGTAAAGCTATACTACTGGCTCATCAAAGCTTATTGCAAAAAGGAATATATCTCGAGAACTTCTCCAAACAGACGCACCTGATCCTGCAAACAAAGAGGGGAAGTAAGATTCGAACGCAAATCTCTCAAGATCCTCCGCACCCTCACGGAAAATAGCATCACCATCATGTTAGGGAAATGTTATTCCTTGTGTAGGTGGCCCTAGTTTACATGAAAGTGCTAAGGGTTTCAAGAATCCAACGATTGAATCCCAGGTCCCCTCCTCGTCCACAAAAGCAGACACGTCCGGCTCAAAAATTACTCGAGATATTAGTAAATATCCCGCGAAGCGAGGAAAAAAACGCAATGCGTATCCATGGCAACGATGGAAAAATAATGAAGTATTGGGCAAGAATATTTAATATAATGTTAAACACTTAATGAACGTTTACTTATCTTGATGACGTTTCGTTGGTCCTCATCCTGTTTCGGAATTGTACGGAAATCCGACCGTACAAAGTCTACCAGCATCATGATTTTGACTCCCATGCCAAAAAAGATACATCTCTAGTATTGCTGAAAATGTGCTACAGGCACTTCATGCGGAAACAGTAGCACAATTCTTCTTTTCTTTACGTTATTGAAAAACAAACTGCACTAGAGAAATATGCCCCACGGTAACTCGAACACCACGCGAAACGTAAATTTTATAAATTTATTACACCGCGACATTCTGAAATGTTAGATGAGCTAGACTATTCGAACAGCAATCGGAGCACTGCCGCCACTCTCATTGCTGAAATTTCCGAAACCAAATTCACAATTCCACATATTCACAAATACCGATTTTTAACTAACAGGTATTGTAATTTCTACCAAAACGTTTCTACCCCTTTTCTAGGTAGGTAAGGCTATTTAGGTAAGGCTATTTAGTACAATCGAACTACCTAATCGAAAAAAAACGAATCAAGAGTTGTACCTAAACCAAATATAAACTAAACAAGAAAGTGAATCAGTGACATTCAACGTGTTACTTTCCTTTGCCAAAGGTTAGTAAACGCAGTTCTGAAAAGTGTCATTACCGACCAATCGTGTAAATCAAAATTCAACAGATTCAAGTGGGGTAAAAAAATAAACAATCCAAAGTACAAACTGTCATAACCTACGTACCATGTGATCAAGGATAATAGACAAAATTCATTCCATGGGATATACCCATGAAATCGACGAATCGATGAGTATTTGTGAGTCATGTCGTGGATTGATAAGTCACAATAAAGAGTCCGAATACGAAAAAACGCCGATCGGATGGAAACGACGAAAATATGCAACTATCAATTAGTGGGCAGCAACATCATGATGATCCAGAACCGTCAACGAGTGGTCAACAAATCGAACACGAGCTAAGCTATCCTTCAACATGTTACTTCTTTTATGAACTTTCCACTGCATTCATTATTATAATTTTAACCTTTTTTATCTTACAGATATGGTACCATCAATTCGATCATTAGAGTCAATTCCGTCAACAGATCAAC
Organism: Aedes koreicus; assembly: GCA_024533555.2. Lineage (NCBI taxonomy): Eukaryota > Metazoa > Arthropoda > Insecta > Diptera > Culicidae > Aedes > Aedes koreicus. Next base: position 896,936 of record JAHHFK020003965.1, read on the forward strand.
TGCAGGGCCCATATAATGTTGAAAAGTTTAATAACATTGCTGAAACATTGAGTTTATTGCCAATCTCATCTAGAAACATGAGAAGTATGTAATATCGCATAAACAAATCATTGCAGATTACGAAAGCAGTGCGAAAAAATATCTTCGGAATAGATTCAACGGATGTTGGCAAAGTGGAGGCGTATGACGAGATAATTATGCAGTTAAAGGAGAAGTTCAATCACTATGCAACTGACAGAAGCAAACAGATTAAAATAATATCTGTACTGCCTAAGTCTTGGTCGGTAAATAAAATTGTAAGGGAGTTTAACGCACCAATGTATATGATGAGGCAGGTAAAGGATCTTGTTGATGAACAGGGTATTCTTTGTACTACCGAAAAAAGAAGGGGCATGGTATTGATGACGATACAAAACAATTAGTAAGAGAATTCTTTGATGATAATGATATCAGCAGACCAATGCCAGGAACAAATGATTTTGTTTCTGAGGTTCGAAATGGCAAAAAACAACAAGTTCAAAAACGACTTTTGATGATGTCGCTCAAAGAGACTTATATGATTTTTGTAGATATGTACAAAACTGTGAATATTGGTTTCACAGTATTTACACAGTTGCGACCAAAGCATTGTATTTCGCTTGACTCTACTGGTATACATAATGTATGCATATGTACAATTCAAGAAAATGTAAATTTTATGTTGAACAGTTTAAGAATTAAGTCACAAGATGAAATAATACAAAAAATGCTTTGCGATATTTCCACCAGAACAGATGAATGCTTTTTCCGTGCTTGTGAAAAGTGTGCTTCCAATGAGCATATTGAAGAGGAACTTACATTGAATCAAATGACAAAGAAGATGTTATGTTTCAGTAGAGGTTGAATTCTAATCGCTGTAATTTAGAAACGATTATTAAACTTGTTGATGAATTTGTTCCGTATCTCGTTGATAAAATTGCCAAACTTATAACTCATTACTTTATTTAAAAGCAACAATAATCATTTCTCAGAAATAAAAAAGATTCATTAAAGGATGATGAAATTCTTGGGATTTGTGATTTCCCTGAAAATTATTCATTTATAATTCAAAACTCTGCTCAAGGATATCATTTGAACAACTCGCAAACAACAATACACCCATTTGAAATTTAAATTAGGAAAGATAATAAACTTGCAAATGTTAGGTTCATTATCACATCGGAAGTAATGACTCACGATACAGTTGCAGTTCAGTTGTTCATCTCAATAATGATAGATTTTATGAAAAAATTAACGAACTTTTCTAAAATTTATTTTATGTCTGATGGGGCAGCATACAAAAATAAGAAGAACTTTGCTATGGCAAAGAGAGCAAGTTTTGCTCGAGATTATGGAAATACCATAACAACCCCACGAGAGTTATATAACTGGGCAGTTGAACAGACTGATAAAAATATCATCAAATTAAATTTCTGTTACGTATCCACTGAACAGTACATTAAAATGTCAGGAGAACTCGAAGAAATATATAATAACGCCAAAACAATACCAGGCACTCAGAAATTCCACAGTTTTTTTTTAACTATTCCTGGTGACAAAGTAGAGGTTAAAAGGTATTTTAATTCAGGAGATGAACCAAAAATATTTACCATGATCTGTAAAAAAATTAAAGAATAATATGTATCTATGAGACATTATAAATAAATGAATATATAAAAGTGAAATTAAATACATATTGACATCAAACATTAAAACCTTCCAAATGATTGAATAAATAGGACAAAATCTCCCAACAAATTGAGTTTCATTAGATTCTGGTATGGTTATGACCATCATTGGTTTAGTTTTTGATAACAAAATATATTGAAAAAAAATCAATAGGACATGAAAAAGTTTTTCCTTAAAAGTGCCCATCTTTTGATGTATGAAAGGTTGGTAGGGAACATAAGTACCTATGTTGAGACAAAATTTCATCGAAATCAAAAATGGTGTTTTTTTTTTAAATCGACTTTGAATTTTTAGAAATGATGTTTTTCAGTGTAGGGCTCATTTTGGTTTTTTTCAATATTTTTTTTTTCGTAAAACTTGACTTATTTTGTGATAGTCACTCATACAACACTTTTTTGTAGGAGTAGTCATTTTTTTATTAAACACATTTGAAAAAAATCGATAAAAAAGTTTAGCCCTTTTCAAAAGACAGTCTAGAAAAAAATATGCAAAGTGGCTTATCTAGTCATGGTCTACACACCTAGAAAGTTTCGTTGTAATCTGAGAGGGTGCTGCCAACTCCGAATACGATTTGGGGCGAAAACCGTCCATTGCTATAAGAGAGTAGTTAACGAATTCCAGTAAATTTGTGATAGTTGATCGTCCTTTGAAGAATCCATGTTGCTTGGTAGTCATTCTGTTTTTGATTTGAGTGAACAATTTTTCATGAATATTCGTGATGATGGGAACTGTACATTTAATAAAATTGATACCTATTTTTCAACGAGAAGTGTTTATTTTCGAACAAATTCATTAGTTTCGATTATATAAATGAAGATTAATGTACACAAATAAAACTTCAAGTAGATTTATAGTTTATTCCTGAAGAATTCTGGAACCTGACTCCTGATGCCTCCGATGAGGTTTTGCACAATTCCACCGCAACTTTTCGCTTTAGCCATATTTTATTAAAATGTTCAACGGAACTAGCTTCTCTTCCATCCTTCTTGAGATGCCGTTTAATAATTGCCTAGTATCTTTCAATGGGTTCACGACAGTTTGCTGAATTTTTCCGTTTTTAGCTGTTTGTTTGAGACGGAATCCCACAAACAATCGTTATCGTACTACACCACACCCTACAGCCAAATGAGAGAGGAAAACGAGAGCGCGCATCTGCAAGTATCATCGGTCCATCGATCGCCTATCTACGATCATGGACAAATAATAAAACCCAAATCCCTACTTGTAAATTCTGTGATTACATCACCCCAGTTCAATACAACAAACGAATCGAATCAGACGCGTGGTCGATCCGTCGTTGTCGGTATCACATCCATTGTATCCATCCCCTGTGTGCTATCTCTGTGCAAATCGACTTTCGGTGCGTTATCCGTCTAGTGAGACATTGTGCCTCTTTTTGATCTGAAGCTGAAGACGGTGGGTGTTTTTTACTACCCAGAGCTTTAACAGCAGCGAACAAAGACCTTCGGTGGCAGGCAATGTTCGCTTTTCGAACACTGTTGTTGTTCACTTTTGAAGAGTTTCAAAGTAGCAGCAGCATAGTGAGCACAAGTTAGATCCGACTAAAACAATGGGGTAACAATATACTTTCGGTAGATGCGAAGAAGTCATTTTTTAATGTACTCCTTCCTGTAATCCTCACCGTTGATTGTGCCCGTTGTGAAATACGAAGAACTTTTCATGCCACAAGAGCAAATCGCCTGCCAAATCAACACATTTTTCTTCGAACTTTTCGGCTGTAATGTACCGTACGTCATCGGGTACATCCTTGTTCTGCACAGCATTATAAAGCTGGGCTTCTGGAAGTGTACTGATGTCCAATTAAACATACGTTTTGTGGTCCATCAAATTGCATCGGGTTGGCTCTTTTAGGAGATGGTTGTACAAACTTCGTGACCTTGTTTTCGACGATTCATTCAGAGTATTCGTCCTTTTACGAGCTCTTGGTTTCTTATAAGTTCTGAAGTTGTTACGCTTCTTGATATTTTGCACAGTTGCGATACTAATGAATATTTCTTTTACCCTCGATTTATGTTTTCTCCAAATGTCTAGTATAAGATTTTCATCTGCTTGTGTGTTTTTTTTTCTTTATTTATTAGTTTGTGTTTGTTTTGTTCCGACATCTTGAGAAGTCTCATCGTCGCCCAATCAATGGTAACCACAACCAGCCGAACACGAAAAGGGAGCCCGGACAATACCGCACAACGTTAAAGTGCTGGCGACAACTATCTGATGAGACCACAGCATCCCATTTCCATGTTGCTCAGTCCAATCCATCCCCAAAAAATGTCACCCCTTTTAACCTTGGGTAAACCGCGAGTAAACGGCCCAAGTCATACTAATGTTAGTATTAAGTCATTTATTATATCAAAAAACAATGAATTATAGTCTCCGTAAAGCTAACGCAATTGAGCCTGCCAAATAAATGAACTAGTTACTCTAATCTAATCTAATCTTACACTAACGCAGCCAATTCTTGAAAGCATCCTGGAAAATGACGTCTTCTTGAAAACATCATTTTTCTTCACATTGATTGTTGTTTTTGTATTCTCCCAATCGGGGAAAAAACGATTTTTGGAGAAGTTTTGTCAAAATAAATTTTTTTTTCTCTCCATGCGAACTTTAGGGACGGTAATTTATTGCTAGAACGAAATAGACATGAAGAGAAAGTGTATTGATAGTTCCGTATAGGGCAACGGCAGGCTTTGAAAATTGAAAGATCAAGTTTGAAAACGGGCGGAGGGCATTATTGAACGGTAGTATCCGATCAGGCACATAACCCTTTACCATACTACCCCATGCAGGACAGGCAAGAGGAGGAAATCACGGAACTATCAATACACTTTCTCTTCATGTCTATTTCGTTCTAGCAATAAATTACCGTCCACTCCTAGCCTTCGTATGGAGATGATAAATTATCTACTTCTGACAAATTTCATCATATTTTTTCTTGTCACCGGCCAGGCGAACTGCGTAGCATGTACAGCAGAGAGGATTCCAAGAAATAGAGCGATTCCAGAAAGATTGTCTGAAATCGCTCTACTACTTCGAATCAAGGGAAGGAAGGAAGCGTGGACCTCCCGTACCAAACGCTTCTCTATAGAGTTAAATAATGTGAAAATTTGTATTTTATCGTTTCAAGCATAGATGCTAGAAAGCTTAGTATATGCTCCTTTTGCCTGTGGGTGGACTTTTGGCATTTGAACCAAAAGTCTGGCAATAATTTGCAAAGGTTATAGCGCCTTATCTCGCTCACTGAAATTGAGGTTGAAATTTAAAATTTACACTTTGCTTCCACTGATATCCAAGCTCATTGATTTGGCACCACCCGGGGGAGACTTGGTCCTAACCCAATGATTTGATTATCTCCAATCCGCTCAACCAATCAAAATTTGGGAGATCGACAGGCAATCGGTGGAGACCCACCTGGTACCTCATAGCAATATGCTTAAGGTGGACCGGAGGATTTGATGAGTTACCTCCCCGATGCCAAATAAATGAACTAGTTTAAAAAATAAAGATTTCTTTTACTTCAAAGATGCACTGCTGCCAGCTCAAATGACCCAATGGCCCCTTTCTGTGTTCGAATTGCGATCGGTCTACAAGAGAACAAGTTTAAGCATTTTTTTTCACGATTTTGAGACAGTAGACTTCGACTTCGACTTCGAGAAAGCAGTCTGTAAGTCGCAGACGAAATAGGTCTATCTGGATAATGGATAGGCTTTTTCTAGTGGAATTTAAAAAAAAAAACCTACTAGTTTAATCAAAGAAAGGCATAATAGGCAAAAAAATGAAAAAATAAACTGAAATGATTTTCAACGTAACCGTCAACAGCTTTCCTGTATCGAGTTAACATGCACTATCTTTTTCCATGTTTTCTTGAAGGGGTTTGTTTTCTATTTGCAGTATTTAATCATCATAGCAAAGAGTACTGCTTCCCTCCTTCCTAAAAAAAAAGATGCTCATCCCGCTCCCTAAAAGAGCATACAGTTTTAGGGGGTTCTTGAAAAGATTAAATTTGCAAGTATTGTTGGCTGCTATGATTCTATTGAAGGTAATAAAATATCGGATACTGAGGTTTGTCATGTATATGACACCTGCCTTATACACATGCCTTATTGCCAATTTAGAGAAAATCAGACCATTTTTCTTCTGATTTGCAACCGTATTGACAGATTAAAGGATGAAATAAATTCAAAAAGAAAAAAAAATATTTCATATCTTTGTTTGTATGTATTATGTAAGGTTACCATCTCTTCTAAGACCTTGTCATGTATGCAGCTCTACTTAATAGCAGATCAAATTGAGTTACCGGGTTGCATTCACAGTAACGCTGTATAAAACGGTGGGGCGGACCCGTAAGCAGAGACAGTTACGCGAATCCCGCGGGAACATAAGATTCTCCTTCCAACGATACATCAACAAATCAAATATCTTATTCTATTTTTTCTTTTATCTGGTGTACTTTTCGCCGCATTAGATACTCTTATTACTATTTGATTTATTTATAGTATTAATTTCTAATCCTAATTCTGCCAAACATTCCTCTAAAGTTGCAACAATCTTCTCAAAGTCATCTTGATCTACTACTATAGTAAGCAGATCATCCGCATATGCCAGGATAATTGACAGTGAAAGCAAACCCATCCCAATAAACGTGTTTTCTTCCTCTCTACCTTTTGAAGAACTTTCTGAATTACTAAATTAAAAAGAAATGGTGACAAAGGGTAGCCCTGTTGGATGCCTTTTCCTCTTTTGATTTCATTTGAAAATTGATTCTGCCATTTAATCTTAGCCTTATCTTCTTTGACACACAATAAAAACCTATCGATTATATGAGTTGGCACATCCAGTTCCAATAAAATTTTCTCCAATTTTTCCAACCTACCATATCAAAATCCTTCTTAATATCTAATGATGCTACATAACGTTTGCATTTAAAAAAAATGGACAAAAACTGTCGATTTTTCATAGGTTTACCTTTACTCGTACTGACGAAACTACCCATGCATCATCAATCATAGTAACCCATGAGCCAGCAGAAAAAAATTGACAGCTCTATCAGTCGAACTCTAACCGTGATGGTAAAAACAGTGAAGCAACTCCGTTCATAAGTGTACGCGTTCAAAGAACGGCACCCCGCCTCGTCGAAAACGGATATCGTGCGGCATTTTGTGGACGCCGGGTACGCCCGTTCCTGCATCTAAAACATCTTAGCACTATTAGACAACAATCAGAGCATCGAAAGAAAGCCCGGTTCCGGACGGCCGACGACCCTGAGCGACAAGAAGCTCCAAAGGATGCTGAAGAGGAAGACCGAGGGAAAGTGGCTACATCGCTACGTGCGCTTGGCCGGGAGGTCGGTTCAACCGGCAAAATAGTGAAAAAGTACCTGGCGAACATGAACATACATGTCAGATGGTCAACTCGATTTTCCCGGCGAATCGCGACGTGGCGGTGGTGATGGACGACTAGATCGTTGGAGTACATGGGGCGCCTGAATATCGATGTGGTACCCAAGTCGGCGAACCCGCCCAACGTCCCCCAGCTGCGTCCCATCGAGAATTACTGGACTAACCTGAAGCGTAAGATCCACTCCAACAATTTTGTCGCGAAAACTGAGGAGGAATTGATAAATAAAACGAAGAAAGAACTCAAAAATATGCCTACACCCATGTTTTCGTCCGCCATGGTGAATGTTCCGGTTAACTTCCGGTAGGCCGCTCGCAAGGGCGCAGAATTTTTTTGCAAGTAAGCTTAAATAATTAACTTCCATGGGAAATTTATCAAAAGCAATTATCTGTCTGCTTTTTTTTATCACCATCCGAAAAAAGTCCATTTTTTTTAATGCGAACGTTAAAGGGTTTCTCTTGCGTTCCAATGCTCCTCCATCAACCTACGTATTACACATATGGGATTGCCTATTGAACGACCTTCCGTGAAGGCTGCCTGATGCAAATCGACGACAGTTTTCAGTAGATAAAAATTAAAAATTGGTTATAAAATGATAGAGAAATCGTTGGATTGAGATTGTCCAGTGCTTGTTCAATGCTTTGTCGCGAACTTCTTTTATTATCAGGCATAGCGCGGATCGATTGTTTTGGTTAATACCTATTGTTCGGTGGCGTGAGTGATCGAGTAAGCACATAAAACAGAAAAAGAAAACTTCTGCTAGGTGAGATATAGCGGTAATAAATTAAGATCCATACAATTAGTTCATAATATTTGCCATATCATAGCGAGTTGCGTCTTCTTCCACCGACACCGGTGAATCAATCTGGAGATGGTTGTACAAACTTCGTGACCTTGTTTTTGACGATTCATTCTCAGTATTCGTCCTTTTACGAGCTCTTGGTTTCTTATAAGTTCTGAAGTTGTAACGCTTCTTGATATTTTGCACAGTTGCGATACTAATGAATATTTCTTTTACCCTCGATTTATGTTTTCTCCAAATGTCTAGTATAAGATTTTCATCTGCTTGTGTGTTTTTTTCTTTATTTATTAGTTTGTGTTTGTTTTGTTCCGACATCTTGAGAAGTCTCATCGTCGCCCAATCAATGGTAACCACAACCAGCCGAAAACTAAAAGGGAGCCCGGACCATACCGCACAACGTTAAAGTGCTGGCGACAACTATCTGATGAGACCACAGCATCCCATTTCCATGTTGCTTTGTCCAATCCATCCCCAAAAAATGTAACCCCTTTTAACCTTGGGTAAACCGCGAGTAAACGGCCCAAGCCATACTAATGTTAGTATTAAGTCATTTATTATATAAAAAAAAACAATGAATTATCGGTTCCGTAAAGCTAACGCAATTGAGCCTGCCGCAGAAACTTCGGACTGGTTTGTGCCAATCGCGAGTGATACATTTCCCAGTACGAACAACTTACTCACGCGTTCGAAGTTGTGCACGATCTGTTGTTTTCGGCAAACTTTTGGCGTCATTACCAGGAACTGTTCAGGTATCAGGAATCGTTGATACCTGCGCTGCCGAACGATTTTGTTTTGACGGATATGATCGGATTGTAGCAGGACAATGTATCGTTCGTGGCAGATTGGAGCTTTTACACTGCACATTCTTTGGATAATTACGCGATCCTACCATTATAAACTATATATTGTTCGAAATTCAAGTATTTTAAAATTTCTATATTTAACTTGACATAACTTGGAGCGTATGTCCATGGTAGGGTATGTCCACGCAGCCTTCCTGCCCTGTGAGCGTTGTGGTATTTTTTCCTCTGTTCGGGACATAAACCACTGCGACCAGTAATTTAATCTATTGTAGTATATCCCGTATCCTTTGTTTAGTGCATGTCGAGTTACTTCAACACTATTGAGAAATGAAGTATTCGGTGTTTCTTACAGTTGTCTTTGTTTGTTTTGTTGGCTATGAATCGAGGATTCATTGCAAACAAAACAAACAATGACTTTTTTAACTCTTTATTTGTTTCAAATTTATTAATATTTACATTTCATGTTAATCTTGGTACTCCAACTACTACCGTAACGTATCAACCTTAATTGTTAAGATATGTACCTAATTTTGTTTAAACTTGTTCATTTCAGTATATCAATAATTATCTTAAAACTAAAAACAAACTAAAATTAATTTTAACTTAGCATAAAGGGAGTTAATCATTGCAAAAGAAGATTGCAACGATTTTTGTCAGAAATTATTAATTATTTTGTTGGACATTTGTTCTTAAGTCTCAACATTCGAAATTCTATGTACTTCGTTAGTACTGTACCAAGAAGGCAGCTTCAAAATCATCTTCAGAACTTTGTTCTGAATCCTTTGAAGTGTTTTTTTCCTGGTAGCACAACAACTAGACCATATTGGAACAGCATAAAGCATGGCCGGTCTAAAAATTTGTTTAAATATTAGTAGTTTGTTCTTCAGACAAAGTTTGGATTTTCTGTTTATAAGAGGATATAAACATTTTATATATTTATTACATTTGGCTTGAATGCCTTCAATGTGATCTTTAAAATTTAATTTTTGATCAAGTACCAGACCAAGGTATTTCACTTGACTTGACCAAGAAATTGGAACACCGTTCATAGTAACTATGTGACTACTACTAGGTTTCAAAAAGGAAGCTCTAGGTTTATGTGGGAATATTATAAGTTGAGTTTTGGAAGCGTTGGGAGAAATCTTCCATTTCTGTAAATAAGAAGAGAAAATGTCTAAACTTTTCTGCAGTCTCCTGCAAATGACACGAAGACTTCTTCCTTTAGCGGAAATGCCTGTGTCATCGGCAAACAAGGATTTCTGGCAACCCTGAGGCAAATCAGGGAGGTCGGAAGTAAAAATGTTATATAATATCGGCCCAAGAATGCTACCCTGAGGAACTCCAGCTCTAACAGGTAGTCGATCAGATTTGGAATTCTGATAATTTACCTGCAGAGTTCTGTCAGTTAAATAATTTTGAATTAATTTCATAATATAGAGCGGAAAATTAAAGTTTTTCAATTTAGCAATCAAAGCTTGATGCCAAACACTGTCGAATGCTTTTTCTATGTCTAGAAGAGCAAAAAAAAAATTTCAAACTGCTTAGCAATTTTTGAGCTTTTTCCACAATATTTTATCACCTTCTTTGAGCGCTGGAATAGGCTTTTGAGGTTTCTTCATAATTTGGGAGAATTTCCAAAAAGGTTTAGAAGTCGGGTCTAATTTTGGCACATTATTTGCAAATTGTTTGTTCCTCAGGGCAGAGAAGCGTTTTTAATTTGTTTTTGCAAATCTCGCCAGATATCTTTCATGGAGGGATCGCGTGTTCTTTGACATTGTCTTCTACGGATATTTTTCAGGCAGATCAAAAGCTGAAGATCGTCGTCTATTATAATTGAATTGAACTTTACCTCGCATTTTGGAACTGAGACAGCTCTTGCTTCGACTATAGAAGTAGTCAGAGATCCAAGAACATTATCGATATCATATTTAGTTTCCAAAGGAATATTAGGATCAAAGTTATGTTCCATGAATTTTTGATATTGGTTCCAATGGCTCTATGGTAGTTGAAAGTAGAACTGTTGGGTTTAGTAATTACTTCTTGGGATATTTCAAAAGTTACTGGAAGGTGATCCGAACCGAAGTCAGCATGGGTAACCAATTGGCTACAAAGTTGAAATGAATCAGTTAAGACCAAATCAATAGTTGAGGGATTTCTTGCAGAGGAAAAGCAAGTTGGGCTGTTTGGATATTGGATAGTGTAATAACCCGCAGAACAATTATCAAATAGTATATTACCATTGGAATTGCTTTGAGCATTATTCCACGAACAGTGGAATTTTTGCATTAAAATCACCAATAATGAAGAATTTTGACCTATTACGGGTAAGCTTCTGAAGGTCACCCTTAAGAAGATTCTTTTGCTGACCTACGCATTGGAATGGTAACTTATATTACATGATGTAAACTATTAACTCAGTCGGTAAAGGCACGGCTACAAAGCAACACCATGCTGAAGGTGGCTGGGTTCGATTCCTGGTCTGGTCTAGGAATTTTCCGTTAAGGAAACTTTCTCGACTACCTGGGTAAAGGGTATAATTGCCACACAATCGTACTAATGCAAAAATGGTATCTGGCATCGAAAGCTCTTAATTAATAAAATTTTGTTTCGTTTTATTTTCCGCCAGCCTATTTCCTCACAACGCAACGTGGTGACAACCACCGACGCCAGGAAGACGACTCCACCACCTGGACCCTACATATCGCACTCACCAACATATGAGCCGGGACCAACCTCGACTGGGATTGAACCCAGACCCACTGGGGTTGCCAAGTAGCAGTCACGCTTACCACTACACCACCGGCACCGGCCTAATTAATAACTGTGGAAGTGCATTTTTATTTAGAACACTAAGTTGAGAGCAAGCAATAAGCTAATTGCAAGAGCAATACGCTTGAAACGCTAAGAAAGAAGAGTATTTTGATATCAGTATCTATACATCTAGTTTTCACTGGAAATAATGTGCATGGCATTTGATATCAAGATACTCAATATCACGTAATATAGGTTGTAGTGTGAAAGGGGAATTAGATAGAGAAATTGTTGGGTCAAATCCGGGTCAGTATGACCTGAATGCATTATACGTAACTTTTTGTGTTGAGCCCTTCAGAAAAAAAAATTCCAATTTTGGTGGGGACCAGTATCACAACACTTTATGTATTTTTCCGATGTCGCTATGTCAGAGATGACGAGAGAAGAAAAATTGGAGTAAAAATCAGACGTTGTGTATAAAAACAAACCCAAAAGGAGAGGGTTCCTCTCCCATGTACGCTTCAAAACAGAGTGTGTACAAACTACCGCTAGAAACTATTACAAGCGATCAGTGGTACATGAGCGAGATCCAACGAGTTATTATTGCCAGTTGAGGTGGCAGATGTATCTGTGCCTCAATCTACTCGGCAGTGGGATGTTTGGCAATGATAACGTCCTTGGTTCGAGTACTACTTTACCCATGCCCTTTCCTTCAATTTTCAATACTTCTATTCTATTTCTAACGGAACTTTCAACACTTTCTCTTCATATCTTTCATTCCAGCAAACATAACTGTCCACTCTTGGTGCCTCATGGTGATGAGCGAAACATCTCCTTCTACATCAATATTAATTTTGTTGAGTTGAAAAACTACTCTGCTTAAGACTGTACTTTGCCTTAATTTGTTATAACGAGTATGTGCATCTTACGTGCAAAGTCTGGCATACTTTGTGTAACATAGTTCCATTCCCTTTTTCGTAATCCGTACGCATTGTGTTAATACAATTTGTCTGGCTGCATTTCTATAGTTTCTAGTCAGAGTAAGGCGGAAAACAACTTTGTATTTACAGTACCTTATTTTATTACGCAATCTGGTTTTCTTGTAAAAACAAGATCGGTTGAATTGGTTGAAAAATAGTGGAAAATGCATAGTACTATATAGCTTTATATCACCGGTTCTTATTCGAGTAATAGCGAAGATTTAAAAAGTTAAGATTATCTCGATCAGTGGCTTGTTGTGAAAGAGCTCTGTGAAAGACGAATCCTTTTCCCATAACTAACGGTGCAAGCATGGTTGAACTGGCGTGTATTTGTGGGTTGACGTTTCCCGAAAGTGTACGATGCAAAACGGGGATGTTATGCGCTCAGGGAAATCTCTTTCCATTTATTCCATTCATCTATCCATGCAATACCATTACCCTTGGGTAAATCAGAATAAGCGAGCTCTGACAATGGCCTTCGCTTCTTTGTGGACATTGCGATCCGTTGGGAAGAGTGCATTAGGTCACAAGGCCATGGTGCATATAATTGCAGCGAGAAAATATGCTTCCTCGTTTCCGTTTTATTGTAAGCAATTATATCATATCTAGCACAGGAATTTATTGTGTGTAAGTACTGCCGGAGATAGGAAGTCCTTCATTTATAACCACCATAACCACTACAGCTCGATGAGCCAGATTATTACAGCCCGATGCGCTCTTTGTACCTCATTGTGAACACCCAACGAGAGTTTTACAACATCTAGAGACGGGTTCGGTGCAGTGATAACTAATTAGCATGCATGATGCTATCGCGATCTCGTATTCAAATCACGATTCACGGAATCATTAAATGTGTAAGAACTTTTCTAATCAAATTTTTAAGGGCGTTTGATTGGAATAGTTCATCAACATTGAAGTATTCCGTGAATTGTGATTTGAATACTAGATTGCGATTACATCATACATGAATCCTGGAGAGTGTGAGATGTTTAGTGGAATACCTGTTACTAGAAAATGAGAAGAAAAATTGGAATTACTAATTTTTCTTCTCATTTTCTAGTACATCATACATGCTAATTACTAATAATTGTACCGGCCTCGTCTGTAGATGTTTTTGGTTGTTGATGAATTTTCATATCATTTTTTATTTAAATTCGTGATCAGAGTCTACCGAAAACGAAGCATGGTTAAAAATATCGATTCAGTTTCTTCCTAGTCAATCAACTCTAAATTATTTCCACGAAAAATTAGAGTTTGATTTTATTGAAATTAAAAATGAAATCATTCAAGTAAGAATGCGTTACTATTTGATGTACTTGAAACAATTTGATTCATTTTTATTGATTTTTTTTTATAAAATTAGATGATCATCCATAACAACAAATATTCAATGAAGTATAATTTAGATTGAAATAGATTCTGTCCCTGTATGTATTTTATTTTCTTTCTTGGCATTAAAAGCTTATTACTGATCACAATAAACCTACTGCCTTCTCTAAACACAGTGTTCTAGATGCACTTACATAGATTTCGATATAGAGAGCTTTTGATGCCAATAGCATTTTTGAATTAGTATCATTTTTTGACAAGTACAGTTATTGGAAAACTAGGAAAATTTAAACTAATATTTCTTTTGATCACTAATTTAAAAAAAAAACTGGAACTGCTTTGTAGAAGACGCGAGCAAATTCCTTAAAATTCTACTTAAAAAACTACAAGGCACAGGGTTGTTCGAAATATTGACCTATGTCTGCGATACTAAATGTAAACATTTTGATCATATAATGCATATTATTTGAGTTAATATAATTTTATAACAATACCATGCTTATCATATCATAAATTAATTTCTTTCGGTGTTAGTGATTATGAGTCTATTTTCCGTTAATATAAAATAAAATTGTTTTTTATTTTGAAGTGATATTATTGTTGATTTAAGATCAGAAGCATCATAAAAGGTGGCTTTTGATGGCTTTTTAAGACAAGGCTTAACATTTAACACATTTCCGATCGATTGGTGAAAATCTTTGGTGAAACGACTGCTATATTAACGCTCAAAACCTGACCACTGTTCATGAGGGACGCAATTCGATTTTTGTTAAATTCACGAGTAATTCATGTTTTGGGCCTAAAAGCCAATTGTAAACACTACGATATTCAAATACACCGTATGGTAGAACAAGCATTCCTCCACCAGATACTGCTATCAATTTGCGAGAGCATTTTAAGATGCGAGAGAAATCAACGTTTAAAGTCATTGTTTGGGCTTTTGGGCCCTAATCAGAAATTACTCGAGAATTGTACCTCAGTATAGAAAACAAAGACGCAGTCCTACATTGAAAGCTTATCTTTTGACAAACAGGCCTGTTTGGTCTGCGACTTACAGACTTCTTCAGTGACGAGTGCTCGACTTGAAGAGAAGATCGCAGTAGGTCTAGTATTTATAGTAGATGTGGACCTCAATGTTTGTTGGTTTTGTGTGTGTTGTTTTATAGCTATCATATGAAAAGGGAAAGTGATCACTTATAATTTATATGATGGCGTCTAGCCAGTAGAAGTTCGTCGGTTTCATTATCTTAAATCAAGAAATTCATACCAAAATGGTGTGAATAATTTATACATTTGTTCCTACCATGCAGTAGTTCATCGTTTTTGGGCCTTATTACGGGATTATTCACGGTGAAAAAGTCGACGTGCAAATCAAATGGAAATCACTGTCTATACTACAGGTGTCACGGGTGAAGCGAGATCCGGCCCTAGATCGGTAGGTAGTCCATTGACAATTGAGTCCGGTGAGGAAGTACAATCACTACTCTATACCTAGGGAGACGGGAAATTAACCTTGACGAAAAAAAATCTTTGCCGGCTAAGCTCAAATTAGGGAGCATGCGTGTGCTCAATGATGAAAAGTAATGAAACAATATGGCTTTGAAATGCCTATCAATGGATATTTGTTTGACATGCCTGCTCTATATTTCAACCAGCAAAAAAATATTATTGGTGCAATTTTCTGCACACATGAGAGATGTTAAGTTTTATGTTCAAAGCCGCCATGGTCATAAAATGTTATCAAATATTGATATACATAAGGTACGGAACGGCGAATTCTAGTAAGGTATGAATGAATCACGTATTCTGATCCACCTATATGAATCAAATTGGCACGAGCTACTTCGATTACTTCATACATAAGTGATTGCAGTGTGTTTCCACAAGGGTCACCAGCACGTACGCTTGAAAAAATTTGATCAGTATTGACAGCGCCTCATCTTGATGTTGTGGCCTTCCGAGAAAAGTGCGGAAAATGGGCTGCGTAAAATTTCATAACTTCTAGTCTTACCAGTTTTTTTTTTCGATAGGAGGTGGTAAATTGATCAATGAGCATGTAATATATACATGTAATTCGAAATTATTATGAGTGTTTCCGAAGAGTTTCAAAATTCGAGGGCTTAGACTTTTAATGCTAGGCACGGTAATTTCTTTATCTTTTTGACTCAATATGCATTCTAATGTGAGGAATTTGTTCTCCAATACAAGAAAAAATGACCAATTTTTTAACCCTCCTGGCAGTGGTTTGTAAAGATGATTATGTAGTTACCCTACACATCCATTGACATAAAATTAGCTCGTGACCAGAATAGAAAAACATAAAAATAACAAAATTATGGCTAGCTTGGTTATGCATAACTAATGAAAATACAATTTGGTGCAAAACGTGTCCATCCAGACACTTATATAACACATTTATAAGCTATTAAGAAATAATGTTCTAGGAGGTACAGTCTGCGAAAAATAACTGATGAATTGTGACACTTTGTGTTGCATCTCTATCATAGCTTGCAACATTTTTGTTTACTTAAGTGGATTTATTTTTATGATTTCGGTTATTGTGACTACAACCGCAATCTTAATGTTAACAACCCTTGTTTTAAAAGAAGCGTAACTGAAACACAATTTTTTTTAAATATTTTTCCTTTCATTCTGGTCGAGTAGATCTGAATCTTAACTGGTTTTTCTGATGAGCAGCTTCAGAGTAAACAAAAAAACACTTCCAGTGCCAGTGCTACGAGTAGCCATATTGATTAGGTGTTTTCCGGGAATGCAACACGTAGCATGAATTCCAAAAGTTATTACGGCCTGCCGATAAGTCCTCAATCAAAATGGATATAACAAGGCACACTCAATGTCCAAGCGGACGAACGTTGGCTGTTTATCCGGAAACAAACATATGCATAATTAATGCCCATTCCGCTATTTACACACTACTCACAAGAAGTGTTTTTCATGGTAAGCAGACACCTTTGAGCACCAATGCAGTGAACTCAATATGTCAAAACATGAACATTTGTATCATCGGCATCAGCATCACTGATGAGCAATTCCACGCTGTATTACTAGTCGTATAGACTCGTGCCTGTGAAATCCATGCATAAACATGGGCTTTCGTTTTTCATGAATCCCCAAGACTATTCCTAAGACTGAGCTAACTTGTACAACCAAATTGCCAGGTATTCCTTAATATGTGATTTTTATACATATGTATTTATTTATTTCCCGTCGTTTTTTGATGTGTAGTGATAATACCTTAGAGTTTATAAAGCTTTAAGTGATTTTATTTATTTTTTCGACATAAGAAAATAAATCATATACTTCGACTGTTCAATCACATAACAAGTTAACTATAGCGATATTTTCTACAACAATGCGCCTAAAGAAGTCATATGGTAGTTTTAATTGTTAAAACTTACTACTTGTCGTTCCGAGAGTCAAAGTGGCATTTGTCACTTGGTGAAGTGAGAAAAGTCGCCTACTATGACGTGACTCTCCATTTGATTTGCCCTAAATTATGAACATTGGATCAAATCAGCTAAAAATACAACGTTTCTCATAATTTCACGCAACTATGATGAAGCCACGTAAACATATGCGATCAGCTGACGTACTATTATGTCAATGTTATGAGGAGTAGTGTTGCCAGATTTATGTATTAATTGCCTTTTTTCCCGTGCGAAGTTTTGCCCCGCACTACTTTAATGTCCAATAAAGTCACGTATTTTATTATGCATGATAAGCCGGTTAATAATTCCATATTGCTTTACTATGAGTTTCATGCCTTCGGGTATTATGGGTTATGATATGAAACTGTGTTGCATGCGGTCACCCAGCAAACTGATTTATTCGTCGTGGAATAACATTCTTTGAAAGATACTATTTTCCTTTTTTGTTAAACTTCGGAGCGAATAGCCTTCAGGGAAATAGTTCTCATGAAATTAAAATATGACAACAATGTTGAAACTTCCCTCAACTGGCTTGTCGTTGCAACAATCACACCACAGTTTGCTACGTTGTAGCTGTAGCTTCCTTTTGCGAAAAGCGACTGTTGCGAATTACTGTACAGCATTGAATCGCCACTGGGAAGTTTTCCATTGAACGCCAAACAGTTCGAGCGAAAAAAAGTGCATATTTTTAGCTGGCCAAAGACGGCGGGCTCCGAAAATGTAGCAAACGGTGATAAAAGTTTTTCAAGAGTCTGTTGACTTTTCCCGATGGCAGCTCATGCTCTGGGAAATTCTTCGAGTCGCACGTGATGACGGAGATCCACGAGCTGGCCACGATTCAAAGTAGCATGGCTCGTTTCGGTAGGCAACGCTGGTTTGAGGTCAGTTTTTTTAAATGTATTTTGCACGCTTGTTGGAGTTCTCGGGAGAAAGTTTTAAGGAGTACCTTTTTATAAAAATCCATCAAAGTTTATTGAATTTTAAGTCGTGATTAGTTTCAGCAGTTGGTTAATAAAATAACTTTTGAGGACACTTAAAATTTTCTTTTAAAGGATTATCCGTTTTGGTGTAAGAAAACATAAATATTTCCATCCCATAAACTTTTTAAGACTTTTTTTCTGTTGCAATTATTGTTAGACACATTGTTTATTTAAAGAAAATTTAAATTGTATTCATATTCACAGTTTGAACAAAACAATTAATTTTCTGCGATGTCTTATGTACATAAAGGGAATGCTAGATGCTAGGGAAAATTTGAACAAATCTTATTCATAGTGTATTGTTTACATTTGTCAAGTTTCGTAGTTATCCATACAGTAGTTGCAGTCATGTCGTCGAAACAAGAAATTGTCCGTGAACAAATTTTGTGCACTTACAATCAAAATCCAGAGGCGTCCCACCGATGGATCGCTACAAACCTTGGAATTGCAAATACAATTGTGTCTCATGTGATAAGAACCTTCAAGGAGCGTCTGAGTGCACGAAGTTAGGAAGGTAGTGGTCGTATAAGTGGTCCAATGGACAGTAAAATGGCCAAGAAAGTGGTGCAACGCTTCAAGTCACCGTCCGAACATGTCAATTCGAGATGTCGCTAAAAAGTCCAAGGTGTCAGTCGGTTTTATGCAGAAAACCATGAAGCGTGTAGAGTTGCATGTTAACAAGGTTCAAAAAACTCCAAACCAGAATGAATAGTGTAGTATACAGAGTATGTGTGAAGGAAATGTTAAATGCTTTGAGGGATTTTAAGAGTGTTAATTTACCTTTAGATTTGAGTATAACCATTCGATTTGAGTATAATCAACTTAGCGTGAAACGAAATAAAACTTGTAGTAAGCAATGTGAAAATCTCCTCACTTTGTAAGAATAAACAAAATCAACGTAACGCATTGACATGGGACGCCGTCAGCTAGTGAAACTGTCCCCATATTAATCTCAATGTTCCTGTATTCATCCTACGATGAATCAAACAATTGGGCAGTTAAAGGATCGGTTTCGATTTCTAATAATGTTTGCTTACGTTAAATAACTACAACAAACGTTACTAACTAATCCTGTCACGTTTAAATCGTTTTATTTCAAGTAGGATGAATTGCAAAGTGATGAGATTAATATAGGTACATCTTCCCTATAAATACCAGCTAGCTGTGCTGATTCAGTTCATTCTTGTAACGATCTTTGACAGCAACGGACTATTAGCAGCAGCCAAATCGCGTTGCATCGTGATGGATGACAAAACTTACGTTAAAGCCGACTTCCGTCAACTTCCCCGGGCAAGAATATTTCGTTGCCAAGCCCAAGTTAGATGTTCCGGAGGATGTTCGAAAGAAGAAAATATCGAAGTTTTTAAAGGATTTCCTGATCTGGCAGGCAATTTGCGGATTATTTATTATTTATTATTTATTTATTCGTCAAAAGATAAAAATGTTTATCCCAATGACAACACTAAATTACATACAATAACTAACATACACATCTTCGGAAACAACGCTTATTAACATCACGGGATACATTAAAATTAAACTCGTTATAGCAGCTGTTGAAAACGCGACACATGCTTAGCACAGGCTCGTGTTTGCCGTAGTTGGCCACCACCCTAGCAAACGAAAATAACAAGCTGATATCATATGAGTAACAAGTTCTGTTATGCAAGTTATCGTTTTGACTTTCGCTGTTATCACATAACAAATTTAGTTATCACCATTGGCAATTTTTTTTATCATATGTTATCATTTTGAACACACTTTTTTTTTTATGAACGTTGGAAGTTGAATTGTAAGACTATAAATATTTCCAGCATATTTGAACAAGAAATTTTGCTTTTAATCAAATTTTTTTTTCAGTTATCAGTATGAGAATTTGATTTCAAATTGATAACATAATTTGAAACTATTTCAATAAATTTGCTTACAATACAGTATTTGTTATCATGTTGTTCGCAAAGATAACAAAATAAGTTATTATTATGATACTCAACGAGTATTTTTTTGTTATTCATTCTGTTATTTTGGCTGTTTATTCAGCCTCAATGATAACATATTCAGTGATCAAAAAATGATAACCTGGTATTAGAACTTGTTATCAATTTGGTATAATCCTTTGCTCGGGCATACGCCTCCCTTCCTACAATTCCAGGCTGATTAGCTAACACCGACTTTCATAACTTGGCAATCTGCAAGGGTCTTGCCAACGAAGATGTCGCAAAGCAAAGCGTATAAACCTTCGCTGAACGGCTTCGGTCCTCTGGGCTGCATTTTGGTAAAAAGGGGACCAAACGACATCACAGTACTCCAAAAAAGGAAAAACCAAAGAGCAGTAAACGTCTTTGAAGTTTTTTGCGAAGCGGAAGATGAATCCTAACTGCGATGAGGCTTTAGAAACAATATAAGGAGTGTATCGAAAATAAGCTATCCACAAACTTTCTTTCAAATTATGTTGAAAACCGATATTTTATTCATACAAAAAATTGATCCTTTATTGTACGAGGTTAAACTTGAACATAATGAAGACCGGATGAAATTAAAATTATTCCTTCACGAATTTTCGAACTTTGGATCGAATGCTCTTCATCAAGTTCCGGACAAGTGTTGCATCGCATTTTTTGGACGCTTGAGCCCAAAGTTTTTTGAACTCCTGCATGTTCCCAGCTGCCTTACCAGTCTTCTTGAAGACTCTCTTCACGATTGCCCAGTAACGTTCGATGGGTCGAAGCTGAGGGCAATTTGGTGGATTGATATTTTTCTCAACGAAATCTATACCCTTTTCCGCAAGCCAATTGAGAGTGGTTTTGGCATAGTGAGCCGACGCTAAATCCGGCCAAAACAGTGGAGGTGTACTATGCTTCTTATATAAAGGCAACAATCTCTTCTGGAGACACTCAGATCGATAGATTTCCGCTTTTATAGTTCCGGTAGTGTAAAAAATGGTTGACTTCAAAGCACAGGAACATATTGCTGGCCATACCAGTACCTTTCGACCGAATTTGTCCACTTGAATCGACCTGTCCTCATCGCTCACATCCTCCCCAACGACGGCAGTAAAGTATTGTGGACCTGGAAGGGTTTTTGAGTCCTCCTTTACATAGGTCTCATCATCCATCAAAACGCATGCATCCGGACGCTGCAAAAGACGCAAATACAATTTTCGGGCCCTTGTTGCTGCTCGCTTCTTCTGTTCTGCACTTTGTTTCGAGATTTTCTGCTTCTTGTAGGTCTTCAGGTGGTTTCGCCTCTTGATACGCTGGATCATTCCGACATTCGTTCCTGCTTTTTTGGCCAAATCACGTATTGACATTGATTTGTTCTTCATGATTAGAGATACCACTTTCTGCTCCAGTTTCGGGTTGGAAGAACCGGGTTTTCTGCCTCTTCCTGGTAGCTCATCCAAAGAATAGTGTTCCCCAAACTTATTAATGATGGTTTTAACACTCGCATGATGAATTCCAAACCGCTTAGCCAATTTTCGCATAGTAATATCCTTCTCCTTAATTTTCACTTCCTTTTCAATGCGCGACATTTTGAAAACGCAGAATTTGAACCGCACAAACAAGTAAACAAAAGAAAGCTGACAGTCAAACGCACAGCATGCAGTGTTCAGAGCATAAAAAACCATCACAAATACATGCGTACAACGCAAATGTATGTGGATAGCTTATATTCGATACACTCCTTAGGTAATGTGGTTCTCGAATGACAGTTTGGAGTCGACCATTACTCCCAGATCCTTGACTGTTGTTTCACGTTTCAAGCGCGTTCCTCGAAGGATGTAATCGTGGAGATACTTCGCACGTTTTCTGCCAAAGGAGATAGCCGAGCATTCGGATACATTCAAGGACATTCTGTTGACCCGGCACCAGTCGTCGAAAAACTTGTAGTTCCTGCTGAAGAAAATCGGCGTCTTATGGACATTTTATGATGTAGCACAGCTTTAGGTCATCCGCGTAGGATAATTTTAGGCATCTGAGGACCAAGTTCAATTCGTTCATATATAACAGGAAAAGGAATGGACCAAGGTGGCTGCCTAGCGGAACGCCGGATGTTACTGAAAAAGCTGGAAGAGGCGTAATCTGAAATCTTCACAGACATAGTTCTACCATTCTCGTATTTTCTCGTATTTGGAAATTGCAATCTAATGGTTCATTTTATCGAAGGCCGCAGAAAGATCAGTGTATATGGCGTCTATTTGGTGACCTCGTTCTATTTCGCGGATGACGAACGATGTAAATACGATAAAGTTGGTCGCCGTCGAGCGCTTGGGCATAAAACCGGGTTGTTCAGGAGAAACAGTATGTGAATAGTCATGGACCAGCCTTTGGAGAAAAACTAGTTCGAATAGCTTGGATACAGCACTTAGTGCAGCAATCCCACGATAGTTGGTGACGGATCGTTTGCATCCCTTTTTGTGTATTGGGAAAACAAACGACTCTTTCCAGCATTCAGGAAACACATCGGAAGTTAATGACAAATTGAAGACCATAGCCAGGGGCACAGCCAGTGTGTTAAGGCAACGCTTCAGGACAATTGAAGGAATACCATCAGGACCGTATCCGTAACCGGTTTCCTTCCGTTGTTCATTCACGAACCGCCAAAAGCTCTTCGGTTTCGATTTCAGATGACTTTGCAATTGAGACTGATGAGAGTTGTACAAGCTGATATTGAGGTGTTTGTAATCGTCATTGGCGCGTGCGTTGTTTGTCCTCGTAGAATATTTGCTGTGTTTCCTCAGAGCAGTCCTTTTAACTCGTTTCAAATGTTTGAGGTCGGAATCAGACCAAGCAGGTTTGGGAGGCTTACGGTTGAGTTTCTTAGGCACGAATTGATCAACGGCGTACAGCAAAATACCACAATAGTCGAAGCAGCAAAATTCGCATCCCCGTTTGCAAGGGTCGTGTTCCAATTCACGCCGGCGAGAAAGTTGTTCATTTCCTCGAAGTCAGCATGGGAAAAGTGAAAGAGCAGCGATCTGAAAGATGAAATAGCATCAGCCCGAGCAACGTCATTAGATGAAGGATACTTGCCATAGATCGCAGCTTGGAGAGCCCTGTCCCCATCGCTAGACCCAGGGCCGGGACGACTTTGACGGCTGGAACTAGCAATTAGAACATCGTTGAGACCGGCAGTGGGCACAGCTAAGCTAGGAGGGTCCAGGGCTTCCATACTGCTTTGTGACGTGCGTCCCAGACCGGTTGAAGTGACGGTCGATGTGTGTTGATGACGAGCATGGGCGAGATGACAGGTATGTAGCAGGCTGGCGGGCGTTGATAACGGCGGTCTAGTGGAAGCATAAGCAGGAGAAAGAAGGCTGGAATCGGAAGATTTATCAGGAAGAGCACGCTCTACAAACTGCGGGTATTTGCCTGAATTCGCAGCTTGGAGAAGCTCTTTGTCAGAAGCGACATCAGGACCGCAACGACGACAGCAAAATGTGGGACTGTGTCAAACTGAGAAGAGGTCTCCAAGGTACTGTTTACTGCACGTCGTGGTATAGTAATTCTTTCTCCATGGCGCCATCTCCCGACGCCGATTGAACAGTTCCGGAAGTACGGTTTCCAAGTGATGCAAGAGTCGGCGTTTGGGAAGGATTCCAAAAATTTGTGGCTTATCTGCTATCCTTAAATTCCCGGAAATAGATGCCTTTCAGCCACGTTGATGATGAGAGAGCCTTTTCCTTCAAATCTGCACTCAGTTCAATTTTGAAGGAGATGAAATACATAGAGCTGACGTCCTTTCCGTTGGCTACTAGTCTTAAAACCTCCACGTCGTCGGTGCCAAGGCATGCGTTGCTAAAGCTCGTACCTGCTCGACGGTTACATCGCGGGAAATTGACCGTTACATCGCGGTGACAGGTATAGCCAAAACTTTCGGCTAGAAGCTTGATTTACGGCCGCCAAATTGCCGAGTGATGGGGATACTGACTCGGCTGAGCCACACATGAGAGGCTCTTGTGGAGGTTTTTCTGATTCTGGTCTGCCGAAAAGTCGACGACGAACGGAAACATTAGCATTATCGGTGCGCTTTGAAGACCTCGGCGTTAATGAGTTGGAGTTGATAAGCGCAGTAAAGTTGTTCCGTAGTTCGTTTTTCAGCTCGTTCATAATTTCCATCTTAAGGCTTTCGACGATTTCGTTATGCTTACTGAGAGAAACTTATTGACCAGATTCGTAGGCGAACCGAATTGAGCTGCAAACACGCACATTTCGTCGGACGAGAGGATTGCAAAAAAAAGAAAGTGTGGGGTTGTGGGTTCAAAAAAAGAGGTAAAGGCGGCGGGGGAGAGATTCGTTCGGGTAGGGGGGGGGGGCGGGGGGGGGGGGCGGCGTTGGAAAAAAAAAAAAAGAAGTTAAATAAAGCGCCCCAAGAAAGAAGAAGAATCATTATTTGTTTAAAAAATAGTTTTTTTTGGGGTAAAAACAAAAATTTTGTTTGTGGCGGAACGAACGCGGTTGAGCTGTATAAAAAATAAAGTTGAAAATATATGAAAGAAAATTTTTATATATATATAATAAATATTATTTTTTTTTTTTTTTTTTATTTTTAATTTTTTTTAATTTTTAGTTTATTTTTTTTTTGGGGGATCGCAGCAAGCCGTGCTTTGAAACTGACGTGTTTTGTTTTTGCTGCGTCGTTTTCTCTAAAAAAAAAATCAAACAATAATTCGCAATTTAACTATAACTAACAGTGAAATCATAAAATCTCCGCATGCTTTGGGAAAGACTTAGTGAATACAATCTATTCCCTCCCGAAATTTGTGAGTGTCGGTAGTATTTCCGCGTTTTTTGGTTTTTTTTTGCTTCGCCCCCGCACCCGAAGGAAGAGTTACATCAGCATAGTTTTGTTTATTAGTGGTAGTATTGTGACCTCCGGATATAAATTATTAAGTTTGAGTGTTTTTCCGCTTTGTCGCGAATGAATCGATGATTATTAGCAGATTTGAAGTTCGATATAGAGTCGCCTTATAGCGGGGGTTTTGATTATTGGCAGAGTGCGGAGTGAAAAAAAGAAGACCAGTGCATGTAGAAAACGGCCATTTGCTGGTCAGAAGCAACAAACGACGACAACGCACATGCGTGCTTGAAAGGCTGGCACATAATTTCAGATGCATTCACCACGTGGTGTATAGAGTTTTGTTATGCAGGTTGCATATCTAACGGGCGGTTTAGCAACGTTAATTTTTGCGCTTATTTTGTCGCGAGTGCATGAAATTAATTACGAATCAACGTCGACATTTTTTTTATTTCTACGAAAGAACTAGCGAGTATCAGTAAGGAAGCGGCCATGGGTGAGATCTATCTGATTATTACTATATAACAAACCTTCTTTTTAAATAATACTAAATACGTGCCTGGTTTGGAAATTTTACATTTCCAAATCTGGAAGTGTGTTGCAGTGCCCTTATCCAAATGATATCGGTAATGTTTACATGCGGGGCTTATTGTATGTGAAAGTAACCTCGGAATGGGCGTGACTCTCCAGACATTCTGAAATGGGTTGCTGGATCTGCAGTAGAGCTATCACTTTCTAGCTCTCGGATTAAAGCTGCTTCCAATGGTCACTTGAGGGATTGTTGTAAACAGATTTCTTCCATAATACCATTGCCGGCCAATGAGTGTTAGATTGTACACACACACACACACACACACACACACACACACACACACACACACACACACACACACACACACACACACACACACACACACACACACACACACACACACACACACACACACACACACACACACACAATATCTTATGGTGGAAAATCTTATCAACTTTTAATTGTTCCCATTGAATCAGAATATATTCATAAACGGTGTCATATTATAATATTATCATAAACGTTGATTCTCATAAGAACTAGAATGTTAAAATAAAAGACATGTTATAGTTAACCAGAATCTATGTAATTTGACAGAATGTGTCTCAAATGCCTGGAATAATCTGAAGACACGGATAAACAATAGCATACACTGAGCGTTTTGCGTAATCCACGTTACATGAGTTCATCGCATTGTTTACCAAAAAGAAACCTGCTGCCGACCATATACTCCATCCCTCTTTAATCTATAATCTATATTACAATCGTCCAACCGTACTGGCCAGGAAGGTTAATAAAAAAAAAAAAAACATATATTAATATATGTACTCGAAAATTCCTAGGTCGAACATGCTCATGTCATCGTGTTCCTTTCTAACTGCTCTCCTACGAACTGAGCTAAGAGAGTCCATTCTGTGAGAAGCAGAGTCTAATTGAGGATATGAAACATGGGAAGCTATTTTATGAAATTTACATTTGTTCAGTAAATTGCACTACCTTACTCTTCCCAGTGGTTCATTCAATGGTACTGGAAATGTAACAATCGAAATTTATTATTCCATTTCCAACAGCAGCATAGCGGAAGTGCATTTCAATCTCTTCGTAAAAGTGAATTTAAATTAATTTCCTTTTTCATCAATCGTCGAAGTAGAATGCAAAAGTGCTCTCATAATGTTTTAAAATACAGTCGAACAGTCATCCTTTTTTATTTTCGTTTCATCTAGTTATAAATTGGAAGTCATTGAGGGTAATGATTTTGCCATTCCACTTCTTTATTGGTTCAGCGGATTACTGATTTAAATAAACTTCAGTAAATATTCCACAGAATATCTTATCAACGTTCGATAGTAATATATAAATCTGGAGTCTCAAACACATACACAAATCCATCGCGTTTAATGCTTGACATTTGCCTCATAAACAATTTTAAGCTGCCACTGAAAACCGTTCTATCATAGTACTGGGATGCATCGCGTGAGATAAATGCTTTTCTTGTTCAGAAAATAAACACTAATTAACACATTGCGTTTAAATCGCCCATATATCATAACAACCATGAAGAAAGAATAAAACAAGGAGCTTTCTGCTAGACGCTTGCTGAGGGAAAATACAACCTATTAGTATGTGTAATAGTTGTAAAGATAGATGGAGCAACCACCTTGGCAAGCGCAATCGGTAAATTGTTTTAATGATCAAGTAACTCCCATGTTTGCATTTACTATATTACGCCACGTAATTTACGTGACATCGAATGACAAATTGGTTTCTGCACGAATTTCCTGTTTTTCTCATGGATTATAATGCAATTGCAAATATTCTATTTACTAGCCGTCAATCAACTTAACTATTACAATAAATAGCAGTTTTTTTTCAATACTGAATCATTTGAATTCAGCAGTCATATTATCCCATTATTAACATCTAGAATATTTTGAGCTGAAAAAATAGGCTTTTTGACAAAGCCAACCCAAGCCATAAAAACTTCCATGAACAACTGAGTGTATTTTACTAGTTTATGGATAGTGATTTTATGAAAGAATCACAATAAACTTTGAAAACTATTGACTTTTGAATACTGACTATTGAAAACTATTGACGAACCTTATCCGTAGGAAATATGATTTGGTTATTTATTTGAAAGCCTCAGGGGGGAAAACAGAAAACAATTTCTCACTACAGGTGTTTGTTAAATTTTACCGGTATAATAGACAGTAGAGCAGCACGACAGCAGTTCCTTTTCTGTTGTTATGTAATCATTTACTACTCAAAGGTATAACATGGGAACTTATTATTGTATTGTAATGTATGGTTATTTTTTTCCGAATGCTGATGCAAAGTTGCGGAAGATTTACTCCCACTGCATAGCGTTTGGTGGCTAACCACATTTCAAAACTTCCAGTTTGCATATTATTAGACTATTATTGCTAATGTAAACTGTTTCGCTTTCTGTTTCCGACATGTAGTGGAAACCAAAAGTGATCCCAAATTTTACAATAATCAATTCACTTGCCTTGTAATCCAGTCGCACATTTCCGCCATGTTGTTCAATTCCCAGAATCCCCAGAATTTCAAAAAGCTATCGTTTTAACTCACGGTTCTTAGTTATCAAATTTCTGGAAAATAAAATTTAAAAAAAATTCCTGGTCCACTAACGGTTTTTATTCACAGAAATGCATCATGTAACTTTAATAGCTCAGTTCCAACCTAGTTTCGCACCAATTGCAAGCTGAATGCTCTCGAAACGTTTTTTTGTTTGCCCAGCTTCAATCCAAGTTGGCACTGGGTTGAACCTTCTTAACGAATTTTTTACAGTTTCAACCCCAGTTCACCAATTCAATTGTATTCGAGCTGTCAAATTATTGGTCATGGTTTGAAAGTGGAATCTAGTGAGCTCTCGGATTATTTTTTTTTAAACAAATGCAGAATTGTGTCCCCCCGGGAAGGTTTTGCGGGCTTTGCGGTCGAGTTATTGTAATCAGAATCAGTATCCGATTCTGATTCAAATTTTGAGGAAAATGTTTTGTTACGATTCTTGAAAAGTCAAGTGACTTAAAGGGTGTTTCGATCAAAATTTGGTCGACTTAAACTTGACGCATTTCCTTTCATAGTGCATTAAAAAATTTTGCACACCCCTCATTTTGAAGATGTGTGCGTGTAGCATCATGCCTCTATTTTGATTTTGAGATTAGCACTTCAGTTATCAAAATGTCGTCGAAGGAAGAGAAGCAACGCATCCAAATTTTGCACGTGCATGGCGAAAATCCAAACTACTCTCACGCCAAGTTGGCGAAATTGTTTAATGTGGCTAAATCAACTGTTATCAACGTATTTAAAGTGTAAGGTGAATGTTTGTCGACAGCCAGGAAAGCTGGATCGGGGGGAAATCGAAAGCCGGAGGCCACCGCGACGACAAAAGGAGTTGCCCGCTGTTTCGAGCGGAACCCCAAACTCTCCGTCCGAGATGTCGCAAAGAAGCTGGGAGTGGCGCCTTCAACCGTGGATAGAGCTAAAAAACGAGCTGGACTGTCGACTTACAAGAAAGTGGTGACTCCAAATCGCGACGATAAACAAAACACGTTGACCAAAGCACGATCGTGAAAGTTGTGCACGACGATGCTGACGAAGTTTGATTGCGTGGCACAGGACGATGAAACTTACGTCAAGGCAGACTTTAAACAGCTTCCTGGACAGGAATTTTATACGGCAACCGGACGGGGAAAGGTGGCAGATATTTTCAAGCACATTAAACTGTCAAAGTTCGCGAAGAAATATCTGGTGTGGCAGGCCATCTGTACCTGTGGCTTGAAGAGCAACGTTTACATTGCGACCGGAACCGTCAACCTGAAAATTTATCTGAGCGAGTGCCTACAAAAACCTCTACTGCCTTTCCTGAAGTGGCACAATTGTTCCGTTCTTTTTTGGCCGGATTTGGCATCTTGCCATTACGGATAAAAGGCCATGTAGTGGTATGCTGCCAACATCGTTCAAGTGGTGCCCAAGAACAAGAACTCTCCCAACACGCCAGAGCTCCGCCCACTCGAACAATCTTGGGCCATCGTAAAACGGAACCTTAAGAAGACTCAAAAAGCTGTTGTGAGCGAGAAACAGTTCAAGGCAAACTGGAGTTCTGCGGCGAATAAAGTGAACAGGAGACTGTACAAAATCTTATGGCAGGTGTTAAACGAAAGACCTGGCAATTCGCATTCGGTAAAAAGGAAGCTTAGCTGAATATTTCTCCTGTTTTCTGTATTAACTGAACTGAAAAAGAAAAATAATTTGACTTATTAATAAAAACTGTGATCGACTCATACGCATTACTGTTTGATCAAATTTTGATCGGAACACCCTTTAGTGGAGAACTTTCCGGTCTAAGATACAAGTGATATAAGAGACCGGCTATAAATGTTAAGAACACATACTTTTGCGTCTAGCGAGGATTGGCACTTGAACTGTATTAGTGTTATTTAGCACTTTATTAGAAGGAAATGCCAATGCAGAACCCGTAGCTTACCTCTGGTCGTTCGGAAAGTAGGGGGTTGGTGACAGGCCCTGCGAGTCAACCCGTAAAAAAATATCTAACAACGGAAAGGAAAAGGACTTGCGATTGGAAGCTCGACACGTGGAATTTTAATTCCCTCAACTTCATCGGAAGCACACGCATAATCTCCAATGTACTGGAGGTCCACGGGTTTGGCTTCGTAGCGCTGTAGGAGGTGTGTTGGAAAGGATCCATGGTGTGAACGTTTAGATCATACCATCTACCAGAGCTGCGGCAACACACGTCAGCCGGGAACAGCTTTCGTCGTGGTAGGCGATATGCAGATGCGCGTGATCGGTTGGTGGCCGATTAACGAAAGAATGTGCAGGTTGAGGATCAAGGGTCGGTTCTTCAACTTTAGATCGTGCACACAGCCCACACTCCGGAAGCACTGATGATGCTAAGGACGCATTCTACGCGCAGTTCGAACACGAGTACAACCGCCACGACATCAAGATCACCATAGGAGACCTGAATGCGAGGAGGAGCTCAGACTGACAATTGGAAAGTTCAGTGCTTACCAGCTGACAAACGACAACGGCCTTCGACTAATTGATTTCAACACCTCCAAGAACATGGCCATTCGTAGCACTTACTTCCAGCACAACATCCCTTACCGCTATACACGGAGATCACCACAGCAGACGGAATCGCAAATCGACCACTTTTTCATTGATGGATGGCACTTCTCCGTTTTTATCGACGTCAGAACCTGTCGTGGCACTGACATCAACTCTGATGACTACCTGGTCATGGTTAAACTGCGCCTCAAACTCTCCGTCATCAACTATGTACGGTACCGACGGCCGCATCGGTACGACTTAGAATGACTTAAGGCAACGTTGCCGGACGAGGGTGAGCCTCTTGAGGAGTGCTGGAGTACTGTCAAAGCAGCCATGAACAAAGTTGCTAAGAACATCGTCGGTTATGTAGAACAGAGTGATTGTAAATATCGGTTTTCGGACGAAAAAAACATTCCTGCTTCAGGATCACCACAACCTGCTAAATTATCTGGTGTATGCAGCCCATCGTTCTGATATTCCTCGTGATAAACTAGCTGTTCAAAGGTTCCAGAATGTTTTAAGGGTGATGGTTTGGGGATGTTTTTCAATACTTTCAAGGTTCCATTACAATTCCCTAAAGAAAAACAGCTCTAACTTTTTTGTTTCTAATTTGACAACAAAGTTACCATGGGATGGTTTTGATAACTAAAAACATAAAACTTTTGACCTACAAATGCGTTTTACTCAATTATAAAAAATAGCTTATCTCCAGTTTTTAGCCATGATATGCAAAAGTAAAAATCTTTTCAAAAGCTGTTGAGAGAAATTGTTTTGTTTGCCTCAACCAGAGAGATCAACATTTGAAAAAGACCAATTTTTTTTACAAAAAATTATAACTTTTGTTTGACATGCGATAGAGACGATTTTAGCAGACCAAAAGTGGTATCTTTTATAGTTCTCGAATCAAAAGCAAGACAACTTTGCTGAGAAATTTGAAATAAAAAAGTTGCAGCAAAATAGCTAATTTTTTTTTGGGACAACCAAAGGCAGTTGGTCATTTGCAAAAGCTCTATGCAGGAAAAATTGGTCTTATTCGGTCATTTCAAAAGCTACTGTAAAAAAATTATTCAATAAAAGTTGCTTAAAATTTTTTAATCTGCAATATTTCCCAAGAATGTATGCCTTTATTTCTGCAAATAAATAAGTTCGATTTTCGATTCCTCAGAAAATAAGGGCCATCTTAGTTTTCATTTACACCAAAAGCAGGGCCTCAATATTAGAAACAACTTTATAGAAGATAATTTTGCTCCAAAACTTCAAACTCAGGCTGAAAATGTATCTTTCCAGCTAAATTCGGACATTCTGGACCACTGTACATTGCTGTTCATTGAACCTGCTGTTAAAATCAACAATACATTTTATATTGATAATGTTTTGAAGAACCATTTGCTTCCTTACGACAAGAAACCCTTCAAAATGCACCACATTGCTTCCAACAAGACTCTTCTCCATTCTACCAGACGAAAGCTACACAGGCTTGGTGTGAGGACAATTTTCCGAATTTTATTTCGTCGAAAGATTTGAATCCTCTTGAAACCCATGCATGGGGTTTCATGATGGGTAGACTGGTTAATACCAACGGACTAACAATGAAAACTTTTAAGAAACGTTTGGTGAAAATATGGAATGATATGCCTCAAGATATCGTGAGTGCCAGCTGTAACGCTTTCTAACAACGCATGCGGTGGCAACTAAGGCAAAGGATGAAAGATTGTATCTGAACTAAATTAAAACAAATCCTAAAGATATGCCAAACAGGAAATACAATGAAAATTAAAATTCATGCAAGCTTCTCATTTTTATGACCGTATACTTCACTGACCGAAATTCCCACTCACCTTGTATATCATCATCTAGCAAGCACACAGTCAGGGTAGAATGCCAAATTAAAATTAAAAAAAGCGCAAGATTGATACACTGAATGCTAATTACTTAATCAGGTCGATTAATTTCCGAAATTTATGCATCAATCAGTTGGAAATTTTTGGAACTTTCAATTTAATTATCATGTATTTTCATTAAATTATCGTAAACTATCGATAATAACACAAGGTTATCCAAAGTAAACATTTTAGTTTCATTCCAGCCGTATTGTTCTCCTCCCGGCTTTGTTGATAAAACTACATTCAAAACTGTTTTGTATATCAACACTATGCTTATTTGAAGCCAAAATTTGTGCAAAGTGGCCCAGTCTAGAGACGGTTGTAAAAACAAATTAATAAAACCTTTATAAGACCATAAAGATTTTGAAAATGTTCTAGTGAAAGATGTTATGATCACTTGAGAACCTTCATAAAACCTATTGGCTGCTAAAGCAGCCCAGCAACTAGCATACGGCCAAATTGCCACAGCTGTCAAACTTCATTTTGATATCGTGGTTGGTTTTTGGTTGGGCTGCTTTGTTCGATTCTCTGCTCATGTGATTCCTTTAGCAGTAAACAATATCTAAGAAAAAAGCTCTAGAGTTGTGGGAAATTTAGTGTGATAGGAAAATATTGAGTTTTTTACAGCGTATTATGCTCCAAATAATATGTATGTATGTATGTAAGGTAGCCACCATCCCTTCTAAGACCTTGTCATGTATGCAGCTCCACTTAATAGCAAGATCAAATTGAGTTACCGATTTGCATTCACAGTAACGCTGTATGAAGGGCCAAAAACGGTGGGGCGGACCCGTAAGCAGAGACACTTACGCGAAACCCGCGGGAACATAAGAATCTCCTTCCAACGATACGATCCAACAAATCGAATAACCCAATTCGCAATACTCATTAAGCTTTCTACGGGATGGCTTGTTAAGAAGGGCGCGTCACTCTCACTGAAATTGTTGGAGTAGAATTCACAGCACCACAATCGAATCGGTAGGATAAAGAAAATGATACTGTTTGTTCCCTCCTAGACGCCGGTTGTCATACCACTCCATTGTCCAATTCCAGCTTGAGTGATACCCTGATGCTCCCTCCCTTCCCAATATATATTTAATGTCATATAGTAATGTATAAAAATATAGTGAATTAATATTATAATTATAATAAATATAGCGAATGAATATTATAATGACAAATAATATAGTGAATGAATATAAGAATGATAATAACAATTTCATTTGTGGACCTGAAAGTTTAGACAATGTAGCTGCGAGAAAAAAAATTGATTTAAAATGATCTCATCAAACTTGGAATATCCATGTATAATCTGAAATTATATAGCAATAGAATAGTAAACCTAAAATTTCGATGTGCTGTTCCGTTTCCTTGCAATAATTTATGTAGTGAGTCTCATCTGAAATAGCGATTTTAATGAAATGAATTTAAATGCAATTATGTCACATCATTTAATATCACAACATAAAATAATAAACTGACGTTAAAATATAAAATAATAATACCAGCAAGCCAGTAAACTATAGTAGAATACATATATCCGTAACTAATCTGACCATCCACTCATCGAAAGACTGTTGCAGTTTCTATTGAAATAAGATCTACTAAGATTAGAATTTGTTTTCACAATAATAGTCAGAGAACATAATAAGCGTAGGTACAAGATATAGATGACATCTACTGGTATGTTACTGAAAATAAAAATTAGATGTGTATTAATGTCATAATAATATTAGAAAAACTGAAGATAGCTAATAATAAGGCGAAATAAATTTCAGATGAGTATGAATCTAAAAACTGAATCTTAATAGAACTAAAATAAAAAATTAGGAAATTGAATTTTTCTATAGCTCTTGTACACCCATAAATGATTCCTCATGTCGGTGAAATAGGAAATGAATGATTGTAAACTGTTAGGTTTTGAATTAATATATATTTCTGATGAAGAAGGAAAGTGCTGTTTTAAGTAGAATTTTTCGAATATGATCCTTTCTAAAAAAAAAAAAAAAACAATCAAAACCTTCCTATCTTTTCAAATACGTAACGTAGGTTAGATGAGCTATAACTGACAAGGATGCATAAATGTGAAGCTGAAAATGACTTATAAAAAAGCATACAAAATGTAGTGAATGGATGTTATAATATAAAACGATAATAATTTCATTTGTATTTACGTGTCTGCAGATTGTGGTCCTGCTGCAATTGTATACGGACCCGCACATCCACCATGAACCTGAAAGCTTAGATAATGTATCATGGCCACCAGAAAAAAAATTGAAATTATTTTACATTTTAAAAATTTGAAATTATTTTACAAAACTTGGGATATCCATGGATGATCTGAAATTGTATAGCATATAAAGAATAATGAACCTAAAATTTCGATGTGCTGCTCTGCTAATAAATGTGATATAACCACAATGGAACTGACTCTTAGCTTCGGGTCTTGATCCCTACTGAGCCCTTGCGGCACGTCAAGCCGGCCAGTTCAGCGCAAGGGCGTATCATGCTCCAAATAATATATACATTTAACATGGTGAATATTGGCACGATAAGAGCTGAACATTAATGCGCCTCGGAAATTATGTGAAGTTACAACAACAAAAACAAATTTAAAACTAATTTAAGTAGTAGTAATAGCTACCAGCTCTATTCATTTGTTATCCTTTATCCAGCGTTGAGGACAATGGCTGAGCAGCCAATAGCTATTAGAGCCAGTGGGAGTTTTGTATATTTTTTTACAACCTAATTCAATTTTCCCCCAAAAGAGGTTTTTTGTTTTTTTTTTTTCTTTTTCTCGTTTTAAAAACAAATTGCTATTTTCGGTCAGTTGGCAGCCAGTGGGTGGCTGGAAAAAGTTCTGTTTTCCCCTCTTCGTCACATACTTAAAACTTGTAAAAAAATTCGAAAATGGGTTTGGAAAATTTATGGTTCCCATATTTTTCTCAACGCAGGTATTAACCTTTGGAAAGGAAAGGGAGGGAAAGAAAAGCTTTTGTATGGGAATCATGTGAACAAAAAGAAATAATCGTTCAACAATTTTTCTACACTTTATTGGTTAATTTTCATCACTCAGTTGGAAATTTTCACGAATATTGGCCCAAACACAATGATAACGGAAGCTGAACGGCAACGGCAAACGGCAAAGCCCGATCTGCGTAAGCCTGCTTGTCGGAAAAGAAAACAGGCTAAATCCAAGCCGATTCTACTTGGACATATCGAAGTCATTTGCAACAACTGTCAAACTTGCCGTTTGCCGTTCCGTTTCCGTTATCATTGTGTTTGGGCGGTATTAATTCAATCATCATAATTATGACTAATTTATTTATTTAAATAGCTATACATCGTATTTACGATATGATTTCATCTACAACATTTCGCCAATATACTCGGTCTGTGGCTGCCTCTCTTAACCTCGTGGGGCGCCACACCGCGGCCTGTGGGCCTGGTCGGCCTCGGCGGGGGGCCCGCGGCCTTCTGGGCCGGCGGGGGGACACGGGCAAAACCTTTTTGGGGGGGTTGTTGTGGGCGTTTTGAACGCCCCCGCCGTGTTCCTCGGGCGCGCTTGGGGGGGGGGGTCGCGGTGGGGGGGGGGGGCGGCGCCGCGCCCCCTCCGGGGCGAGGGGGGGGCGGGGAAAACGCGGGGGCCGGGAGCGTCCCGTCTCGGGGTAGAGAACAACCGGTCTTATCAGCGTTTGGTACATGGTACATTTAGTACGGGGGTGAATCTTTCTTGACCGCAAGTTCTTCTGGAGCCCGTAGTAGGCACGACTTTCACTGATGATGCGTCTTCGGATTTCACGGCTGTTGTTGTTGTCAGTCGTAAGCAAGGATCCAAGGTAGATGAATTCTTCCACCATCTCGAATGTATCCCCGTCTATCGTAACACTGCTGCCTAGGCGGTCCCTGTCGCGCTCGGTACCTCCTGCTAGCATGTACTTTGTTTTCGACACATTCACCTCCAGTCCGACTTTCGCAGCTTCGCGCTTTAGGCGAGTGTACATTCTGCCACCGTTTCAAATCTTCTGCCGACAATGTTCATGTCATCCGCAAAACAAACGAACTGACCGGATCGAGTGAAAATCGTACCCCGGCTATTGAGCCCGGCTCTTCGCATGACACATTCTAGCGCAATGTTGAACAACAGGCACGAAAGTCCATCACCTTGACGTAGTCCCCGGCGTGATTAAAACGAGCTGGAATGTTCGCCCGAAATCTTCACGCAGTTTCGCAGATTGCATGTCACCCTTCACTATAAAAGCTGTTCCCAGCTTGTGTGTGTTGCCGCAGCTCTGGTAGATGGTATGGTTACCTCTAAACGTACGCACCATGGATCCCTTCCAGCACACCTCCTGCAGCGCTACGATGCCAAACTTACGATCCTTCAGTGCATCGAAGAGTATGCGGGTACTTCCGACGAAGTTGAGCGATCGGCAGTTCCACGTACCGAGTTTCCAATCGCTAGTCCTGTTTCGTCGCTGTGGTCCTCGCCGATTGTTCTGGGTCGTATTCTGCTGTAAATGTTCCTGTGCTTGCTTTTTTTTACGGCTGGCTTGCAGGGCCTGACACCAACCTCCTACTTTCCGGAGGACCATAGTGCTCAGTTGAATTTAGAGTCCCACGCTGGCACATGGACGGTGATTCAGCCGCCTCTGACATGGGGAACAGACGCTGTTTTGAGCCGCTCCTAACCTGGAGAACAGACGCTCTGGTGCTGCATTGGCATTTCCTCCGAATGCAGGTGCTAAATAGCTTGGTTATAGCGCCGCTGCTTGCTAATTATGACTAATTATGGACTTTAAATACCCAAACAGACTCTCCCAAATCTATAACGCGATAAGGATAATGATCTCCAGCTAGTCGAT
This sequence comes from Aedes koreicus, assembly GCA_024533555.2. Lineage (NCBI taxonomy): Eukaryota > Metazoa > Arthropoda > Insecta > Diptera > Culicidae > Aedes > Aedes koreicus. The sequence continues at coordinate 934,330 of JAHHFK020003965.1, forward strand.
CATATCAACACAACCATCATAGCACGGAACGGAAGGGAAACTTAGAACGATTCAATGACACGAAAAGTGAAAAATTTTGTGGTGTAAAAATTTTTTGGTTTTTGTTGTTTTCTTTTTTTTTTGTTTTATTGTGGAGGAAAAAACATAAAACCACTTGTATTAGTTGTTTTTTTTGTTGTATTATAATCATAATATGTTGTGGATGGGAGAAGAAAAAAAAAAAAAAACTTTTTTTTTTTTTTTTTTTTTTTTTTTTTTGTGTTTTTCTTTTAAAAAATAATTTTTTTTTTTCTTTCTTTTGTTTGTTGGATTCATTTATACAATCTGATTGAATAAAATGTTCGGAGCACACGAACATATGGTTGCTACCGTGAACACTCGAATCAGTAAACGACAACCAATTCTGCTTATTTCCAAATTCCCTAGAACTACGAATTCTGTAGTGAATTATTTATAATTCACGTACCTCTTAGCCAGTGCAAAAAAAGAAACATTTTTGGATTTCAGGTTGTCCTGAATCAATTCATACATAATAGCATATGTTTTCCCGCATTATTCTCTGTTCTTTCGTGCTTCTGTCTAGAAAAAATACATAGAGAAATGTCATAACACCAAAAATCAAGGGCTCTAAATCACATACATACACAGAAAAAAATAATTAATATTAACAAGCGCGTAAAATTTTCCCTCGTTTAATTCCAAGCCAAAGGAGGCGTAAATAACGAAATTGTTTGCAATCTTTCATGCGCCATACAACAATGTTTGCAATCTTCCATACAACAAGCTAGATTCAGGCGTTATCTCGCGGTTAACTTTACATGAAATTTCTCATTATTTTGTTGGGAGGAAATTTGTTTTTTAGAGTATATCAAAAACGCAGATGACGTCACTACAATAACCAGTTGGGAAAACAATTCGTGTACAATATATAGAACGGTGAATTAATTAATTCTACAATGATTTTTCATTAGGGCCTAACTGACAATCGTAAACAATGGCTTCTTCCGTAATTTTTTCGTGGTACAATGGCTACCTATGTAAGCCTCCAATTCTATCGGATAGGTGAACTCTTCCTCTTCGAAATAACCGTGGTGGATTGATTAGGTGAGTTTTCAATGATGAGAAATTCGCGAAAAAAGCCATTGTTTACGTTTGTCAGTTAGGCTCTGATGAAAAATCTTTGTCAAATTGCTGTACAGAACCGCAATTCGCAGTGTCGTAAAAACTGCTAGTGCACAGAAAAAACTAATTAATTTTAACAAGCGTGTAAAATTTATCCTCGTTTAATTTCAAGCCAAAGAAGGCGTAAATAACGAAATTGTTTGCAATATGTCATGCGCCATACAACAATGTTTGCAATCTTTCATACAACAGGCGAGATTCAGGCGTTATCTGGTTTAAATTTACATGAAATATCCCATTATTTTCTGCCAAATTTAGCATTCCCTTTATGTGCATTAGATAACGCAGAAAATTCAATGTTTCTTTTTATCTGTGTGTTTTTAGGTATCTTCATTTCAATCTTATTGTTTGCTATACTTCGTTCTAGCTTAAATGTTTGTCTGCGTTTTTGAAATAATTTTTCAGCCCATAGGCAGAATTCCCTAAAACGTTATATGAAACATTTGCAGATCATTTAAGCTACGACCATGCCAATATATGAAACCTTCACAAGTTCAATACACCAGTTGCTGATCAAGAAAGTTAGACCCTAAAAAGATTAAGTGACAGTTAACACCCATACAAAGTCCCATAGAGGGGTGTATGAATACTGTTTTTTTTTTCAAATGCAATCGCACTTGCGCAAAATATTTCCTGTACGTTAAAATTCATAACTTTCTGGAAATACTCAAGCTCCTTAGTCAAATGTATGTTGAGAATTTCATTCAAATAAAAAAGTCGATTAAATGTCACACATTATCAGGCCATTCTGACTGGAAATGCTCCTAATTGACTCTACACCGCAAGTTGTCACTGTTAGAAACGTGGCAGGCCATACGTGTTATACCAAATTGCTTATTATTTTCAACCATGGAATCAGTTGTCAAAGTGGTTGAATAAAACAGTGGTTTGTTAATTTAACAGAAGTATTAAAGTCTAAATGTAGACTTCAACAAATGCCTAAGTGTGAGGTGATGGGGTGTGATAAAGATCATTTCACGGAATGTATTAACCTCACTTTTTTCACAGTTCAGGGGACAGTTTACAAGATGATAGAATTCAAACCGCTCAAAAAGTTTTCATTAGTTTTTTCTGTACGATTACGTAAAAATATGTACGAATGACGTAAAAATAAGCACTGGTGTCTGTTTTCTGCCTATTTTATTTCAATCGTAATAAATTGAGAGAACAAAATCTCAAACCGATCTTAGCGAAAATAGTCTAAGTCTATTGAAACAAGCTCCCTGAACTCTCAAAACTGCATTTATGACGCCATCGTGAAATGATCTATATATGGTATGAAAAAATGGATGTACATACACATCCAATTTATTATTCACACAAAAGAAAAGCCAGAGAAGTCTATTTTAGATCAAATCATTAATAATATCTATTTATTTATATTTATATATTCGTTCTACGAGGAACAAACCTTCATGTAAGTACCTTGCTACTTTATACTAGCAGGTCTAAAAATGTTGTCTAAGCTTGGAGCATTAAATTATTTTCTGTGTAAAATGTGTGATCTCAACCGCAAGATGTCGCGACTAAGAGCACTCAAAATTCATCATTATTTGTCGTTCAAGATATACTTCCGTTCTGTGATCATAGCCAACATAACCATTGACCTTTCCTCCATACCAACATTCAAACCAAATAGCCCTTTTAAGGGTCACCAAGCTATTTCTAAAGAATGGATAATAGAATATAATTATCATAATAATAACACACCTACTTATGCTGCTTCAACGTTTAATTAAACAGCACCTGCGTTACTACAATGTTTTACTATGAAACCCAGTTGGGGGTTACCCAATCAAACATGTTGAACATATTAATGCATCAAACAGTTTAAATTAGTCTACGTCAACGGGTCGTGTGTAATACGCAAACTCACTGATTTTTTTCTTCAGGATATATTGTGAATATATACCTTAAACATAAAGATTAGTGTGCAGCAAATAAATGAATTTACAAAACAAGTCGTTCGCAAAAGTCAACGCCAACTAGAAGGAGTTGTTTGCTGCTAACTTCAAGTTGTTCTCAATTAGCCGACTACCCAGTGAAACTATTGCTATCAGCCAGGCACAAAGACAGAGAACAAGTTAAATGGCCAACTTTTAATTAAAAGCAAGCGATGCATTGCCCAAAAAACTAGCTCTCCTAATCACGCTCTAGAATATTTTATACGATTAGATTCAAACTATTCTTAATTTGTATCAATGGAGAGTAAAGCATGGTTTCCAGATTGATCTAAAGATGCACGAGAAAGTGATGCATTTTCCTTCTTCAATGCTCTTGTCAAACAATGGATTCATACGTAATGGTTAAGGTATCGAATCTTTTCTAAATCTTGCAAAATATCAAAAATACATCAAGACTGACTGTAACTGGGTTCAAAATTCTTTATTAACAAATAGAATAATATTCAGGAAATTAGTCAATTAGTATTTGTTGATATTTTTAAACAATCTACTATATTGCAGTGTAGCTGCCAAATTAGAATAAGAGAGGTCAATAGGGAAAGGGTTGTTTTCCTGCTCGTTAGTTAACTGCAAATTTCCATATTCTCATCCACATCGGCATCACGGAGGGCTGTCTAACGATTCCAACTATCTTGATTTCATGACCAGAATATGTTCCAGCATTGAACGGTAGAACAGAAGAATCACTAACATGAACACGAAACTCAAATACCATCGAAGTTTTCATAACTGGAAAGTCAAACTTGTGTTTGTTTCAGCTTGGCATGAATCCTGTTCTTCATTATAGCTTCCACATCCTCTCCGGACCAACAAAGCCATCGGTAGAAGCTTGCTTCCTATGGATAAGTTTTGATTGGCAGTAATTGCATGCAAAGACCGAGGCGGTACAATGTGGCATACAAGTACACAGTTCCTTTAATGCACAGTGGACCAGTAATTAATAATTACGAAACGATGTATTTCCATGATGGTTTGTCTCTTCGGTCTCTCTGTCGTTCAAGAATCTCTGTCTTTCAACTCTAATTATTAGAGATATTTAAAATTGACCAAAACAGCAATATGAATGCAAATTTTTGAATGTCATGATGAAAAGTTCTTGTTTTTGGTTTGTTTAATTCATCGCCAGTTATAATACCGAAAATGTTCTATTGAATCATTTAAAGTATTTATTTAGCATCATGCAGTTATCAGTGCGTAGGAACGTAAGTAAATTTTTGCATGAGCTTATGTCACCGTTAGCAATTGTTACACATAACTAGAAAATGAGAAGAAAGATTAGTAATTTTCATTTAATTCCAACTTCCTTTATTGCTTATCTTGACGTATTTCGTCTACAATGTGCAGACTTCTTCAGTGTCGTGTACTAATTACAATGGGGTCTAAAGCCAAATATGATTACTTGGATCTACTCGACTACAGTTAAACCTAAAGTCACCTACGCGTCACTTATCTGGTGGCCAAAAACCAAATAGAAAACGGCACAAATCAAATTGAACAAGTTTCAAAGGCTTGCCACCATTTCTATAACTGGAGCAATTCGTAGCGTTCCATCTACAGCTCTAGAATCTCTACTTAATCTACGTCCTCTTAATAAATTTATTGAATTGGATGCATTTAAAAGTGCTCTAAGGCTCAAACGGATCTCATTAGACACCTGAGTATCACAAAAGAGTTTCAATGAAGTCTTAAAAGTTAATAGCGTGACTTGTCTGGATTGGCATGCAGGAGGGCCAAATATTCGGCCCCGATCATTAGTCTTTTATACAGATGGCTCTTAACAAGATAGTATGGTAGGGGCTGGAATAACTGAAAAGCCCGGCAATCAAAACGTTCTATAAAGCCAAACTCTTGTCATACATATAGGTTACTACATCTATCGATACGTGATCTGAGTCTATACATAGGTTTAATAACAGGACATTGTCCTAATAAAAACCACCTAAAGCTCATCGGTAATCTAAATGAAGATAAATGTCACTTTTGTAAACTGGAGAGTGAACACTTACTGTGCGACTGCGTTGCACTATTTCATAAAAGATGCAGATTTCTTGACAAAGGTCTTATGGAGCCTTAGGAAATCTGGGTTGTTAGCCCTAAAAGGGTAATAAATTTCATAAGGAATATATTACCTAGTTGGGATCATTGCCTATAATAGTAGTGGTAGTTACTCAGAATAGTTGCAATGGTGCAATTTGGCATACATAAAAAAAGGATTCACCACAATAGAACAATAAATGGTATCATATCCCCAACACAGGAAAAAAAATTCTCGACTTATTTTTGTTGTTGGAAACATGACCTTTTAATTAACTTTTAAATATTATGTCTTAATTTATTGATTTTCCGCATATTGATGCAGCACGGTAGGAAATTTTTCATCTCCTCCGTACGCTTAGAATTTCACGTACTGAACTAGAGTATCGATTCAATTACTTGGCAGAATTAATTTGAAACACATTTTTGTACGGATTCACTCATTGAACAAATGAAAATAAATTGCAAAAGTTTGGTTTCTCGCATGCTATGCGAGATTTTACTCGTCCGTAAATTTTGAATGCTCCCTGAACATATAGAGGTAGGTATATGTAAAACCGGTTTTCAATTATCACTGTTTTAATTAATTACCAACCGAGCGAGATAAGCTCTAACTCTATCTAAATCACCCTAAGGTGGTCCCCTTGTAAAACAACAATAGCAACAAAAAATATTAATCAGCAGTCTTCACTCATTTAAAATGTAAATCCAAAGTTTAACCCGAGCAGACCGTTGCATCCCCTTTAATACAAAGTCCAAAGTATAACTGTGCTTTACACCTAGTAGCAGAAGATCCTGATGATGACTGCACTGACGAGCACCACGACGCACCAAAAGCCGAACATCTTGCTGGGTTGTAGAAATGGAGAAGCAAAATTTAATGCACTCTGATAAATAAAGTTACTTACTCGGGGAAGAAACTTGTCTACTACCGGTGAAAAGGCCTTATGACGCTGAAGGATGCTGCTTCCGCTTCGTTATAGAAGATAACATCGACTCCACTGACGATGAACGGAATGATGGTACTTGTTCTGCAGGGATGATCTGCGTGGAAAGTTCTAGGAATAAAATATTTGGTGAAGCTTGCAGCAGCCAAGTAGCTTCATTAGATACATAAGTTTACATAAGTTGATGAAAAACATTCAGTTAAAATTTTGCCCAATTAGGTGAGTTCAGAGCATACAGCCCTGATGGAAAGAGTTTCTTCTTCGCTCAGTGTACATAATTCAACCGATCTACTCTACAGATTTTCAAAGAATCATAAGCTGTACTTTAGTCGCCCGCGAAGACGTTGCTTGAATCTTTTCCTTTCCTGGTGTATGTTTGTATAAACTGCCAATTTGTGTTCATGGCCTGCTATCGACAGCGAAATTTAATCGCGAGAGGCGGCATTGGATGCAGCAACCCATGGGTAACTGTGCTTGCCTGTAATTGTCGTTATTTGCAACGATGATGTGATCATGGGTGTATGATTATCGTTTTGTAGTGTTTAATCAGTAAGGATTTAGCTGAATGCTATGAATTTAGCTGAATGTGTTACTCATCGAGAGAAACAAGTGGATGGATATTGTAGCATGCCTGCATACTTTCCCACACTTTCCACACTCCCAACATGTGTCCATCATCCTAAAACCCGACACTCGTAAAATATCTCCAAACAAAGATTTACCCTTGCAACCCAAACACATTCCAAACCTTTCTATCCAATTACATAATTGCACCACCAAGTCCTAACCTTTCTACTTTCCATTCTTGCTGACTATAAAACAAAACATGACCTTAACCGTCTTGCTGATGCGTACGCTAAAGCGACGACACAGCTGCACGGCACATGTTGATGATACATTCTGCTTACGCTGGTCTCGTCTGCCTGGCTCTGGGTCACCGCAGGTAAACAGAAAAACTAGTGTAACCGTTTAAATAGTCAAACCCTCGAAATAAACAGAGACTCGTATCCATGTACCCAACGTGACATCATCTTGTCAGTTAATCCGAAGTCCGATGACCCAAACACCATTATATGTTTCCTTGATCTATCGCGTTTTACATCAGTGTAATCGTGTGATTTCGTTCCCTCGAGTGAAAAACAACTAACAACAATCTTTCGTGAAGCATACCCACTTACACAATGACTTCCGCTGGTGTTATATGATAGTAAGTTATTGAGAATAATAGCGAATTTATTCGAATCAATCTTTTCCCAGTACTCAGAATTATTACTTTATAAAGTGATAAGTACAATCAGTTTATTGAATGCATTACTCATATCACCGCATAGCAACAACATTTCGATTTATCTTTTGATTATTTTATATTCAAATAAAACGAAAATTCTCATCTTCAATCTCAACATAAACTTTCTTAGATTAGCAGCTTATTGACAAACCTGTGAGGAATATGTTTTTTTAAACTCTTTATTAATTTCAAATATGCATATTAGTTTACATCATATGTTATCCTAGGTTCTCCTGTTAAGTAATTAAAGTTTCAGACCTCATATGGTATGATATATATCTAATTGTGTTTATATTGTTTTTGCCTTGTCTGTTGAGCATGTTTAACAGGGTTTTTATTGAAAATTAAATTTAAAAATAGAAAAAAAACTAAAATACTTTTTAAAACTATCACTAGTAAACGCGAGCAAAGTCCTCTGAATTCCATTAAAAAACACTTATCCTTTCTTCTGCGACATACAGACATCTTCCGTGTCGAGTAGCTTGCAATTGAACGAGCGGAAATTTGACGCGTTCCGGTTCTTAGTTCCGTCATTAGAAATTTTCGGTAAAAGACGGGTTACTCATCTAATTTGTTTGCGAAGGTATGTGGAATTTCAATAGAAAGTACTCAGCGCTGGCCAAATGATTCTTTCTGTGATTGACCAAATGGCATTTGACCCAATTGATCTACACCCTCTCTACTTCCCTCTCGAAGGAAGATGAGATCAGATCCTTCATAGCATAGCCTAGCTTAGCATTAACGTTTACACACCTCGTGGATGGAGCTACGACGAGGAATAATTCGTTGAAGACATGACATGTAACCATGAAACGTATACAGTTACTGATACGTTTCTTCACGTAACAATCTCCACAAAGACACTCCTCGATCGCTCACCTGGCCACGTCCATGCAACCGTTGGAGATAGGGAGGATTTGGTATCCACCTTAAGAAGACACGGGGAACCCACGTAGCCTTCAGTAGATATCAAAGGAAAATGGAAATGAATAGTCGGAGAGGATAATTTAACGGAAAGTCCTGTTTGGTGTACAGAACAAAAATTTCTTTAAAAATGGTCGTTGGGAGTATCTAGTCTAAGAAGGTTAAGTGATGCTCCATTTCTCTTCAAATGGTTGGGACCTAAGCATTTACCCTAGCCCCATATGGCTTATGGTTATAGCGCCATTACTCGCTCTCTGAAAGGAGAAGAATGTCTAAGAATATAAGTACGGGCGGTGAAAGATAACTTGTCAGAGGATTTGCGCTCCTAATTGCATCCCTACACAAAAACATGGCACCACAGGGCTGGCATCTCCAACATACACGACAGCGGAGAAGTTGACCACTTCGAACCGAATGTACAGCGGATCGAGAAACAGAGAAAGGGTAACGTCACGATGTTCACTAGAAGATTCGTTCGTTTTAAAAATCCTAGTTGAAAAACGTAATTATTGAATATATATGTTAATTATTGAGTGCTATCGAAGGTGAATTAGCGTTGATTCCATAATGTAGAGGCTCGACAGAAAGAATAATACTTAAAAATATAACAATCCGCTTAACATTCACTGGAATAATTTACTTCACGAAAAACACGGAATCTGTGTCGAATAAAAAATAAAGACACAACAAAAAACATTAACAACATAACTCAAAAGCTGATGTTAAGAAAAAGACTAAATTCATAGTGAAAGATTCAGTGAAGCGGAGAAAGTGCACCACTAAATAAATAAGCACTTTTCAAAGTGCATGTTTTTGTACCGCCAACGCTCAGCTGATAAATTTCATAGTAAAGGATAGCCCATATTTGAAAAAAAGGCCAAATCTCTGTAAAAAGTTATATTTTTAAGACGGCAATTCTAACTCAGAAAATCAGGAAACATGTTTTTTTGAAAATTGATTTTGTATTTTTTTTTTTTGAATCAATCAAAACCCTTTTGCAAAAAACACTTTTAAATTCAAGGAAGATGAGATCATATCCTTCATGTCCTGAAAAATCTCACCAACCTCTACTATCTACTTTAAAAATAAAACATCGGTCATAATTTTCGATAGGAGGTGCATGGAATATGCGGGTGTCGAAAACATTTTCACCTAGTTTGACTCGCTATTTGTCACTTGAAAGTCGCTTTTCTTGT